>OZ023207.1:43118858-43181358 GCA_963995525.1 Escarpia spicata
TAAAATCGGTTAAGAGCAAATTGTTATCGCTTGGATGGGGGAAGTGGCTTTAAATGTACATTTTTAATCAACAAGCCTTCACTCCGAGTGTCTCATGCCATATATCATAGAGCAAGCACAGAAACCAACATTACTCCAAGTTTGTAATCAATCAGAAGTCACCAATGCTGACAAAAAGCCACATGTAACCCGTAGTCGTTTCTCACTGACAATACTGACATTGACGAGAGTTTTTGTTTATTTTTATGACATTTTCTAAATTTAAACAGTCAAACAAACACAAAACATCTATTCAGATTCAAAACACAAAACATCTATTCAGTTTTGGCAAAAGCAAGCAAACTAAAATAAAATAAAGATTCCTAACTCAGTGGCATATAACGGCACTGGGGCAGACAGTCCAGCTGATTTGGCAGAAGAAGTACTTTCTGACAACATTCGAATATGTCTTTACATTAGTAGATAACCTAGTTTATTATCGCTGCAGTTACAGCATAAAATGAAGTAACAAAACGTATTGATTGTGAAACGTTCTGATGCATGTACTTAGTAACCCAACAACACCCTTACAAGTGTGTGTGTGGTGTGTGTGTGTGTGTGTGTGTGTGTGTGTGTGTGTGTGTGTGTGTGTGTGTGTGTTGTGTGTGTGTGTGTGTGTGTGTGGTGTGTGTGGTTGTGTGTGTGTGTGTGTGTGTGTGTGTGTGTGTGTGTGTTGTGTGTGTGTAGTGTGTGTGTGTGTGTGTGTGTGTGTGTGTGTGTGTGTGTGTGTGTGTGTGTTGTGTGTGTGTGTGAGTGTGTGTGTGTGTGTGTGTGTGAGAGAGAGAGAGAGAGAGAGAGAGAGAGAGGAGAGAGAGAGAGAGATGAGAGAGAGAGAGAGGAGAGAGAGAGAGAGAGAGAGAGAGAGAGAGAGAGAGAGAGAGAGAGAGAGAGAGAGAGAGGAGAGAGAAGAGAAGAGAGAGAGGAGAGAGAGAGAGAGGAGAGAGAGAGAGAGAGAGAGAGAGAGAGAGAGAGAGAGAGAGAGAGAGAGAGAGAGAGAGAGAGAGAGAGAGAGAGAGAGTCCAATACCAACCCGGAAACGTAATGCCAAACGCTACGTGTACGATTCGATTGTAGCCTACATGTGCTTTCGAAAGTCTCGTTGGTCTGTAGAGGAGTCATTTCGTCATTATCCTCTGTTCCTTGTGCAGTGGGTGCTGAAAGGAGCACACGAGTAAAGAACTATATAAAGACAACCGTAACCCCCAGTAACTGTTTTTTTTTAACAATAGTACAATTATCCCCAAAGAAGTGCTTAAAGAAAAAAAAACGCAACTCTTTTGTGATACGCACCTAAAATAGTTAATTCAAAATAATCATTTGCAGCTGCCATCACATTTTGACGTTCACGGTTTATCCAGAATGTAATCTCAAAATGGAAGATTCTCGTGAAACTTCCAATTTCCCGGAGGCTGACATCATACGCCTGACGCAGACGCTTGGCCAATAAGCAAGCAGTTTCCGGCCAATCACCAGTTCCTTCAATGACCTGGGGCACCTCGGATTAGACGTCATCACGTCGAAGAATACGTTTCGGTAGAATCTAGCAAGATCGGTTTGCAATAAAACGTGATTTTGAAATATGCCTTGATGGTCCGCGCGACGTTGTATCAACAATACAGCGAAGAACAAAGCTGTATTGTCTATTTTCTTCGTGAAAGCGAACGGTCCTGCGGACAGTGCCAAGATTCGACTCGTTAAGTGCATGGACGATTTCCGCGACTTTGATGTCTGACTCCACCAGCGAAATGAACTTTACGTCTACGACTATGTTGTTTTTGTTGTTGTTGTGCATCTTCTATACTAGTTTTGCACACTGCGTGACTCTGTCTTTGATGTCTGACTCCACCTGCGAAATAAACTTTACGTCTACGACTATGTTGTTTTTGTTGTTGTTGTGCATCTTCTATACTAGTTTTGCACACTGCGTGACTCTGCCTTTGGTGTCTGATTCCACCGAAATTAACTCTACGACCCGGCTGTTTTTGTTGATGTTGTCCATCCACTGTATTACAGTTGTACACTGTGTGTTTGTTCTTATTGATAACAATGGTCAAAACTGTATATTACTTTATTATGGCAAACATATTGCTTTGCTGTTTCTATTTCATTTAATACCTACTATCTACCATTTACATGGCTAACACCGTGAAAGAAAATTACTCACTCTCAAATTGTGATGACATGGATAACATATTTGAAACCTACAAATATACTGAACACAGCAGGTGTCATTTTGAGAAGGATGTCGATCCTGAAAATAATTATTACAACAACATATCAACATCTTGTAAATATTATACAGAACAACAATTCAATAATGAGGTAAACATAAATTATGATGGTGGTACATTTTAATGCTAGAAGTCTGATTACTAGCTTCAGCGATATACAAGATCTTCTCAAATCACTTAATGTAAAGTTTGATATTATAGCAATAAGCGAAACGTGGCTGAGCAAGGACTCATCTCCTTTATATATGTTTAACGATTATGATGCTTTTCATGTTGTTAGAGACAACAGAAAAGGTGGAGGTGTGGTGATTTATGTTAAAGGGAATAAAAACATCTTTTGCTTGAATTCATGTTAAATTAGATCCTGCTATATATTTCCATGTCCACCAACCCAAAAAATTCCCCAAAAATCAAAGAATTAGAAATTCCACATTTTATGTTGTACATCCGGACATTTTCGAATATGCATATTTTTGGCGCGCTTTTTGGGATGCTGAGATGTGACGTCAGACATGACTCTGCCGGTACAGCGACCGCTTGTTTACATTCATTCTCAGCAATATGACAGCAGAGGTGGTTGTGTAATGCGAATATCATCATGGTTCATTGTGCGGCATTCGGTTGTAATGCAAACTCTTCTAAACATACAGCAACACACCATTTTTTTCAGTTCTCTACGGATCCAGTTTTATTGAAGAAATGAATCGCAAAAAAAAACGAGCTAACTTCAAGCCGACGAAACACAGCCGGCTTTGCTCCGCTCATTTTGAGAAAAACTGTTTAGATCGCGATCCGGAGATATTGGCAACCCTTGGATATCCTGGTGCTCGAATATCGTTGAAAAGCGATGCAGTCCCAACAATATTCCCGGCAGTAGAAGCTGCATTGATGCCGTCAATCCGCCTAAGACAGGCGTCGGCACGGGCAGGATCGACGGCCGCTTTGCCCGAGTCGAAGGCAAGCGGGTCTCGCAAGCGTAGTTCCAGTGCCGCAGTCGCCGCTGCAGGCTCCGCTGCCGCTGTCACTACAGCCGGCTCTGCAACTACACCCATGGCTTCTTCGGGGTACCAGGTTCCTTCTACGAGTGGTGAATTTAACAAGATTTAACAAGATTGCCACCCAGAGAATTAACTCTAGGTAGCAGGTGGACAAGGAAGCCCTTGGCTTATCGAGAGTCCGACCTTTTTATCTATGTGTATCCCGCCCGTCTGAGGTATGTGTCGATTTTATTTTTAAACATATTCACGCTACTGGCACCCACACAATCAGCAGGTAATCTGTTCCATTCATTTACAGTCCTTTGTGAAAATGAAAACTTTCTTATATCCAATCTACTCTGCTCCTTTGCTAATGCAAGATTATGTCCTCTAGTCCTTCTATCTTTCTTAACTGAGAAAAACATATTTCTATCAATATTTTCATAACCCTTCAATATTTTAAACACTTCTATCTGATCTCCTCTCAATCTCCTGGTCTCTAGTGTTGTTAAACCGCATTTTTTTAGGCGTATTTCATAACTAAGATCCCTCAGATTTGGTATCATTTTAGTTGCTCTCCTCTGCACTCTTTCTAGCATATCTATGTCCTTCCTGCGATATGGCCTCCACGCTTGAATACAATATTCTAAATGAGGCCTAACTATTGTTTTGTACAGCGGTATTATTAGCTCTTTTTCCTTATACGTTATGTTTCGCCTAATTAATCCAAGGATTTGCTTTCCCTTTGAAGCTGCAATTCCGCACTGCTCTAAAATCTTCATATCAGCACTAACGGTTAACCCTAAGTCTTTTTCTTTTACAGTAGTACTTAGTACAGTACCCCCCATTGTATATTCTACCTCTTCGTTCCCATGTCCTATGTGGAGGCATTTACATTTCCCAAAATTGAACATCATTTGCCACGTTTCAGACCATTTGATCAACCTGTCAAGATCATCTTGTAAATGCTGTCTATCTCCATCACTTTTAATCCTTCTAAACACTTTTGTATCATCCGCAAATTTTAACACCTTGCTTGTTATTTCATCATCCAAATCGTTGATGTATATTAAGAATAATATAGGACCTAATACTGATCCCTGTGGTACCTCACTCAATACCGATTTCCAGTTTGAAGCCTCCCCATCAACTACTACACGTTGTCTTCTGTCAATCAGCCATTGTTCTATCCAGTTTATTATACCATTTCCTATGCAATGGGCCTTTAGTTTAAGCAGTAATCTTTGATGTGGTACTTTGTCAAAAGCTTTTTGAAAATCTAAGTAGACGATATCTACTGATGATCCCTCATCTACCCACTTAGTGATGTCTTCCAAAAAACATAACATATTTGTTAAGCATGACCTCGCTTAAAAAAAAACATGTTGAGATGGGTTTATCAAGTTTTGTTTAACAAGAAAATCCACCATGTGATCTTTAATTAGTCTTTCTAATAATTTACAAATCACTGATGTTAAACTCACTGGTCTATAGTTCTCTGACTTGTTTCTCGAACCTTTTTTGAATAACGGTATAATGTTTGATCCTTTCCATTCTAAAGGAACCACTCCCTCTTCTAATGACAAGTTGAAAACTGTTGCAAGTGGTATGCTAATTTGTTCTACAATTTCCAATAGTAGTTTGGGTGGAATACCATCCACTCCAGGTGATTTATTATCCTTCATAGCACTTATTTTCTTAGCTACCATTTCCGGGGTTACAATTAATTGTCCTAAATAGTCTGAATCTGCCCCCTTGAACTTAGCCTCTGGTATTGGCAGTGAACTAATATCTTCCCTGGTAAACACTGAACTAAAGTATTCATTCAGGTCTTCTGCCATTATGAATCCCTCTGATATTATATTTCCAGCACTATCTTCTAGAGGACCGACCTTATCTTGAACTTTCTGTTTGCTTCGAACATACGCATAAAAACTCTTGCTGTCATGTTTTAGATTACTAGCTAATTGTTGTTCATAGCTTCTCTTTGAATTTCTAATTTCAGCTGTAGCTTGGTTAAGTGCTTCTTTATAATTGTTGTAGTCTTCATAATTTCCAGTACATCTATATGACTTCCACATCATTTGTTTATACTTAATTTTTCTAATGGCTTCTTTCGATAAGTGTTTCTTTTTGGACCGTTTTCCTTGTTTTTTGAAGGGTACACATTTATCGATTATGCACTTAATTTCACTCTTTAATATATTCCAGCATTCTGTTGCCGTCTTATTTTTCAGTGTCTTATTCCAGTCTATCTTTGCTAAATATTTCCTCATGTCCTTATACCTTCCTTTGTGGAAATTTCTCCTATACTGCTTTTTGCTATTCCTTTCTGATTTTACTTTGATGGTAAAATGTATCTGGTTGTGATCGCTACTCCCCAGTGGCTCACATATCTTGACATTGTCAACTAATTCATTCTGTGAGGACAAAACTATGTCTAACACATTCTCACCCCTGGTTGGTCCTAGCACATGTTGAGAAAGGAATGTGTCTTGAACTAAAACTAAAAACTTGTGGTCCTCTCTCCCCATACTCTGTAGAGTTTTCCATTGTATATGCCCATGGTTAAAATCCCCCATATTAATACAGTCCCGTTTGCTTACTTCCCTTATAGCGTTTTGTATTTTTTCATTCTCTTCTATGCTTATGTTTGGACTTCGATAAACTAACCCAACTGTTAACGTTGAGTTTCCTGTAACTATGTTACACCAAACAGCTTCTTCGCAATCTGCTTCTCTTTCTAATTTTATTTCATAAGCCTGAATAGATTCTTTAATATATAAAATAACTCCACCTCCCTTTCTTCCTATTCTATCTTTTCTAAACATTACATATCCTGTCAGTCCCAATTCAGCATCTGATATATCGGTGGTGGTCCAGGATTCGGTTATACCTATTATATGAGGGTCAATATCTTCTACCATAATGTTTAGTTCATTTCTTTTGTTTACTATACTCCTTGCATTTAAACAAACACATTTATATCAAGCTTCAGAAGAGTTTTCCAGACTGTTATTTGTTGATTTATTTGTGCTGTCTTTATCTATGCCTCCATTTTCAGGCTTTTCTGTGAGTCCCCCCTGCGAATCTAGTTTAAACAGATGCAACCTGTCCCACTGTCAACAGATTGCAGCAGATTCTCTGAGAAAACTGCTGCCCCCTTTCCACTAAGATGGAGGCCATCTCTCATGTACATATCTTCCCTCCCAACAAAGTATCCCCATAAATCTGTGAATCCCACCCCCTCTTCTTCACACATCTGCTCAGCTAGTGCATTGATCGCCATCCTCTTGCAGTTTCTATACGTTGCCCCCCTTCCTCCCATTACTGGCAAAATTCCTGACAAAATAACCTGTTCGACTCTCGTCTTCTTTAGCTTCCTCACTAACTGTCTATACTTCTGTACTATCGCAGTTGTTCCCTCCCTGTCTGCATTATTTGTTCCTACATGTACCAGTATAGACCCCCCCTTGCCATGTCCCAATACCTTCTCTACCCTGTCAGTTACATGTTCAATCATAGCCCCCTGTAAACAAACAACGATGTCCTTCCCCTCGCTCAGTGTCTTGTCCGTCTTTCTCATAATGGAGTCACCCATAAACACCTTCTCTTTCCTCATTGCCCCCTCAATCACTGCCTTAGAATAGCTCCTTCTTCGGTTTGCATCTGTCTGGTTGTTGTCTTTCCCCCCTGCCGTCTTCTCTTCTGTCACATTCTCTTCCGAACCATTCTTTCCTGTCGCTTTTTCTCTTGTCACCTTTCCTCCTGTCAGCGTCCCTTTTATCGACTTCTCTTCTATCACATTTGCTCTCACTTCCTTCTTTCGTCCCGTCTCATTTTCCTCTCTCCTCTCCCGTTCCATCTTCCCTCCCTCCTTCTCTACAGTCACTTTCTTCCCTGTCACCTTCACGCTTGTCACGTTTTCTGTTGTCGATTTTCCAATTTCTTCCCCTCCAATCACCTTCTGTCCTCTCAATCTCCTTTCCTCAGTTTTCTTGCCACTGCTATTCTCCTTCAGTCTTGCAGTATCCTCACCTCTCTCCCTGTCGTCTCTTTCCATTCGACCTGCCTCCTTGCTAATTCCCATCTCCATTCCCTTCACAATATCTGTCAACCTAACTATCTCCTTCTGCAAACACTCCACCTTCCAACATCCAATGCACTGAAAGGTGAATCCTTCCTCCATGGTTTCTGCCCATGACTTTCCACACCCGGACAATGCAAAATCTACCCAGCTGTGGCAGTGATCGCACACCAAGTGTCGCTTTGCCTTGACTTGCCGCTTGCAAGGCGCCATATCCCGATCAGAATTGATTTAATAACTTAACTAACTTACGAGGTCTGCTTACCGAAAGCGGCAACGAATCAAGGTAATTCTTATATGTGATTTCTGCTATTATTATTATTCTGTAGGTCTAGTATAATACCTGGACTGGACGGTCTCGTGTGTGTCAAAATAAGTTATTCAACTTATGGTCATTGTACCCCATTGGTTCCAATCATATCACGGAACTCTTCCTAAGTATCTTATATTCTAAATGTTGTAGTTATGTACGATACTACTATAATAAATCTACATATATTCAGTTTTGTGGAAAATTTGATAGTGTAATCAAATCGTTTCAGGTGACTGTTTTTATCATTATCATGGTTACAGGAATGTAAGGCAATAACACAAAAACGTCAACAAATTAATTGATGCTAGTTTGTTAGTTATGCATTTAATTAATTTATGTACTTTTACATGCAAATAAGAAATAATTATTTTAATTATACTCGTTGCCGAGTCAGGTTAGTCTGTTATTATAAGTTTTTTAAACCGTAAGAAGCATTACTTGGATGTAGAACATTGCAATGTGAATTTGCACATGGAAGAATAATTATATTTTCAAATGTATTTAACGTTTAATTTACATAGATTAATTATTATTTTTCATACTTAACATTTGTTGTTTTTTAAATGACAATACTTGGACTTTATGAAAGTGCCATGCAGTTTGATCAACATCAAATATCTGTACACATAAAGTACCATGCATAAGTTAGATATTTAAAATTAAAATAAATTAAATTAGGAAGTGGTCTGTCTCATTCTTATAGTTGGAACCAGTTGCTGGCAATCTCCTCCTCTGACACATGACTCACTAAAGTCTTATGTCATCAATGACTTGCTGAAGAATTATCTCCCATCAGTATTCTCTGTAGAAACAGTTTATTGCAGTGTTTGGCACTTGTCTGCTAATCCAGCTAATTGGACTGAGGAACTAAGTGTAGTGTTTGCCTAAGTCAACTGATCAAATCTAATTAATTACCAGTTGACATTGTACTTTGTAGGTCTTTTCTGCTATGAATAACAAATACACCAGCCACCTCCAGCTGGCCCACTGCATTCTCCCTCCAGTTAAAATAGTTATCTGAACCTGATCTACTGGTAATTAAAGCATGCTAGGTGGAAATGGCAGGAACTGGATAACATGGATGTGACATGTCGGATACTTATTATTACTATAATTAACCCATGCCTAACATCACCCTGATCACCATTGCAACTGGAAAACCTTGCAGATAGATGTGATTAATTATTATTAATATCGAGTGGTTACCACATTGAACACCCTGTAGATTACAGTATGTATCCATCGAGTTAATCATCTATTATGTTTAAGTTTTCAAAAGTAATGTTTTCAATCAATATAATTCTTACAGTAGATGCAGCTTTCATAACACACACTATTGTAACACACAAGTACTGTTACATTTGTTACTATATAATTTTTAATATTTCATTAGTAATTTATTTATTTGTATTTTCATAACTTCAGTGCACAGGCCTGTGGTGAATTACATTACATTGTAATATATTGCTAGTTCCTAGTTTCCATTTTATTACAGTTGCATATTGAAGACAATGTACATCATGTAATATATACCATTACATTTGAAGGTATTACCATTACATTTTGAATTGGAACTACAGTATGTACCGAGATAAATATTTAGAACAAAAATATAACTATCATATCTTGTATTATCTACTAACAATGTTTACGGACAGAACATATTTTTCATTTTATGTGTCTGTATAACATGAATGAATGGAAGACAAAAGACATGTCACTGCCATTTAATATATTGCAATCAGTGTAATTACACCTTACTGCTTGGTGCATTGCTAATTACTGGCACAAGTCATGATAATTATTTGATTTTTAACTTAATAATGTTATTACTTAAAAAAATCAAGTAAATTTATCAAATTACAAATATGTTCACATTCGGATGTGGGTCGTTGCCCAGCTACCAAGTGTGAAAATGGTAATTTGTCAAGTTGTGAAACAATAACAATAAATGCAATGCAAGTTGCAAACCTATCTATTGTATATTTAGTAGATAATTAGTTATAACCAAAAATAAAATGTTCACAAGTAATATATTGTAACATTTTCCAGGTAATTGTTTGCATAAAAGTGTAACATAACAAAAGTAACTGTGTCTCTGTGTAGATTCTGTAAGCGTGATATCAATTATTTATGATGTTTTTATCATAGAATAAACAATACATACCTTGCAACTTGAAATTAATTTATTAATTTGTATTTTTCACAGCTAGGCAAAGTCTTTTCACACTTGGAAGCTGGGCAAATGACTAGACAAATGGATGTACACTGTACTCCTTTCTGACAAGATGGTAACATACAGGATTTTGTTTGCTTTTGTCAGAAACCTACAATTTATTTTTTTGCAAATTCTATAAGGGTAATTTGTTATTTCAGTTAGTTGCTGACATTCTGGCAGCAGCTCGAGATAGTCCACCGTCGACCAAGACTGGGTCATCTGAAGATACAGCAACTGAATATGACAGCTCTCGTACAGATTCCTGTGATACAGAGGATTCCACACCTGAGTCAGTCACAGCTTCCACTCCAAAAAGGAGCAGCAAATGCTTTCAGGTTGACATCAGGCCATCAACTCGCACGAGAAGAGTGCAAGCAGTCTGTGCATCAGAGCAGGTTGCTGTGCAGGTGACATCAGCAGTGAGGTCAATGAGTGTGCAGTGCAGTTTGTTGACTGGTCCGATTAGCGACTCGAGTGACTCAAACGGGGAGGAAGTGACATCTGCTGCAGATCCAGAGTATGTTTGCTCTGACAATGAGTCAACTAGTCGTGACAGCAGCAATAGTGACAGCGATGACCATGTCGACCAGTACACTGACACAGAGGAGGGTGTTACAAACAAGACTCCCTTGAGGAAAGATTGCTGCCCTTCCAATGAGAGGTACTTCTTGGTGGCAGAGTCTTCACTTCGTCATCTTTTCGCACGTTGCCGAAACTGCACTGGCCAAACCAATGTCGTAGTGCAGCAGTTTCTCGGCTCAATGGGAAGTTGCCCTGTAAAGATAATTGGTCTGTAGATGTGAAGCTATGCTATTTATTAGCATGTCATAAGTAAAGTAATCAACAAAATGGACTAGATAACTTGTTTATCTATGGGCAGGTATTTGCTGAAGCCATATTCTCATCTGCCTGCAGGGGAAGTATTCACATGGGTGTTTGGCTTATAACCATTGTATGTGCACCGTGTGGTGATTCACATTGTGTTATCAGGTCTACACAGTTACCAACATTTGGAATGATTCATCCCAGTAACACTGTGTTATGAAACTTCCTTGATGAATTTGTAATGATTCAACCCAGTAAAACTGTGTTCTGAAACTTGCTTGATGAATTTGTAATAAATATGTCCGTATGATTTTTATGGACATAGTCGTAGGGCACATACATACCCACTGGTAACATCTCACATATAAGACCCCTATGGTTATACTAAACCCCTAGGTCTAGGACATAACCCTTCAGGCTATAACCCATTACCATAATTATTCAATTGTTCTGCATGTTAATGTTTATTTTAGTTTATTTTGATTATATAGTAGCTATATTGTTATGTGTCAGACTCAGAGTAATACAAATCATTGTTCCACATAAATGACATAATCTAGAGCTGTCATTATATATGATATTATGATCATCTCGCGAACAACTGTCCATCTAAAAAAGTGTGGGTTTTGTCCAGAGGGGTGATATCGTAAGTAGCTATAACATCCTAAACTCGATCCGCATAAACCAGACAACCATGCTTACAACGTTCGACGGTTCGTAACTTTGGGAAGTTTGTCTTTGACAAGTCTGTTTACAATTACTTCGTCCGATGACCTACTTAGCTACAACCTCTAGCTAACTCTCTATACAGCTTTGACACCGCATTTTATAATATAACGTCGTACTAAAACGATATAATTGTTGTAGTCGACAGTTTTCACACCATAGGTGTCATTATAATGAAGTTGCAGCTTACCAGTCGGTGTTGCCTGAGTGAACATTGTGACTGTCCGACTCCGCGTCTTCTTCGCTACCGTCGCTGAAACGCTCGGAAAGAGCAGAATCAGACGAATCATCCGCTGTAACCGTTCCCGCTAGTGGCTCAAAATCTTATGATTTCACTTGAAACTCTGGGAAACTCCCACTAGCCATGATGTTACAAGGGAATGGAGAGAACAACAATGGCGATGCATAGATGTCAACAAAGCCGAAAGTCAGGATTGACGTCACGATACCACGTGATCGCCTAGCTCATTAAATTTAAACTTTCTGCGGGAATCTCTACACAGACGGGTTTAAAATAGAATTTTGTCTACAAACGTATTTTTTAAATGTTGTCAAATGGTACATACAATGTTAATCTTTGTGTACACATGGAAAACGGATTTTAGCTAATGCCTTGTTTTTATTTCCTTTAACAAGAAGCTAAATGGGCGATTATGCGAAAAAAAAGTCATTAATAATAGTTGATAACGTACGAGAATGTGTTACTGTTGAATGTGAAATTAACCGACACAAAACTGCACTGGTCAGTTGTGTATATAGGTGCCCTGGGTCTAACATGGTTTCATTTAATGACAATATTTAACAATTGTTTAGTCGTATACGTTGCACCAAAACCATATATGTATGTGGTGATTTCAATATAGATTTGTTTAAATGTGATAGTCATAGTGGAACCAAGCTATTTGTAGATCTCATGTACAGTCTTGGTCTATACCCTTTAATTAATAGACCTAGCAGAATTGCTACTACCTCTGCAACCCTTATAGACAAAATGTTTACTTTTGAACTTGAGTGCAAGATTGATAGTGGTCTATTAGTAAATGATATCAGTGATCATCTTCCTGTATTTGCTCTGTGCCATTGTACTGTAAAACGTAACGTGAACGAATATTCTAACAAGTGTATTCGTCATCTTAGCGAAGAAAACATCAATGCATTGAAGTGTAACTTAATGCAAAATTCTTGGCATACTGTTATCGGTAGTGAAAATGCAAATATAGCATATGACAACTTTCTTCATGATTTTACACAAATGTACAACAAACATTGTCCTGTGTCAACTGTACGACCTAAAGAATTAACAATTAGTTTAGTGTATCAAGAAAAATCATTTGTATAAAGCATTTCTGTCATCCAGATCAATTATCTCGGAAACTAGATATAAATCATATAAAAATAAATTAACAGGTATTCTCAGATCCACTAAGAAACAATATTATACCAGTTTACTCGCACAGAAGAAAAATGACATTGCTGGCACCTGGAAAGTACTTAAAACTGTAATGGGAACACCTCGCTTAGGAAATCACTACCCAGATCAGTTTGTTAATGATGGCATAACCATTAGTAATAAGGAAGATGTAGCGAACATGTTTAACAATTATTTTACTAATATCGGTCCGGAGCTGTCAAAGGATATAACGGCACCAACAAATGTTTCTATTTATGACTACCTAGAAAACAGAAACAGTAACAATTTATTTCTAACTCCAGTTAATGAAGATGAAGTTATCCGAGCTGTGAACAACTGGGAAAGTAAAACATCCACAGATTGCGAAGACATAAGTATGCATTTGGTCAAAGAAGTTATTAACTCCATTGCAAAACCTATCACTTAAATTTTTAATCTATCTTTCACTTCTGGAGTATTCCCGGAGAAAATGAAAATAGCAAAGGTTATCCCACTCTTTAAGTCTGGGGATAAGTATATGTGCACTAATTATAGGCCTATTTCACTATTACCACAATTCTCAAAAATATTAGAAAAATTGTTCAGTTCTCGTTTAGATAGCTTTATTACCAAACACAAACTAATAAACCCAAGCCAATATGGATTTCAACAAAATATGTCAACATGTCACGCACTAATAGATCTTGTTGATGCAATAACCCAATCATTGGATGCCAAAAAATATGCTATTGGTGTTTTTATCGATTTAAAAAAGGCATTTGACACTGTCAATCACAAACTGTTATGTAAAAAAATGGAATTTCTTGGTATCCGTGGTGGGGCATTTAACTGGTTAAATAGTTATCTAGAAAACAGAAAACAATTTGTGCCCATTGACAAATGTAATTCTACTGTGCGCAGTATATCATGTGGTGTCCCACAGGGTTCGATCCTGGGCCCCAAACTATTCATTCTATACGTTAATGATATATGTAACATATCTAATCTAGTAAAATACATTCTCTTTGCAGACGATACTAATATCTTTTTTGCAAATAGTAACATCAATAAACTAAACGAAACTGTATGTAACGTTCTGGACCAAATGTATACATGGTTTGCAGTAAATAAATTAACTCTGAACATATCTAAAACCAATTATATGTTATTTGGAAATCGTATGCTAAACAAAGAAATTAATATCAAAATACAAAATGTTAATATCGAAAGAGTAAGGGTCACCAAGTTTTTGGGTGTGTTTATTGATGATCTACTAAATTGGAAAGCTCATATAAAATACGTACAATCAAAGCTTTCAAAAAGTACAGCTATAATGCATAGATGCAGTCATCTACTTGATAGAAATAGTAGACGTATTCTATACAGTTCTCTCTTTTTGCCGTATTTAAATTATTGTGCAGAGATATGGGGAAACACGTACCCAACAAATACTAACTGTATTTTCTTATTACAAAAAAGAGTAATCCGCATTATATTTGGTGCAAGATGGTTGGATCATACAAACTCACTTTTCCAACAATTACATGTTCTAAAATTTCCAGATATCATAGAACTGAAAACATCATTATTTATGTACAAAGCTTACTACAGCTGTTTGCCATCAAATATTCAGTGTTTGTTTACTAGACGGGAAATAGCATACTCAATGCGAGCTAATCATGACCTAGAACGACAGAAAGTCTGTTCTACCATGCGATCATTGTCTCTATGTGTAAAGGGAGTGCAATTATGGAATTCTCTATGTGATCATTTAAAAACTACTAATACTATTACTGAATTTAAGCGTAAATGCAAGAACCTTTTATTTGAGAAATATCTGGTTGTGGAAACCTAAATGAAATCAAACACAAATATAATCATGCCATTGAGGAAATTACAATATGTGTAAAGATGTGTACTTATGGCGTACTTTAAATTTTGAATATGCACATATTCCATTGCATGTTTTCAATTATTGTAGCTAGATGGTTAGATGAATAGCAAATTCGAATAATATAATATTGATGTCTCAAAATACATGTACGTATGTAATTGAATATATGTATGTATATATGTGTGTATATGTGTGTATACATACATGTATATAATTATATATAAATACATGTCAGGGGTAAATTTACACAAAAGTCAATGACTTCGTATTTACCCCCTTCAAACATTGTATATTCTCACTTGTATTATAGTTAAACTTGTTTGGTTGTCTTGTCTTGTATATTGTTATCAATGTTCTGAATAAACGTTCATTCATTCATTTCCTTGAGAATAGACCAGAAGTGAAACATCGGACTGTTCCGCGTTTGAATCAACTCCGAACTATTTGTGAAAACGACCAACTACAGCTGCCAAACGTCTCCCCATACGTACTTTGTATATACACACATAATAGGTTATAAAAAAAAGTACACTGATTTTTTTAACGATAAAAATCGACAAAACCGAAACCTTTGCGTTAAGCCGAGACGACCAAATAAACCATACAATATATGCAAGATGCCTACACTTTATCCGTCAGATGGTAAACAAGTTATTTCTTATATAGCGCAGTGTCTAGTCCTCAGGACTGCTCAAAGCGCACTTTACTCCCTTGCAGACCTGTTCAGTCGAACACCATCTAAACTTCTCTGGGAAGCATCCAGCCACGCTGCAATTGATGTGCGAAGACTATTCGAACACAAATATCCACCACTGACTATGGCCAGGTACCCTTCCATACAGCTGAGTGAACGTAGAATGAATGAACTTGTTCACGATACAACACAGACTTCGATAGTCTCGGTCGAGAGTCCGATGTTCTAATCACTGTGCCACTGCACGTACTCCACTCTATAACCGGCACGGGCTGGTTGTTCTTGTAGTCGTAATGGCACTGAACCTTGCGCTTGTGGTTGGTACCAGCTAATGTCAAATCCGTTTCTTTGTTATCATCAGAAGAAGCGGAATACTCATAATACAACGCGCATGCATGCATTATTTACGTGTAAACACATCGCCGTCGGTCGGACTTGTTGGAAACTATTCGGTGTGTAATTTGTACAGACAATCTCATAATTACTTATTACGTTTTAGTTTGGCAAACATCGGCGCGGTCCAAGAATTTCGGTATTTGTGACTTCAGACACATTTCGCTAATACCCCGCGATTTCGCTAAATTGTGATTGTATTTTGTTCGTTTGTGTTAGCTATCCAGGTGCATAACCAAAAAGGCTTTTGTTTCCCTTTAATGTAATGGAACTATTATTCAAAGTACATATAACAATGTTTGACAATTGTTTCAGTGCATACTAAGCACGCCGAATAGTCTCTAACGCCGTAAAATCGGTAGAGCAAATTGTTATCGCTAGGATGGGGGAAGTGGCTTTAAATGTACATTTTTATAAGTAAGCCTTCACTCCGAGTGTCTCATGTAATATATCATAGAGCAAGCACAGAAACCAACATTACTCCTAGTTGTAATCAATCAGAATTCACCAATGCTGACAAAAGCCACGTGTAACCTGTAGTCGTTTCTCAATGACAATGCTGACATTGACGAGAGTTTTTGTTTATTTTATGACATTTTCTAAATTTGAACAGTCCGGAAATTGAACAGTCCGTCAAACAAAACACCAAACATCTATTCAGTTTTGCCAAAAGCAAGCAAACTAATGTAAAGATTCCTAACTCAGTGGCATATAACGGCACTGGGGCAGACAGTCCAGCTGATTCAGCAGAACTACTTTCTGACAACTTCGAATATGTCTTTACATTAGTAGATAACCTAGTTTATTATCGCTACAGTTACAACATAAAATGAAGTAATAAAACGTATTGTGAAACGTTCTGATGCATGTACTTAGTAACCCAACAACACGTACACCATTACAAGTATATATATATATATGTGTGTGTGTGTGTGTGTGTGTGTGTGTGTGTGTGTGTGTGTGTGTGTGTGTGTGTGTGTGTGTGTGTGTGTGTGTGTGTGTGTGTGGAGAGAGAGAGAGAGTTAGAGACTGAGAGAGGGAGAGAGGGAAAGAGGGAGAGAGAGAAAGAGAGACAGAGAGACAGAGAGAAGGGGGAGAGAGAGAGAGAGAGAGAGAGAGAGAGAGAGAGAGAGAGAGAGAGAGAGAGAGAGAGAGAGAGAGAGAGAGAGAGAGAGAGAGAGAGATAGATAGAGGAGAGAGAGAGAGAGAGAGAGAGAGAGAGAGAGAGAGAGAGAGAGAGAGAGAGAGAGAGAGAGAGAGAGAGAGAGAGAGAGAGAGAGAGAGAGAAGAGAGAGAGAGAGAGAGAGAGAGAGAGAGAGAGAGAGAGAGAGAGAGAGAGAGAGAAGAGAGAGAGAGAAGAGAGAGAGAAGAGAGAGAGAGAGAGAGAGAGAGAGAGAGAGAGAGAGAGAGAGAGAGAGAGAGAGAGAGAGAGAGAGAGAGAGAGAGAGAGAGAGAGAGAGAGAGAGAGAGAGAGAGAGAGAGAGAGAGAGAGAGAGAGAGAGAGAATGAGACAGAGCAACCACGCTTTTAGTATTTTATTAGGCTAGGATTGTTTGTCGAGGAAAGTGAACCTGACATTGAAAGATGGGAGTATAAAGTAGGCATTTTCTTCAAAAATCACAAGCAAACAATGACGGGACATGACCTGGACAACTATTTTTGCCTCGCATGCAGAATAAGCCAGTGCAACTCTATACGCGGTAACCTGTGGTGAGTCATATATTTCAAAATAAAAAGTGTTTAGGGAAGTAAACGTACTTTCCGGATTCTGTCTGATAACATCCCGCTTGCAGATTGGGCATAGACTCTTGACTCGTGTCAACCAAGGGTCAACGCACCCCGTATGGAACACTGAAACGAGGAGTCACTTTAATAGAACAACTACAGTGTACAGAACAAACAATGGCGTCTCATATTTCGCGATGACACGTAAACACACGAGTACAGGTTATACAGACCTACCGAGTTACAATAAATAAAAGCGTGTGCTTTGTCATCAGTAGAGTAGTTTTGTTGAAAACTAATGCGCAGTGTATAAACGTACTGAAATCAAGGTTGGGGTTAATACTTGTAGGGTAAGTACTTATGTTTAAATTTCAGTACATTTTGTGACTACCTGTGCTTGGGTTTTTAACGTGATGTACTTTTTGTACTTGGTCAATTGTACTTGACATGTATACAGAAATGTATACCCCCTAGTACTTGTATTTGACGAACTGTACTTGGACATGTAATTGTACCAAATATGCTTGTATATGATAAATGTATACCCCCTAGTACTTGTATTTGACGAACTGTACTTGGACATGTATTTGTACCATATGTGCTTGTATATGATAAATGTATACTCCCTAGTACCTGCATTTGACGAACTGTACTTGGCTATGTATTTGTACCAAATATGCTTGTATATGATAAATGTATACCCCCTTGTACTTGAATTTGAATAAATGTACTTGGACATGTATTTGTACCAAATATGCTTGTATATGATAAATGTAAACTCCCTAGTACTTGCATTTGACGAACTGTACTGGGACATGTATTTGTACCAAATATGCTTGTATATGATAAATGTATACCCCCTAGTACTTGTATTTGACGAACTGTACTTGGACATGTATTTGTACCAAATATGCTTGTATATAATAAATGTATACCCCCTTGTACTTGCATTTGACGAAATGTACTTGGACATGTATTTGTACCAAATATGCTTGTATATGATAAATGTATACTCCCTAGCATTTGCTTTTGACGAAATGTTCTTGGACATGTATTTGTACCAAATATGCTTGTATATAATAAATGTATACCCTCTAGTACTTGCATTTGACGAAATGTACTTGGACATGTATTTGTACCAGATGTGCTTGTATATGATAAATGTATACTCCCTAGTACCTGCATTTGACGAACTGTACTTGGACATGTATTTGTACCAAATATGCTTGTATATGATAAATGTATACCCCCTTGTACTTGCATTTGAAGAAATGTACTTGGACATGTATTTGTACCAAATATGTTTGTATATAATAAATGTATACCCCCTTGTACTTGCATTTGAAGAAATGTACTTGGACATGTATTTGTACCAAATATGCTTGTATATGATAAATGTATACCCCCTTGTACTTGCATTTGACGAAATGTACTTGGACATGTATTTGTACCAAATATGCTTGTATGTGATAAATGTATACTCACTAGTACTTGCATTTGACGAACTATACTTGGACATGTATTTGTACCAAATATGTTTGCATATGATAAATGTATACCCCCTAGTACTTGTATTTGACGAACTGTACTTGGACATGTATTTGTACCAAATATGCTTGTATATGATAAATGTATACCCCCTTGTACTTGCATTTGACGAAATGTACTTGGACATGTATTTGTACCAAATATGCTTGTATATGATAAATGTATACTCACTAGTATTTGCTTTTGACGAAATGTTCTTGGACATGTATTTGTACCAAATATGCTTGTATATAATAAATGTATACCCCCTAGTACTTACATTTGACGAAATGTTCTTGGAGATGTATTTGTACCAAATATGCTTGTATATAATAAATGTATACCCCCTTGTACTTGCATTTGACGAAATGTTCTTGGACATGTATTTGTACCAAATATGCTTGTATATAATAAACGTATACCCCCTAGTACTTGCATTTGACGAACTGTACTTGGACATGTATTTGTACCAAATATGCTTGTATATAATAAATGTATACCCCTTGTACTTGCATTTGAAGAAATGTACTTGGACATGTATTTGTACCAAATATGCTTGTATGTGATAAATGTATACTCACTAGTACTTGCATTTGACGAACTATACTTGGACATGTATTTGTACCAAATATGTTTGTATATGATAAATGTTTACCCCCTAGTACTTATGTTTAAATTTCAGTACATTTTGTGACTACCTGTGCTTGGGTTTTTAACGTGATGTACTTTTTGTACTTGGTCAATTGTACTTGACATGTATACAGAAATGTATACCCCCTAGTACTTGTATTTGACGAACTGTACTTGGACATGTAATTGTACCAAATATGCTTGTATATGATAAATGTATACCCCCTAGTACTTGTATTTGACGAACTGTACTTGGACATGTATTTGTACCATATGTGCTTGTATATGATAAATGTATACTCCCTAGTACCTGCATTTGACGAACTGTACTTGGCTATGTATTTGTACCAAATATGCTTGTATATGATAAATGTATACCCCCTTGTACTTGAATTTGAATAAATGTACTTGGACATGTATTTGTACCAAATATGCTTGTATATGATAAATGTAAACTCCCTAGTACTTGCATTTGACGAACTGTACTGGGACATGTATTTGTACCAAATATGCTTGTATATGATAAATGTATACCCCCTAGTACTTGTATTTGACGAACTGTACTTGGACATGTATTTGTACCAAATATGCTTGTATATAATAAATGTATACCCCCTTGTACTTGCATTTGACGAAATGTACTTGGACATGTATTTGTACCAAATATGCTTGTATATGATAAATGTATACTCCCTAGCATTTGCTTTTGACGAAATGTTCTTGGACATGTATTTGTACCAAATATGCTTGTATATAATAAATGTATACCCTCTAGTACTTGCATTTGACGAAATGTACTTGGACATGTATTTGTACCAGATGTGCTTGTATATGATAAATGTATACTCCCTAGTACCTGCATTTGACGAACTGTACTTGGACATGTATTTGTACCAAATATGCTTGTATATGATAAATGTATACCCCCTTGTACTTGCATTTGAAGAAATGTACTTGGACATGTATTTGTACCAAATATGTTTGTATATAATAAATGTATACCCCCTTGTACTTGCATTTGAAGAAATGTACTTGGACATGTATTTGTACCAAATATGCTTGTATATGATAAATGTATACCCCCTTGTACTTGCATTTGACGAAATGTACTTGGACATGTATTTGTACCAAATATGCTTGTATGTGATAAATGTATACTCACTAGTACTTGCATTTGACGAACTATACTTGGACATGTATTTGTACCAAATATGTTTGCATATGATAAATGTATACCCCCTAGTACTTGTATTTGACGAACTGTACTTGGACATGTATTTGTACCAAATATGCTTGTATATGATAAATGTATACCCCCTTGTACTTGCATTTGACGAAATGTACTTGGACATGTATTTGTACCAAATATGCTTGTATATGATAAATGTATACTCACTAGTATTTGCTTTTGACGAAATGTTCTTGGACATGTATTTGTACCAAATATGCTTGTATATAATAAATGTATACCCCCTAGTACTTACATTTGACGAAATGTTCTTGGAGATGTATTTGTACCAAATATGCTTGTATATAATAAATGTATACCCCCTTGTACTTGCATTTGACGAAATGTTCTTGGACATGTATTTGTACCAAATATGCTTGTATATAATAAACGTATACCCCCTAGTACTTGCATTTGACGAACTGTACTTGGACATGTATTTGTACCAAATATGCTTGTATATAATAAATGTATACCCCTTGTACTTGCATTTGAAGAAATGTACTTGGACATGTATTTGTACCAAATATGCTTGTATGTGATAAATGTATACTCACTAGTACTTGCATTTGACGAACTATACTTGGACATGTATTTGTACCAAATATGTTTGTATATGATAAATGTTTACCCCCTAGTACTTGTATTTGACGAACTGTACTTGGACATGTATTTGTACCAAATATGCTTGTATATGATAAATGTAAACCCACTAGTACTTCCATTTGAAGAAATGTACTTGGACATGTATTTATACCAAATATGCTTGTATATGATCAATGTATACCCCCTAGTACTTGCATTTGACGAAATGTACTTGGACATGTATTTGTACCAAATATGCTTGTATGTGATCAATGTACACCCCCTAGTACTTGCATTTGACGAACTGTACTTGGATATGTATTTGTACCAAATATGTTTGTATATGATAAATGTATACCCCCTTGTAATTACATTTGACGAACTGTACTTGGACATGTATTTGTACCAAATATGCTTGTATATGATAAATGTATACCCCCTTGTACTTGCATTTGAAGAAATGTACTTGGACATGTATTTGTACCAAATATGTTTGTATATAATAAATGTATACCCCCTTGTACTTGCATTTGAAGAAATGTACTTGGACATGTATTTGTACCAAATATGCTTGTATATGATAAATGTAAACTCCCTAGTACTTGCATTTGACGAACTGTACTGGGACATGTATTTGTACCAAATATGCTTGTATATAATAAATGTATACCCCCTTGTACTTGCATTTGACGAAATGTACTTGGACATGTATTTGTACCAAATATGCTTGTATGTGATAAATGTATACTCACTAGTACTTGCATTTGACGAACTATACTTGGACATGTATTTGTACCAAATATGTTTGCATATGATAAATGTATACCCCCTAGTACTTGTATTTGACGAACTGTACTTGGACATGTATTTGTACCAAATATGCTTGTATATGATAAATGTATACCCCCTTGTACTTGCATTTGACGAAATGTACTTTGCATGTATTTGTACCAAATATGCTTGTATATGATAAATGTATACTCCCTAGTATTTGCTTTTGACGAAATGTTCTTGGACATGTATTTGTACCAAATATGCTTGTATATAATAAATGTATACCCCCTAGTACTTACATTTGACGAAATGTTCTTGGAGATGTATTTGTACCAAATATGCTTGTATATAATAAATGTATACCCCCTAGTACTTGCATTTGACGAAATGTTCTTGGACATGTATTTGTACCAAATATGCTTGTATATAATAAACGTATACCCCCTAGTACTTGCATTTGACGAACTGTACTTGGACATGTATTTGTACCAAATATGCTTGTATATGATAAATGTATACCCCCTTGTACTTGCATTTGAAGAAATGTACTTGGACATGTATTTGTACCAAATATGCTTGTATATGATAAATGTAAACTCCCTAGTACTTGCATTTGACGAACTGTACTTGGACATGTATTTGTACCAAATATGCTTGTATATAATAAATGTATACCCCTTGTACTTGCATTTGACGAAATGTACTTGGACATGTATTTGTACCAAATATGCTTGTATGTGATAAATGTATACTCACTAGTACTTGCATTTGACGAACTATACTTGGACATGTATTTGTACCAAATATGTTTGTATATGATAAATGTTTACCCCCTAGTACTTGTATTTGACGAACTGTACTTGGACATGTATTTGTACCAAATATGCTTGTATATGATAAATGTAAACCCACTAGTACTTCCATTTGAAGAAATGTACTTGGACATGTATTTATACCAAATATGCTTGTATATGATCAATGTATACCCCCTAGTACTTGCATTTGACGAAATGTACTTGGACATGTATTTGTACCAAATATGCTTGTATGTGATCAATGTACACCCCCTAGTACTTGCATTTGACGAACTGTACTTGGATATGTATTTGTACCAAATATGTTTGTATATGATAAATGTATACCCCCTTGTAATTACATTTGACGAACTGTACTTGGACATGTATTTGTACCAAATATGCTTGTATATGATAAATGTATACCCCCTTGTAATTACATTTGACGAACTGTACTTGGACATGTATTTGTGCCAAATATGCTTGTATATGATAAATGTATACTCCCTGGTACTTGCATTTGACGAAATGTACTTGGACATGTATTTGTACCAAATATGCTTGTATATGATAAATGTATACCCCCTTGTAATTACATTTGACGAACTGTACTTGGACATGTATTTGTACTAAATATGCTTGTATATGATAAATGTATACTCCCTGGTACTTGCATTTGACGAAATTTACTTGGACATGTATTTGTATAAAATATGCTTGTATTTAATAAATGTATACTCCCTTGCACTTGCATTTGACCTAATGTACTTTACTTAATCAAAATAATATACTTGAACCGTGATTATTCATCAGAACACATATGTGCATGGCTACATTGTAAAATGTTAGTTTTAATATAGGTTTTATTGTAAAAGATGCCAATATCGCTACTGAGGACTTGCTATTGTCCTGCACCAGCTGAACTGCTGTGTCGAGGTCACGCGTGGCTGCACTCCTGTGCCTGACGTCGGACTTGGTTCGGGGCATGTGTACCGATGCCGATCTACCCAATACAACATAGAATCAGCACAGCTCGGTTCGTGTTGTGTCTCCGAAGAATGCACAGGTCGTCGGGTCTCCATCGCGGCTATGACATATGTCAACGGAGTCACTCAAGCGTGACGGCCGGGATCAACTTGGTTGCGCTTCTGCCGATCCTATTTATGCTGAGTGGGGATATAAATCCTAACCCCGGACCTAGCCCAACCCACAAACTTTTTTTTACCAAAACACTACCATCATTGTCGGCAAACAACAAGACTTTAACATTTTCTTTAGCGATCACGTCTACAACTTCATAGCGATAACCGAAACTTAGCTGCGGAGGGATATTATCGACAACGAGGTACTGCCAAATACATACAACTTATACAGAAGAGACAGATACATCACAGTTGTGGCAAACAACAAGAAGTCGTGCTTTGGTTGCAATGAGTAATACATACAACTCAAAACGTAGGCAGGATTTGGAAACTGATTTGGAAATAGTATGGACTCAAATGCGCTTGACGGAACAAAGCCTCTATCTAGGGTATGTTTTCGTCCCGACCTGGTCGGATGTGGACACCTGGTCAGAAATCAACAAGTCGCTGGAACTGGTCACTAGAGCTATGAATCCTGACTGCGAAACAAATATTGTGGTTTTTTTTCAATCGCCCAGACATTCAATGGACACCGACAAACAACACAATAGGCCTTATAGGCCAATCCACAGTCGAACTGTGTGTTTGAAGTGTTGTCTGAATATGGCCTTGTGCAGTGCAACGCTGACCACACGTGCAACGAGCACACACTAGATCTTGTCTTGTGCTTGGTGCAGAGTGTACTGTTAAGAAAATAGACAAGGCGGTGAAATCCACACACGACGCCCTGTATTGATAACTGATGTGTGCCAAACGACCAAAGCGGGAAACCGCGAAACGTTTTGTTTTTAACATTTGCAAAGTGACTTTATTTACCTAAGCCATTTATCGCCTTGTATCCCGTGGTCGTTCCTCCCTAACAGTACTGGCATTGAGAAGAGTTTTGATCTATTTTATGACATTTTGTAAATTTGAACAGTCCGGAAATTGAACAGTCCGTCAAACAAAACACCAAACGTCTATTCAGTTTTGCCAAAAGCAAGCAAACTAATGTAAAGATTCCTAACTCAATGGTATATAACGGCACTGAGACAGACAATCCAGCTGACACAGCATAACTATTTTCTGACCACTTCGAATCTGTCTTTACATTAGTAAATAACCTTGTTTATCCAAGTATTCCCTTCTGACAATATATCAGGTGTAATCCTTTGGGAATGTGCCGCCGAATTAGCAGGTCCACTAACTGTACTTTTTAATATGTCTTTAAACCCTAGAACTTTTCTAACTTGTTTTAAACGAGCAAATGTCGTTCCTAGGTATAAGAAGGGAGATAAACGAAATGTTCTCAACTACAGACCTGTCTCTTACTGCAATTTAGCAAAGTTTTTGAGAAAGTCGTATACAACTCATTGCACGAGTATGTGCGTAACACATTTCCGGCAGCTATACGGATTCATGTGGCGTAAAAGTGTAGTATATAATCTAGCGTGTTACTTGAACGCCATTTCTGATTCCATTGACAACAAGAAACAGGTTGATTTTGTTTATTTGGATTTAAGTAAAGCCTTTGATTCAGTATGCCACCCATTGTTAATTCACAAGCTTAGATCACATGGCTATTCCGGGCAATGCGTAGAGTGGTTGTAGTCTTACCTTGTCAACCGACAACAACGCGTGGACCTCGAAGGCAAAACATCTGACTGGAAGCCGGTGTTGTCTGGTACCACAAGGTTCACAAATTGGACCACTTCTGTTTATTATATATATTAATGTTCTCACTAATCATGTTGATTCATGTGAAATGTCATTGTATGCTGATGACTCCAAATATTGTTTAAAGAAATTACGTCAGTGAGCGATTGTCAGTTGGTGTAGACGGATCTGGACAGTGTATGTCTTTGGTGTGAGACATGGCACCTTAAACTTAACATTGGCAAATGCTGCATAATGTCGTTCACTAACAAAAAGAAACGTATATCTTATGACGACACTATTTTAAGCTAGTCTTTTCAGTATTAATATGTGTTCGTTTCGGACCTGATTTCATAAAAATTTAGCAAAAGTTACCATTTTCTCCTCTCTTTTAACATGGCCCACTTTTCGTGACTTGACAAACGTGTGACGTGCTATACGGTAGAGGTCACCACTGTCGTAGCGATTTTCAGATGTGATAATGTCATCACCGTGGGAAAATTCCCATAGTCGGTCGTAGTGGTCGTTGGCATTGGCGGTAGATCGCCGTGGCTGTGACTCGCCACTACAGAGAAGCTAGAAGTCGGAGAGAGAAGGAGTATGCGTTGGATCGTGGGAAGATAGGGGTGGCGCCGCTTACCGGCGGTGGTGTTTGCTTGGGGAGGGAGTCGCTGTAAGAGGTCGACGCTTACTAAAGGGATCCGAGCCGGTGGTTTAATGATGAAGGCTAAAAAGAGGTGTTATAATAAGGCGCGATTAATAAAAGGTTTCTTAATACGACAAAGCGGTGTCTATCCGAGGTGATGTATACGGAAGGTGGACTAACGATGTTATAGTGGAACCCGTATGTCTTTTTGATAACCGTGGGAAGGGTCGACGCCGAGGCTGTGGGCAGTGACGTCACTACTGGGTCGGTCGTTTGCGTTAGGGACTGAAATAAGGAAATCGGCTATTAAACCGTTATTTAAAAGTGCGTAGACATTCGGCGTACTTTTAAATTAATACAAGATGTGCTTTTCATTGTGAAAAATATATAATTATAAAGTCTGGCAAATTGGGAGACCTTATATATCGTGTACAGGCGTGAAATATCGAAGTCGGCTATTATATCCTTATTTCGAAGTACGTTGATGATCGGCTCGCGCTAGCTAACTATATGGTGTAATTTTAATACAAAAAGAAATGCGTTATTTTTCCAAACTCGATTTATCGAAACAAAAACCGAAGCTGAAGGCGTGTCTGAACTTGTTTGTGGAGCGTCAGCTGTTTTTCTGACGAACTGCGCTTAAGCGTTACCATCGCGCGTGCCTATAAAACCTGTCTAGATTAATCGCAAACCATCATATTCCGTCGACGTAGACAGCGCAGACATATTTTTACGATGGCCTCCTCTTCATATTCGCCACGTCGCTTTGCTGGTGTATCTGCCGCCGCTGATGATCCCTGCGGCACAGGAGTGGGACGTTTCGAAACCTTTCTCGAGTCTCCCGCGCCCGGTGTCTACGAGATTGACGCACCCTTTAGAATTGGCCCCATAGCCTGGAAAGGAGGATGTACATATCAGGGGTGTAAACAACGTCGCCGTAAACTCATCCGATCCAAGAAAGGTAAACGTGTCTGCGTGACCCACGGGATACAAAACAGAACGGCACAGTATTTTAATCTGCGACTGTTGTTGGAAGCTGACCAAGTCCTCCCTCGGACGGATGACGCTGGCGATGACGACAGTGCAGCCTCACATCGACTGATGATCGACTAAGACGACCGCGCACCACCGCTTAAGGCCTGGTCGACGTTCTTCGATGATACAACGAGCAGTCTGGTCGACAATAAAGCAGTTACTTCTCCGGCCTGTCGCTGGGGGAAATGCGTGCTACTGTGCCAAAATCAATCGGGATGCATACAAAAGCCATCATGAAAAAGGGAAGTAGGGACGTTTAGACACTTTCACTACCTGTCAGGCAGAAACCATTTAGAGCGTTGACCTACCGACAGACGACCAATCGATCAAAGCGATCGGACCTTTTAGTTACATTTGTGTCTTTTTACAGGATCTACCTGAGTACATCGACACAATGGACGCCGCAGGCTCGTGTGCCCGTATCCGGAAGGCGATGATCTACATATGGTCGTGACAGGACTTATACAAGATGCCGTCAGGGACTTCTACGCCTCGAAGGCGGGCGAAGAAGGCGACGATTACGTCATCACTCGACAGGAAGCAGACAGCGGGGAGGAGAACGTCGTAATCACCTCCAACTCGCCGTCTCCGAGCCATCGGCGGCACATTCTATCGTGCGACGAAGGTGATGACTACGGCGACGATGAGGGCGACGTCTTGATCATTGCGTACTCGCCTCCGATGAAGAGGCACGTCTGGGGTCTGCACCCCGGGACAATTTTCTCCCGTCGACGGTGCCCATAAAGCAACTAGACGTCCTTCCGATCGCATCGTCACCATCTTCGCCGCCGCCGCCGCTGCCGTCTTTGTCGCCGTCGCCCCAGACACCGTCGCCGCCGTCGCCCGACGATCCAAAATGTGACCTCGTGGTTGACCATAGATTAGGCTTACTCTGTTAACGCCCCCTCTCTGACAGACACTGTAGATCCTACTTGAACCGCAGACTCGACGACTGAAGCTCGACGGCTGCACGGACATTGTTAGTTTCTTTTTGTTATGACATTTAATAATTAATACTTATTATTTTAGGTTACATCGTCGATCAATTTTAATGGAGTAGATGTTTAAGAATTAATGCTTATTATTTTAGCTTCGATCCTTCTTAAACGAATAGTTCGTTAAGTGCCACGTTTATATGTTTTATAAACACCTCGTTCCTTTACGTTGTACGTTTTGTAATCGTGAATAATTTTGTTTAATTATAACATACAATATACTATAATGCAACACAGATGTTTCACACAATGTTTAACTTATAACACCAAAACCACCTTTACATCAATCACAAATCTCTCCTACTATCCGACAGGTGCCCTCAAGTTGCCCAGACTCCTTGGCTAAACGTGTCTGGACGTGTTTGGAAAAATACCACTACATCAATCACAAGCCACTCCTACTATCCGATAGGTGGACTCAAATTTGGCTAGACTCCTTCGGTCCTGACGCCGATGATGAGGACGGTGCCTGCCAGCGTCGTCCACAAAGTCAGGCACTTTTGATTGCCCGGCATGGGGTAGAGGCTTCCGTCGACGGGTCCGTCTGAAAAGACACCATACCCCAGACGAAGATAGGAGGACGTTACATCTGCGACAAGTGCGGTCATATTTTCGCAGAGGCAGATGGCTCCCGTCGGAATGCTGCGACGCTCCCGAGAAGACCTACGTACCGTGCTGGCTCGCCGAACGAACGTGGGACATCACCGACAAGAAGTTCTGCGCGGCATGTTGGGTGTACGATAAGAAATTGCCCGGACCTTTATGGAAGTGTGGTCCAATAGCGTGATGATCGCTCTCTGTAGCAAAACATACTATTGCTTCGATTCCACCGACAAGTAAAGCAAGAAGGGGTTGATGAAGCGTCATAACGGCGTCACCAAAGACACCTTCCTCGGCGTGCTGACGGACCGGCGGAATGGTAGCGACCAAAAACGGGGATTTTAAGTGAAAAACTCCAGCGTGCTGACGTACATCCAGGAGCGTTATGGTTTATGCACGATTACAAAGCATACAACATACAGGAACGAGGTGTTTAAAATACATATAAAAGTAGCGCTTAAAGCACTATTCCATTAATAAAGATCGACGACCTCAGATAAAATAATAAATATTAATTCTTAAATGACAAAAGAACAAAAAACTGATAATTATAAGCGAACGTCGGCTGGCGCGCGCGTGGCCGACGCGGCTGATGTAAGTGGCACATAAGTTATCAATAGCACCGCGTCGTCGACCGGCACGCTGTTCGCCCGAACAAAATGACAAGGCGTCGATTTTGAGTTAGTGGTGGAATTTTTACAGAACCTTCTGACTTTATAATTATAGACTTTTGAAAATTAAAAGCACACCCTATATTAATGTAAAAGCACTCTGAACGTCTACGCACTTGCCAGCGTACAACGGCGGCACAAGCGAGGACATATTTTGTGTTTTGGATGGTATTTTTTAGGTACCTGCTTACATTTATCATATATGCTGTTTTATTGACAGTTCAGAAAACATTTTAAAATTGACAAAAATCATATCGACGGAGAGACCCTTAAAGACGAATTCGAAGACCTCCAGGTGATGTAGGACGACGTTCTCAGAACGGAGGTCGGAGGTCAGGGGTCAGGCACGTCGTCTCGACTCCATCTGGGCTGATGTGATAGTGCTGAAGACGGCTCTACAGCAACGGCTTTTTCCCTGCCTGGCACGCCTGTTGCAGTTGCTGTTTTATGTGTGTTTTTGCGCTAAATTTGTAAGGATTTTCTGCTTATCTTCAGGATATCTGATTCAGATATCACTGGTAACATATACTCAGGGTTGACACCTCTGCTTTAGTCAGACGTCAGTTGGAATATTCCAGTGTTATCTGGAGTCTCTGGCAACGGACGTTTACTGACAAAATCGAACGAGTTCAAAACAATTAATTAAATATTTATGTTAGTATTTTGTTACAAGTCTAAAATACAGTACTACTCTGACAGTTATCCTGAGCTTTGCCATCATTTTAGACCACCTTCGCTTCAAGTGTGTGCACTCCCAACTATACTCGTCTTGTCTGGTAGAGGCTATCCAGTTTCACTGTCCTTCACGATCTCTACGAAACTACTCTCCTTTTAGAGTTTCCAGTAGCAGAATCAACTTTAGAAAACATTCTATTTTGAATAGATGTATGACTACTTTTAAAACGTTGTATTTAAATTATATATTTTCAGGAGCTGAAACCTTTATATCACAAATTCAAAAAACATTTATATGTATAACGGATGTTTGCCTGGTATATTTTATGTTGATATTGTGTTGTTTTTATGTCCTTATTTTTCGTATTGTTTTTATTGTTCTATTATTGTTTTATTATTTGTATGTATTGTTTCAGTTATCAGTCATGTTACTAGGTCCCATGGACCTGTATACAATACATTATCACATTAACGAAGAAAGGACTATTTTGAACTACGGTGTATGTTTTCCGAGGACAGAGAAAGTACAGCTTGCGTTGTCCTAGGACAATGACATTGCAATGTATAATATTGTCAGAAGAAAGCGACAGTATAGTGTACGCTGTCTGAGAAGAGTGAAAGTACAATGTGTATGTTGTTCGAGTACAGTGAAAGTATATTGTATATGTTGTCCGAATACAGTAAAAGTACAATGTATATGTTGGCCGAGTACAGTGAAAGTACAATGTATATGTTGTCCGAGTACAACGAAAGTACAATGTATATGTTGTCCGAGTACAGTGAAAGTACAATGTTTGTTGTCCGAGTACAGTGAAAGTACAATGTTTGTTGTCCCAGTACAGTGAAAATTCAAAGTTTGTTGTCCGAGTACAGTGAAAGTACAATGTTTTGTTGTCCGAGTACAGTGAAAGTACAATGTTTGTTGTCCGAAGACAGTGAAACAAAAGAACCGAAATGCAGTAAACGAAACTAACACACAGTTCGCTAAATGGCACATTAGTTGTGTTTACCGTGCGCACATGGTAGCTCCCTCAACCTATCGTCCTCCACAAACTCCTCCAGACAGATGGCACATGTGTCGTAGTTGTCTCCTGTCAGCAAAACACATTCAAAACGCATCGTCAGCACGGGAAAAATTCAATAGCGAAATAAGTACGGATCATAGTGAAAATCGAAAAACTCAAATATCTAACGCGGATTTAAAATTTGGGATCTAGGTTGGAATACGTCATGGGATAATGAGTTGGGACGATTTTTTTGGAAACGAATATATAAACATTCCAGATAGATAGGAACAATGCTGCGGGAGTGACCCATCTCGCATATGACCTATATCACATGACGTATTGCCTAGCAACAAGGTCCGTCAAATGTGTTTAATGGATGCAGAAATGTGCAGCTATCGGATATAATGTCGCATCAGTTGACATTTTGGCTCCAATTCTGTTTCTTTGCGTCTGATTAATGAGATGCCATGCAGCAATAATAATGTTATTTACATTGTACCGGCGTCAACAACATTGTTGGCAAAGGAAATGCTTGACGCTCGCGGATTATTTTGTCTGTGACGTACGCAAATAACGACGTACAGGAAAGGTCAATTTCGTGGTAAGCAAAGCTGACGGAGGCCATGCGCATAATTGTGATTGTGAAGTATATTCACTCGGTGAGATGAAACAGCAGGAACAATAAAGACCCGTCAAAAACTACCAATGCAATGGCTGTGAACTCGATGATAACATCGGCCTCTTTCTCGATTATTCCCATGCCCAAGTCATAACAGTTACCAAGCGATACTATACAACAATGTCACACTAATTGGCGTAAAAACTACTAAATTAATATAAAACGGAAGATTTATCTAACAACGACTCCTATATAACGTACTAATAATGCCACGTTAAACGTCTGATGGGGTATGTTCCTATCTCTAAATAGTCCGGTTAATAAGGCCAGTCTGACCAACTGCTTTGAACGAACGCTTTGGCTGTCACCCGAAACAGTTTTAAATGCATGCCCCGAAGCGTGACGCACTTTATGGAGTTCCCTATGTGAGCTTTGGGGATAACAAGTCTGGTCACCCTGGGGTAAGTGTTGACATATCACCGAGTCTTACATTAACTACGTCATTAGTCGGATATGTCGGTCGCTGTGAGTATTAATTAATTTCCTACTAAGTCGAAGACAATCTACGGAAACAGGATTTTGAAACCTAGTTTCGTATCGATTACAGAAGGTGGCAGCACAAGTGCATCACATCGGCACAAATCGGTGAATATTATTAAACATACATAATTTCACGTTTTAGTCGGATGTACACGCTGTTACCTGTAGTGGTAGTAGTAGTAGTAGTAACAGAAAAGTTAATGAACGGTCAATTACATGCGGTGAATTTAGCAATGCGCGGCGTTTTACAAAAAAAACGATGCTTTCAAAGCCGCAGTGACCAATTTGCAGGCTAGTTAGTTCGAATCGTGGTGTCATCGTTGAACACATTTGTTAAACAATTAACTTAAAACAACTTTTCTCTCAGTTTGTTTGCACTGTAATGGAACGCAGTGGTGCAGTGGCTAGAGCTTCGGACTCTCGACTGAGAGAACCCGGGTTCCAATCGTGTGTGACAATGTTGAACCTTGAGCAAGTTCGTTCACTCTACGTTGCCTGGGCTGTATGAATCAGTACCTGGCTATAGACAATGATGGATATTTGCGTAAGAATAGTCTTCGCGCATTAATTGCAGCGTGACGTAATGCTTCCCAGTGAAGGCGAGATGGTGTTCGATTGAACAAGTCTGCTAGGGAGTAAATTGTAAAGCGCTTTGAGCAGTCCTGATGACTGGATACTGCGTTATATAAGAACTAAACGTGTTTACCAAATGGCGGATAAAGTGTTGGCATCTTGCATATATCGCATGGCTTACCTAGTTGACTCGACTTGAATGAATGAATGAATGAATGAATGAATGAATGAATGAATGAATGAATGAATGAATGAATGAAAGGTTATCCAACAGCAACATAATACATGCACAGTATGGTGTGCTGTTGCTGCTGAAAGGACGTAGATGAAGTCAATGACTTATATGTTGCTTATGTTAACTTATCTCAAAGGTTTCGATTTTGTAGATTTGTATCGTTATTGCTTAGAAACACTACACCCGGCACTGTAGTGGGGTTGTAACTAAGCTTAATAAGACAAATGAAGACGGACCCACCTGTCTTGAACCTTATAATAGACATGTTGCTAAGATTGACACGTGGCAGGTTGGACAGGCGTATTTGGTACCACTGGATGGCGACATATATTATCTGCAACAAATGTACCCGACATATGTTGGTCATGTAAAATAAGATGTTGCTTATTGTCCTCATGGGGAAATTATCTGTGTGTGGTTGACATTAAACAGTGCTCTATGTAAACGGTTAATACAATACGATATTTTCATACAGAGGAAATTAACTAAATCACAGAAAAACAGTACATTAAATATGCCTATATAATGCCATAAAAGTTACTTCAATAAAATAGTCAACTACGCATTTCCAGCAGGTCGAGACTGGAAGACGCACATTACAGTTAAACCCTACTATAAAGTTGAATGTCAAGCACGCTTATTTAGAAGTCTCACGGCGGTAGGAATAAACATATATGACACGATACATTTTGGCATACATATGGAGAACTTTATGAGCGCCTTGTAAAAAGGGTAACATTTTTTTACAACGATATCAGTAGTGCTGGTTCGATACTTCGATACTGTCGATACCTTCGATATATCGAGTCCATTCGATATCTACGAAGTCTAGAGGGTTATATAGTTACTGTTATTTACTAATCCGTGTATTCTGGTTGCAGTTCTCATTGAGTTGCGATCATTCGTACTGATGTACACAATACATCGTGGAAATTGATATCCGATCTTATCTAAAGTCGATGTGAAGGATATAACACGGGATCTACGCCGACGCCAGTTGAGTTTGGGCTTCACTTGCTTCGGAAACTGCGGACAATAGCGTCACGGATGTCTATTGGCTGACTGACATTGAATGACGTCAGTATATTTGGGGAAATCACCAAATCGGCGCCGTTGATTGGTTATGCTACGTAGAAAAACACCTTGCAAATTGAAGTAAAAAAATCGTCGAATTTCGACATTTTTGAAGGATGACTCCGCAAATATACTCCATCCTGATAATAATAAGAAGGCAGACTAGCGGGCAGACGCTATTATGTGGCCTAACATGCTAACTGAAGCGACATTTGTTCCTGAAAGTGTATTCTGAAGCCGACGGCTTCGAAATGGAGTGAACGGCACCTATTTTCGCCAGCCGCAGGTCGTGCATGACGCAGTTTTGGCAGCCACAAACTTAACGTTACTTTCAACGACGGTACCTAATTCAAAAATAAATGTATATTGCGATGTTGACCGAGTTCATCAGTTTAGTTTACTGGTTGGTTAGTCTAAGAAACGAGCCACAAAATGAGAAGGTTGACATCATATGTTTAACAAATTTGCATAATTCTGCTCAGTGGTGCGACATGTTGCATTTTAATAGATTCGCGTGGCGGTATTACAACACAATTATACATAACGAGATTATTATCCAAGATATGTATAAAATAAAATAAACTTGTTCATAGCGAAAATTTCTCGTGAATAGTAAAGTCACAAGTCAACTCACAGTTGTGATTTGAATTTGTTGGAAAATGTTTTGCTATATGCCGGCCCACATTGTTACCAAACGTCAAATTGGCCAATGTAACTAGATAGTTCTATTGATATTATATTTAAAAGAGCAATGGTAAATAATAAAGTTACGTCCGTTTTAAATAAAGACCTGTAATGTTTTGATGCTGACAAAATGATTTATTTTTTTATTTTTATGGTCAGGAACTGGCTGTATCTCCTCTGCACAAGCTTACGTGTAAGTGGGTTAAAAGCACTCATTAGTATTTGTGAATCTAGTTTCGAAAAGTTAATATTATAAGTAATTATTCAAACGCAACAAACTAGCCTCGATTACACAGGCTTCGTTCGTTGGCACTATCTTTTGTTGTTCGGTGACACCACTGTTTGGTGTTTTTTTATTTCCCCTTTGAATTAGAAACATGCAATCAGTTTATTTGTACAAACATTTGTTTAATATATATTCTAATTTGTCTGTTTAATGTAAACAAATTATTCGTTGTGATGATTGGACAGCCAGGCTTATTTAATGTGTATGATAACTTCCCAATCTGTATTTTATAATATTTTCTTAACAGTCACGTAAACTGCCATTTGTAAACAGTGTTAGGGTGTAGTACAATTATTAATTTAATTTCAATATTTCATTACTAAGTATTTTATTACAATTGCCTAGACGTTGTTATAACAACACTTACTACAGTAATTAATTAGGATTAAACAATTACAAATATAATTTGTTTATTGAAATAAGTGATAACTGCGTAATGATCATTTTTGCATGATAATGATCAGTCAGTATGTCAATGTCGATGGTCAAGTTGAAAAATGAATATATGTACCGTATCGTTCCCCATAGATGCTCGGTGCTTGGCAGCGAAGGCTTGGGTGCACGTATGTTATTATCTCAAAACTGGCATCAGGCAACAAGTATCAACAACGCGTATATTCAGCATATCTACCTAATGTCGACCCTTGATAAGAACGCAACACCTTGCAGCTAGACACACACGCTTTATGAATGACCTAACAAGTTTCTGCAAGGTGGCGGCAGCAGCAATATTGCCAAAATTTGCCATATGTGACGTTAACAAGCATTCATTCATGAAACATCTGTTTTCAAGCATGTTTCCCTAATGGAAAAAGGGTATGTGCTTCTATTAGATAATATGCTTTTATCGGGAATTATACCCTATATGAATTAGACGTACAACGTAAGTATCGAGTATCGAACATAATTCTGGTATCGATCGATATCGAAGAAATCAGGTATCGAACCAGCACTAGATATCAGTGTCATCCGTGTAAATTGATTTCTTGAGAAGTTGTGGTAGCGCTGTCCCTTTGAGTATGATGGGCACTTGAGGTAAAACGGCCCTTTGGGGTAAGACGGCTCCCATCACGTACACAAAATAAGCATTCCGAACTTCCCAAAATCGTGTGCAAGATGATAGTAACCACACAGAAAGCTTAGCGACACGAGACAGATGTAATGAAATCAATGTTTTTTTTAAATTAGTTTACGCAGTGTGATCAACTATTTTGCCAATAGTCAGATTGGTGAAACAGTTTTTACTCATTATAAAACGGTGCAAATTATGTGCTTCACTGGTTACGTATCATTCAACTTGCATGTATAACAGCAAAGCATGGGAAAAATAGGCTTGGGTTTTGTACACATCGACCCCCTACCTTCATCCTATTCAAATATATAGTGAATATGTTACACTTTTATGACACTTGCTATATGTACACTTTACGGTTTGTGCTAACGTTGCATACTTTACGATATGCTTGTCTATATGTCATAATTATGACAGCATCCAATACTTTTTAAAATATATAATAAAAACATAATAGTTTACCAAATATATAATATTATAATTCTATGTTACATTTTTATTTTATTTAATAACCATAACATTTTAGTATTAGTATTTGAGAACAATCATTATACGGACAAATAATGTTTCGTTCGTAGAGGGGAAACACACAAAAGGAACGTCATGTATCTATTGCTCTAGGGTGGGGGCAGAAATGGTTCTGAGCGAGAAAAAAACAGGTGATCGTGTAAAGCAATTGTGGACATGTTGAAGTTTTGTAATGTCCTTGCTAGCGATATTATAAAGGAATGAATTGCAATAGTCAAGTCTGCTGCTAGCAAGAGCTGTTGAAATTGCTTTAGCGACAGCAGGGTGTGATAAACAAACAGCAACAACACATGCGTGATATGGGTGTGTCAGGGGAGGATCCAGAAATCGAGTGGGCACAAAATCATCCACTGGCGGCCGAACCGGGGATATTTTTTCGCTGCCGGGCCGCCGTAACTTCAACTCCACTGTCCCATATCGACTGGTGACTTCGGAGGGGGGATGCTGTTCGAAAAATGTCGGCGCCTGTATCTTTAGCTCTTCCTCAGTTTTTTTTTTTTTAACGCTGCGTCGACGTAATAGTGGGGCAATTTAGGGCCAAATGTTGACATTATCAGGACATGCCGGACAAAAGCACCACATTTTTTCCTGACAATCTATGTGCCATACCTTTTCATAATTTTATTGGAACCAAGTCATGTGACCTTTCTGGAGCCTGTTTCAGCCATTTAAAATAATTGTTTTGAAGAAAACATTGAAAAGTTATGTTTTTCAATTAAATGCTCCGATTGTCATGTAATTTGGGATCTATACATTCTGTTGCACGTTACTCACGAATCTTCTAACGGCTTTTCATTCCGAGCCATATTTTGGTCACTAGAGGTCAAAAAAGGATTATTTTGCTTCATTTTAGTCTATTCGCCACCAGGTGTACGATGGTTTTCGCTGACAGGTAGTTCTTAGAACTGGCTGACTTGCAAAATACTAATCTAGATAACATTGCTGGTGTTTGGTAACTTGCTGAAATATAATTATATATACAGTAGGTCCCTAACGGCTATTGAGGATGAGGCAGAAGCAACCGGGAGTACTACTCAAGCTGATGAAGGCAATATGCTCGACTGTGCGGGGAAGGGAAAGAAGTTGGCTAAAAAACTAAACGAGAATAGCAACTTGGAATGTCCGCAGCATGGCGGCTGGAAAAATGGATTATGTTATACAAGAAGCAAAACAAAACAACATAAGTGTCCTAGAAATAGCAGTACACCCGATGGGCGGGACAAGGTCATTTTACACCACACGCAGGAGGAAAATTCATATACTCCGGACAAGCAAAAGCAGTACAAGGAGGCGTAACAATATATCTGAGTAAACAAATAGCAAATACAATCCTTGGATACAAACCAGTAAATGACAGAATTCTGAGCATAAGGTTACAAGGAAAAGTGAAAAATATCAAAATAATACAAGTCTATGCGCCGATATCAACAGCAGAAGAGGAAGAAATATAAGCTAATTTGTAAGGTGAAATAGACGAATCCAAGAAATCGGACATTACCATTGTCATGGGCGATTTTAACGCCAAAGTAGGACAAAGACACGACGAGATAGAACGAGGAACAATCGGGAAATTTGGATTAGGAGAGAGAAACGAAAGGGGGGAACGACTTGTTGAGTTCGCCATCGCTAATAACTTCACAATCGTAAATACCATTTTCTCAAATCACCCTAGAAGAATCTACACGTGGACATCGCCAGATGGAAAGACTAGAAATCAGATAGACTACATCATGATACAAAAGAGATGGATATCAGCAATAAGAGGTGCAAGAACACTACCAGGAGCAGACTGTGGACCTGATCATGAACTACTGATGGCAGAGATGAAACTTAAGTTGAAAGTGAAAAAAAAGAGTAATAACAACACAGAGATATGATGTAGAAAATCTTACAGACGAAGAATGTGAAGAATCGATTTATAACTTTATTGACAATGACGGAAGAGAAAGAACCAGACGAAATTGCAAATGATATCAAGACAATTTTCCGAGAAGAAGCGGAAAAACACCTACGGAAGAGAGAGAGGAAACACCAACCCTGGATCAGTATAGAGACCTTAAAGAAAATAGCAGAAAGGAAAGAGCTTAAGAAACGCAAAAACGAGGAATCGATCAGATTAAGGTATAATGAGATGAACAAATTAATAAAAAAATCTCTGCAATTGGGACAAACAAAAGTATATAGAAGCCAAGTGTAAGAAAATAGAGGACTGTGTGGCAGAAAACCGAAACCAAGAAATGTTTAAAGAAATAAAGAACATGACAGGTTAATTTCAGCCTAGACTCGGTATCACCTAAGATAAAAATTGGAAAACTCTGACTGATGCAGAAGACATAGCCAAAAAATGGAAAAACATATTGTGAAAATATGTACGCACGAGATGGCGATAACAACGACGCCCTTGATATGGGAAACGAAGACAAAGACGAGGACGATCTCGAACCATTAAGAGCTGAGGTGAAATAGGCCATTAATAGTCTAAGCGATGGGAAAAGCCCTGGGTGCGACAACATACAGGTAGAAATAATAAAAGCAGCGGAAGAAGAAGGAATATACATATACCATGCACTGTGTAAGAAAATATGGAAGGGTGGAAAATGGTCAGATGACTGGAAGAAATCATTATACATCCCATTACCAAAGAAAGGAGACCTACAGTTGTGCTCCAACTACAGAACCCCATCACTCATTAGCCATGCAAGCAAAATATTGCTGAAAATCATAATGAAAAGAATGCAAGATAAAATGGAAATGGAAGTGAGCAGTACACAGGCAGGCTTAAAAAAATAGAGGCACAAGGGATCACATATTCAATCTGAGAATGTTGATTCAGAAATTCAGAGCGATAAATAATGATCTAAGAATATGCTTCATCGACTATTCCAAGGCTTTCGACTGTGTGAATCATCAGATGATGTGGAAAACGCTCAGCGACATGAACTTCCACCCAAAGATAATCGCCCTCTTAAAATCACTTAATAGCAACCAACAAGCAGTGGTCAGGCTGAAAAACACAACTACAGAAGCTCATAAAGAGTAAGACAAGGATGTATTTTATCTCCATACCTATTCAACCTCTACACAGAAGACATAATGAGAGTTGTAGAATTAGATGACAGAAGTACAAGATACGATGAAGTAAATATTCATGGACATAGAATCAGAGACCTACGATACGCAGACGATACCGCACTCCTGTCCACTACAACATTCGGCCTAACAAACCTAATCATGTATGTAAAAGAACACAGTGAGAAAAAGGGCTTGTTACTTAATGTGAAGAAAACAAAGATCGTGGACACTGACAAATGCATTGAAAAAACAGAAATTGCAATCAACGGGGAGCAAGTTGAAAATGTGAACCACTATGAATACATTGGAGCAAGACTACAAGGAGACGGCAAGACATCATCAGAGATCAGAAGAAGAATAGCCTTAGCCACGCAGAAACTAAATAATCAGACAAATGTATGGAATGGACAAAACATACCAGCAAAGATAAGAATTTTTAAAACTTGCCTTTTCCCAACAGCTCTGTACGAGAGCGAAACGTGGACACTGAACAAAGAAGACATGAGAAAAATACTAGCGTTTGAGACGAAATGTTACAGAAAAGTTCTAAAAGTGCCATGTATAACTAGAACAACCAATGCAGAGATCCTTAAAAAATTTGACATAAAGAACTGCCAAGTAGTGAATAGAATAAAACTGAGTTACTTTGGCCACATCAAAAGACACAATTCCTTAGACAAAACAATCCTAGAAGGCAAAGTGGAGGGAAAGAGAGGAAGGGGAAGACCAAGGGGAAGGTGGGAGCAGGACATCAACGACTGGTTGGAAGACGACACCGTGAGAGCAGGGAGACGAACGGCAGACAGAGCAGCGTATCGTGGGTTCATCCGGGCAGCTATGTCTCGCAGAGATATGCTGAACTGAAGAATACAGGGATTCCAGTTATTACTTTAGACGCACCACTGTACGCACTGGCCAGGTTTGTCCAGTGGAACTGGCCTCAGACACATGGCGGGGACAAATGTGTATTCATGTTCGTTGGTCTCCATATTGAAATGGGAATGTGGAAAACATTCGGGGACTACTTGAAGGCCTCTGGGAGGACAAGTGCACTGACCCAAACAGAAATTGCCTCCTGTGGAACAGCTGACTCCTTCCTCAAGGCATCACACCTCGTCAGGACTAGACATGCCCACTAAGTGACTGCTCTGACCCTGGCGAAATTCCAGCACGATGCCTTCACACACATTGTGACTGAAGGACTACACGATGAGAAGGCCAAAGAAATAGATATGCTCAGCAAGAGCCCAACATTTCAGTATTGGAATACCACTCCCAAGATAGAAATCTTAGTCTGATTTTCGTGCGGGCAAACCGAGAACGAATGAGACTTCTCCTTGTGTGTGGAATCACTGAAGGCTTTGGTGGGTTGGTTCGTTTCCCTTGATCATCAGAACTATGACAGGTGGATTCCCGTACACATACGACACATGAACAGTCTACCTCCAGCCATCCAAGACGAATTCAAAGACAAAGACCCACTGGATTGTTTCGAAGACATCTAGGCAATTCTCATCCATATCAATTGACCAGGCTCACGAGCAAAATAACGACCTGGTGAAGGGTACAGGGGGTGCAGTGGGACTGACAGAGAATCCTCCAGCTTTCAAGAAGTAGATGATAGCTGGACCTGAGCAAGCACGACTTCTTCAAGAGTTTGAGGAGCAGTTTACCTCAGTAGAATAAAATTTAAAAAAACACCATGAGGAGGGACTGTCATCACAGAAGACATTCAAAGAGCAAACACTTGGATTTGTTCATGCTATCTCTGAGATGAGCAATCCTTTCCTAAATGCCCGACCTGAACTGTTAACAATGGACATTCGGAATGTCCTCGATGAGTCTGTTATGAAAACAGTCCGTACCGTGGAAGTAGTGTGCATGGAGCAATACAACGCCTACCGCCAAGCAATGCTAACTAACCGCAAACGCTCTATCTATGAGCCTATCAAGAAAACCCACTGCCTCTGTTTAGATGTCCAACACCCAAGACAAAGACAAAGCAGGCAGGGCAGATCTCATTGCCGAAGAATGATGTGTCACTCTTCTCCAGATTATATGTAGTCATGCAGAATAGGGATGGAGACATGGGAACTTTCTTTAAGCATGGCAATCACCCATATCCTCCATCTCTCTCTGACAGAGGTAAACTACAACAAGGGAAGAAGTGGGATTTGCTGAGCATTCTGACCCAAGAGACATATGAGCCACATGCAGTACCTCCAAAATCATTCGAGGTGAACATTCTTGATGGTGCTACTGTTGTGCACCTCTTGTCGATCATTAACATCACCACATTTGATGAATATGCCAGTCACGTATTTCGTCCACACATCATGCAGCAGTTGGAGACCACTACAAGAATTGACGAGGTCTGGGACACGTATGTATCCAGCAGCATCAAAGAGCGAATCTGGGAAAAATGTGGCAAAGGAATCGGAAGGAAAGGTTGCTGGTCAAAACCTTAAGGTTTCAGGGAACTGGGCAGATTTCCCATATGACACCACCAATAAGCAAGAACTCTTTGCACTCCTTTCCGAATGCAAGGAAGACAAGCAGGTCTTCATTATATCTGGCAGCACAGTTGTCAGCAGAGGCACCAGCCACTGCATGTCGAAGTGTGACCACGAGGAAGCAGATACAAGAATACTTATCCACTTGCAAGATGCCATGGAGAGTGGTTCTAACATCAGCTTGGTGCACACTTTGGACACTAATGTAGTCGTAATCCTCATCGGCAAATGCCACGTCATCGTCGCCCAATAACCACTTGCAGACATCTGGGTTGATTTTGGCACTGGGAAGAACTTCATGTACATACATATTAATGCCATCTGCCATGGGCTGGGCAAATATAAGTCCACATCCCTTCGCCTCTTCCACAGTTTCACAGGGTATGATATAGCGTCACAGCATTCCATAGAAAGGGGAAGCCTGGAATTCCTACCCTGAGGTTACCCAGGCATTCAACTACTTGGCAGGAAACCCACAATCCCAGCTGACAGTGGACTCCCAACACTTCCAATCACTGGAGCGATTCACAGGCATTATATATGACAAGACAAGCACTCTGGAATCTGTGAAAAAGGTACCGAGAGAGTTGTTCTGCAAGAATAACAAAACGATGGAGAACATTCCACCTACTCAGGAGGCTTTGCTACAACATTCGAGGCGCGCTGCCTACCAAGCTGGAATATGGACGACATGTGAAGTGATCAAACAGCAAACTTGTACTCCAGAAGGATGGGGAGGACATTCGAAACAGAGAGCAAGACCTGGCTTCCTATGTGGAGCCCACTACCGAATGCCTCCAACGCGTGCAGTCAACTGGTGAAGTGTGGGCATAAAAGCGTGAGTGGCTGTGGCGCAAGGTGTTCGTGCAAGAAGACACACTGGAAATGCACTGAAAAGCAGAGCATTTAACTGAAAACAAAACTGAATTTTTCAATGTTTTCTCCTACCATTTTTTCTAAGTGGCTGAAACAGGCTCCAGCAAGGTCACGTGACTTGGTTCCAATACATTTATTAAAAGTCATGGCATACAGATTGTCCGGAAAAAATGTTGTGCTTTTGTCCGACATGTCCACATCATGTTGCTAAGCTGCCTCACTATAATTGCACGTTATTGTAACATGAACGGGGGCACATTTCAAACGATCGAGGGGCACGGTCGCGTGGGCCCATTATAAAAGATCTACGGGCAGGCAAAATCATTGCAAAGGTCTAGGGGGCATGTGCCCCAGGCCCCTTGGATCCTACTATGTGTGTTGAATAAAATTGTGAAGTTTTTATTAAAGATATCTCATAGATTCCGTGATTCCGGGATTCGCGTTGGGAAAAACACAAGTACACCACGCTGCACTGGAGTACCAATGATGAGAAATTCAGTTTTATTTGCATTTAAATTAAGTTTGCTGTCCGTCATCCATCCAGTGGAAGATATCTCGGAGGCTATCAATGAGTTGGCTTAGGGAGCAGTCTGTATACGGAGTAGCCAAAGAAATATAGATTATATGCATCATCTGCGTAAATGTGATCATCCATCCAGTGGAAGATATCTCGGAGGCTATCAATGAGTTGGCTTAGGGAGCAGTCTGTATCCGGAGTAGCCAAAGAAATATAGATAATGTGCATCATCTGCGTAAATGTGATCATCCATCCAGTGGAAGATATCTCGGAGGCTATCAATGAGTTGGCTTAGGGAGCAGTCTGTATCCAGAGTAGCCAAAGAAATATAGATTATGTGTATCATCTGCGTAAATGTGATTATCCATCCAGTGGAATATATCTCGGAGGCTATCAATGAGTTGGCTTAGGGAGCAGTCTGTATCCGGAGTAGCCAAAGAAATATAGATTATGTATCATCTGCGTAAATGTGATCATCCATCCAGTGGAAGATATCTCGGAGGCTATCAATGAGTTGGCTTAGGGAGCAGTCTGTATCCAGAGTAGCCAAAGAAATATAGATTATGTGTATCATCTACGTAAATGTGATCTTCCATCCAGTGGAAGATATCTCGGAGGCTATCAATGAGTTGGCTTAGGGAGCAGTCTGTATCCAGAGTAGCCAAAGAAATATAGATTATGTGTATCATCTGCGTAAATGTGATCATCCATCCAGTGGAAGATATCTCGGAGGCTATCAATGAGTTAGCTTAGGGAGCAGTCTGTATCCAGAGTAGCCAAAGAATATAGATGATGTGTATCATCTGCGTAAATGTGATCATCCATCCAGTGGAAGATATCTCGGAGGCTATCAATGAGTTGGCTTAGGGAGCAGTCTGTATCCAGAGTAGCCAAAGAAATATAAATTATGTGTATCATCTGCATAAATGTGATCATCCATCCAGTGGAAGATATCTCGGAGGCTATCAATGAGTTGGCTTAGGGAGCAGTCTGTATCCAGAGTAGCCAAAGAAATATAGATTATGTGTATCATCTGCATAAATGTGATCATCCATCCAGTGGAAGATATCTCGGAGGCTACCAATGAGTTGGCTTAGGGAGCAGTCTGTATCCAGACTAGCCAAAGAAATATAGATTATGTGTATCATCTGCGTAAATGTGATCATCCATCCAGTGGAAGATATCTCGGGGCTATCAATGAGTTGGTTTAGGGAGCAGTCTGTATCCATAGTAGCCAACGAGATATAGATTATGTGTATCATCTGCATTAATGTGATCATCCATCCAGTGGAAGATATCTCGGGGCTATCAATGAGTTGGCTTAGGGAGCAGTCTGTATCCATAGTAGCCAAAGAAATATAGATTATGTGTATCATCTGCATAAATGTGATCATCCATCCAGTGGAAAATATATCGGAGGCTATCAATGAGTTGACTTAGGGAGCAGTCTGTATAAAGAGTAGCCAAAGAAATATAGATTATGTGTATCATCTGCATAAATGTGATCATCCATCCAGTGGAAGATATCTCGGGGCTATCAATGAGTTGGCTTAGGGAGCAGTCTGTATCCATAGTAGCCAAAGAGATATAGATTATGTGTATCATCTGAATAAATGTGATCATCCATCCAGTGGAAGATATCTCGGAGGCTATCAATGAGTTGGCTTAGGGAGCAGTCTGTATCCATAGTAGCCAAAGAGATATAGATTATGTGTATCATCTGCATAAATGTGATCATCCATCCAGTGGAAGATATCTCGGAGGCTATCAATGAGTTGACTTAGGGAGCAGTCTGTATCCAGAGTAGCCAAAGAAATATAGATTATGTGTATCATCTGCATAAATGTGATCATCCATCCAGTGGAAGATATCTCGGAGGCTACCAATGAGTTGGCTTAGGGAGCAGTCTGTATCCAGACTAGCCAAAGAAATATAGATTATGTGTATCATCTGCGTAAATGTGATCATCCATCCAGTGGAAGATATCTCGGGGCTATCAATGAGTTGGTTTAGGGAGCAGTCTGTATCCATAGTAGCCAACGAGATATAGATTATGTGTATCATCTGCATTAATGTGATCATCCATCCAGTGGAAGATATCTCGGGGCTATCAATGAGTTGGCTTAGGGAGCAGTCTGTATCCAGAGTAGCCAAAGAAATATAGATTATGTGTATCATCTGCATAAATGTGATCATCCATCCAGTGGAAGATATCTCGGAGGCTATCAATGAGTTGACTTAGGGAGCAGTCTGTATCCATAGTAGCCAAAGAAATATAGATTATGTGTATCATCTGCATAAATGTGATCATCCATCCAGTGGAAGATATCTCGGAGGCTATCAATGAGTTGACTTAGGGAGCAGTCTGTATCCATAGTAGCCAAAGAGATATAGATTATGTGTATCATCTACATAAATGTGATCATCCATCCAGTGGAAGATATCTCGGAGGCTATCAATGAGTTGACTTAGGGAGCAGTCTGTATAAAGAGTAGCCAAAGAAATATAGATTATGTGTATCATCTGCATAAATGTGATCATCCATCCAGTGGAAGATATCTCGGACGCTATCAATGAGTTGGCTTAGGGAGCAGTCTGTATCCATAGTAGCCAAAGAGATATAGATTATGTGTATCATCTGCATGAATGTGATCATCCATCCAATGGAAGATATATCGGGGCTATCAATGAGTTGGCTTAGGGAGCAGTCTGTATCCATAGTAGCCAAAGAAATTTAGATTATGTGTATCATCTGCATAAATGTGATCATCCATCCAATGGAAGATATCTCGGGGCTATCAATGAGTTGGCTTAGGGAGCAGTCTGTATCCAGAGTAGCCAAAGAAATATAGATTATGTGTATCATCTGCATAAATGTGATCATCCATCCAGTGGAAGATATCTCGGACGCTATCAATGAGTTGGCTTAGGGAGCAGTCTGTATCCATAGTAGCCAAAGAGATATAGATTATGTGTATCATCTGCATGAATGTGATCATCCATCCAATGGAAGATATATCGGGGCTATCAATGAGTTGGCTTAGGGAGCAGTCTGTATCCATAGTAGCCAAAGAAATTTAGATTATGTGTATCATCTGCATAAATGTGATCATCCATCCAATGGAAGATATCTCGGGGCTATCAATGAGTTGGCTTAGGGAGCAGTCTGTATCCAGAGTAGCCAAAGAAATATAGATTATGTGTATCATCTGCATAAATGTGATCATCCATCCAGTTGAAGATATCTCGGGGCTATCAATGAGTTGGCTTAGGGAGCAGTCTGTATCCAGAGTAGCCAAAGAAATATAGATTATGTGTATCATCTGCATAAATGTGATCATCCATCCAGTGGAAGATATCTCGGAGGCTATCAATGAGTTGGCTTAGGGAGCAGTCTGTATCCAGAGTAGCCAAAGAAATTTAGATTATGTGTATCATCTGCATAAATGTGATCATCCATCCAGTGGAAGATATCTCGGGGCTATCAATGAGTTGGCTTAGGGAGCAGTCTGTATACATAGTAGCCAAAGAGATATAGTTTATGTGATCATCCAAGTTATAACTTTGGATAACAGAGCTTAGTGGCGTAGTGTAGAGATTTCACACCCTTCATTTTTTCTACAAAATTGGATTTGTGTGGAACCGTATAATAACTGTTTTTTACTCTATTATGACTAATAGTATAATGTTTGTATTACATCGGAATACGGCTAAATAACTCATGCTGACGCTCGCTTCATCCTTGTAAACTTGATGTTAAGGAGTGGAACATGCTGGCCTCTTACATGTATATTTCATGTCTGACGTCACAACTAGACATACCGAAAAACGCCCCAAAACTATTCATATTCAAAGAAGACTGTGCAGTGTATCATGTGGAATTATTAATATATTGAATTCTGATTAGATTTGTTGATTAAAATATTGAAACGGATGCAACACAATATGAATTCAAGCAATTGAGGTTTTTACTCCCTCTAAAATGAAGACAATGCGAGCGTGTGTGTGTGTGTGTGTTTGTGTGTGTGTGTGTGTGTGCGTGTGTTTGTGTGTGTGTGTGTGTGCGTGCGAGCGTGCGTGCGTGCGTGCGTGCGTGTGTGTGTGTGTGCGTGTGTGTAATGAATGTCTGCACCTTTCGAAAGAACATGGAGTAAGAATTTAGACAAGTTTACTGACGTGCTTACTAAGTCACTGTAGCAGCAAACTTACCACGTAGATGAGGCTCACCATCATAAATATGGAAATGAAAAGGATCAATGGAACCAAAATAGATTCTTTAGGATATTCACGCTTTGTTTTTCCCAGGTGTATTATATATCTAAAACAATGGAAATATACGCATAAATTACATAATTAATATACACTACTGGAATCACAAATTACTGCGGCTGACGTTGAATTCATGAACTGTAACAATGAAAAACTACACTTTCTAATATCACTAATATCGGCTAAACTATTTACTCAGCCTTGCAAACTTCACCATATTGGCAAAATAATAATAAATAGTAAAACATTTTTTTTATAACTGTCTAGTACGCACACAACATTGAGGTGCTTACTGTATTGAATATATGTTTGCGGAAGAATAAAGAGGGATACTTGTGTTATTGCGTCAAGCTTGACACATGCAGCAATAGTCAACATTCTTACTGCTGACAGCGCAAGCAAACTTGCCTTGTTGTTCGGTCGAAGTGGCCAAATAAGAAGTATGCACCAGATGTCCCAATGAATACTGAAGAAATGTTCACATGTGCACCATCTGTCAATGAATGTAGTACGTAATAAGAAGTATGCACCAGATGTCCCAATGAATAATGAAGAAATTTCACATGTGCACCAGCTGTCAATGAACGTAGTACGTAATAAGAAGTATGCACCAGATGTCCCAATGAATAATGAAGAAATGTTCACATGTGCACCAGCTGTCAACGAACGTAGTACGTAATAAGAAGTATGCACCAGATGTCCCATTGAATACTGAAGAAATGTTCACATGTGCACCATCTATCAAGGAACGTAGTACGTATGTTTTAATACGCATTTTATAATGCATATACGGCATGAACATGCTTGCAGAAAAACAGGTTGAAGAGGTTTTCACGGAAGTTGTAACCTGTCTACTACTACATTGTATTACACGCATTCACTCACTCACTCACTCACTCACTCACTCACTCACTCACTCACTCACTCACTCACTCACTCACTCACTCACTCACTCACTCACTCACTCACTCACTCACCCACTCACTCACTCATACACCCACTCACTCACTCACTCACTCACTCACTCACTCACTCATTCATTCATTCACTTACTCACTCACTCACTCACTCACTCACTCACTCACTCACTCACTCACTCACACACCACTCACTCACTCACTCACTCACTCACACACTCACTCACTCACTTACTCACTCACTCACTCATTCACTCACTCACATACTAACTCACTCTCACATCCACTCATCCAATCATTCACTCACTCACTCATTCATTCACTCACTCAACCCTCGGCCGAGACGATCGTTGCGGTGCACGTCTGGATGAGTTGTCGACTATTATCCGCCACCGGTCCCTATCTCGAGTTGTCTGCAGGAGATCTTTGAGCGGGAAGTCAGTCCATTCTGTGATGTTGTCGAGCCACATCTTTCTTGGTCTTTCCTTTTTTCTCCCACCTCTCACTGTGCCCTGGAGTGTTTCTTTGACGATAATATTGTGGCGTGTGGTATGTCCATACCACTGTAGCATTCCTTTTTGATTATATTAAGGACACTTTGTTTAGGTCCAGCCAAGTCGTTGACGGTGCTTCGTACGAATGCTGTGGTCTTCTATATATATACGGTATTTTCAAAATTCTTCGAAAGCATGTCATCGAGAAAGCTTGCAACCTCTTCTCAGTTTCCGCATTTAAGATCTACCTTTCACATTATCAGTTTGATGATATATATTTGATTTTTTGACGATGTTTTTTCCTATTTGCCAAACACAAATGTTGTCAACCGCTTTCCTGTGTTTTATTATACTAAAGGTAAACTTACTGAAAGCATTCAGAAACATGACAAACTTTCCTTTCGTGTATTGTCATGCCCGGGTTAACCAAACAATGCAATCTCTTATATGAGTGTCGTATTAAACATCATCAACATATTTTGGAGAAAAAAAAATTACCTTTTGCAATGGCAATTGGTACACGTCTTGCTTTCAATGGTGTCTTAAAGATACTGGGAGGTACCTATTAAAAAGGTATTATTTTCTGAAATATTCATTTTTTTAATAGTTTTTTTCTGGAAGATGCGGGAAAGTAAGAACAATATGCAAACAATATTTGTGTTTTCTAAAATAGCTCCCACTATTTTATTTATAACATAATCATAATAATTTGCTTACCACCTGAGAGGCGTATCTATTATATTCACAAATAAGTAAGAACTTGAAAATGCCATTAACTGTAGTCACCAACGGTCAATAATTTCAATATCATATTAACCGTTTTATTTTTTTGCGAAATATCACCACGTGTACCAGAGTTTGATTGCTGAGTTTATGGTCTTTCTAGAAATGTATAGGTGTTTATATTTTACAAGTATACATACCCCACAGGAAGCCTCAGAAGTAAACTACCCTCATTTATGCAGAAAACAGTATTTTAGCCATAACTTCTGTATCCTGTTTGCAAAACGACTAGAGAAATAAATTCTTCAGAATTAACAGCCTATGGACTCATGTAATAGTGGCAGTCTCCACCAATTAAAGAAGCAACTAAAGATAGTTTTCTTCTCCACTGAATGGGTTTTACGCCTGACTTTGGACAACTATAATGTTACATATTATCGATCTTATTTCTTCTTTCGGTTATTATTGTTGTTGTTGCTGTAATAATGATGATATTTGCTTTTGTTCCTATTTCATATAAATAAAAATATATATATTCACGAATGCAGTATAAGCTGTAGATATTTACTAAATACTTTATACATGTGAACATTTTGCATAGTTTTTAACATGTTTTATAGCGTAATAATAATATCATCATTTACAATTTTACAACTACCAACCAAAATTTCACCTAAATTAATTTGAAGCTATTTAGAATGTTAAATGTTTGTATACACCAGCCAGCGGGGCAGTAGCCGCGGATTTGACGGTGTCAAAATAAATTGCTGTTGTTGTTATTGTCATTATTATTATCGTCATTATCAATAAATAATAATTATTATTAACAATAATATTAATAATAATACTCACATTGTCCGGAAGCCATGGTTAAGAGCTTTTCTGAGTGGACATTATACACAATGGCAGCGACGTAGCCTTGTCTCTGCGCATTCAGAACCTGCGGCAGCAAACCATCAGTGAGTGAGAATTGTTACATCTAGGGGTGGAGCTAAAGGTGGAGCGAAGGGTGGAGTGAAGGGTAGAGCGAAGGGTGGAGCTATAGGTGGATTTAAGGGTGGAGCTAGGGGTAGAGTTATGGGTGGAGCTACTAGTGGGGCGGGGCCAATGTTTATGGCTGGGATCCTGTAGGCATGGAATGCTAATTTATGGCAACCTCTATAAATTCATTATCATATATCTTAGCAATAAGAAAACTGATGTTGCCATTTTTTGTTGACCTTGAATAATCTCGAACAAAAGTAACATGTATTTTTCGATAAGACCCTCCTACTAGAGACTGACATTGATAGCTTGAAGCATTCAGTCATTGTAACACACATATGAGCATTATTTCTGGTAATTTGGGGATATTTGGCATATATATGTGGATGCATGGGTTACTGGTCTGGCCAAAACACAGCATCACCCTGCAAAGTAACGAGTGCCCATTTTGTCGAACAGACACATCACAAAGTAACGGTAACACTTTTAACCGCATCACATTGTTTTGTTTTCTTGCTACGTTCACTCCAAAAAGCAGTTCATATGGTCGTCTCAAGCCAGTTGGTACCTTTCGTTCAGTGCAATTTGTGATATTTGACCAAAGCATCCCCTATCGTGTAATACCATGAGTGTTTTTTTGTTCAAAGGTGTAGGCTACTACGTTCTAATTCAGAAACATACATAACAAAAATAAAACTGTATCGTAATAAGTATTATATAGTGAACGGGGGTCATTAGTCCCGGATTTGATGGTATATAAATAAAGTTTATTATTATATTATATTATTTATTTGACAAAACAGATACTCGCGATTGACCTTACAATCCGTGCGGGGGTACAGTTTTAGCCAAAACGTCCAATTTTGCACCCACAGAAAGGTACAAAACAGCTTAACATGATCACGAGTAGTGTATGTAAGATCCACAACAGCAATATTCCAATTTAATTAGACTTTACAACAGCGGTTCTTAACCTTTTTGGCTGCGACCTATATTCCGGACGCGGCCCTTACTTGGCAACCCAAACCTTTAAACATTTAAGTGGCGATAAATAAATTATGAAACAAATAATAATAATCAAATAAACAGGTATTTATAACATATCAATAAAAAAACTGTTAAAGGTCCTTCGACCGTGGTAGGAATCGCCAAACCATTTTGTCGACGTAAAAGGAGGAAACTCGTTGCAACTCAAAAGATAAGATTGCGGATGGAATCGGGAAGATCGTACGATTTCGAGTATGTTTGAATGAAGGATACTACGCAACATTAAATTAATGCTGGTGATAGTAAGGGGACAAACAATCGGATATGAACTGCCTGGACGATAATTGTCTGATACAGTAATTTATTTTAAGACTTAGATATGGAGTTAGTCGAAAACGGCACTAATTTTTGACCAGTGCGATCATGACGCATTTTCGGCATCAAGCACAATACGGCTTGAATTCATGAAACATGTGTGATTCATTGGAAATACAGTGTGACATTATTTCAAATTCATGCGACATTTGACATAACTTATTTGTCTCGCATCATCGGTACGGGCTGGCAGGACAATAAAGACAAATTCGGAGAGCCATGCGCTTGACACCGTAAACTCTTGGCGACCCACTCAAAATGGTTTGGCGACCCGATTTTGGTTCGCGACACAGGGGTTAAGAACCTCTGCTTTACAATGTGTATTTTTGACAACAACGGTTTTCGACACTTTACAGATAGGAGTTATGTTTTTGCCAGGAAATCAACATCTGCACATACAAAGAGGCGCAAACTGGCTCCAAAAGACCAGATGTAAAGTCCACCGATGTCACAGTAGCATAATTCCAATTTAATTTGGCTAATACTTTACAATGGTGACTTAATGATGAATTTGAGGGCAAACCAGACACTTACGACTGTTATGTGCAAGAACGCTGGTAACGTATGAGACCACTAGTAAAGCAGGCTTTACACCAGGCGACGCCGTCGCCGCGACGAGGCGATGTTGACGTCATTACGAAATGTCAAGGAAGAATGATATACATCGCAAGCGATTTGGGTCGCGTGTATACACGATGCAATGTAGTTGTATGAGACGGGAAGTGTCACGTGACCACAATGAGTCACGTGCCGTTACGCATCAACGCCGCCATTATTTCTAGGGAAGGCTATTTTAGTTCTAGATGAGTCACGTGTGCTAACTGTGATTGGACAGATTACATGCGACGAGACGACGGTCGCCTGGAAACAGCCAATTCTAGCGCAAGCGACGGCATCGTATTTACACGAAGAGATCAGACTGGAATCAGGTTGCGTGCGACGGCGTCGCCTCGTCGCGGTGACGGCGTCGTCTGGTGAAAAGCCAGCTTAAACCTGGTGTCTAAATATAGTGTCTATAGTGATTAAAGGAAATGAAACAGTAGACCTAGTGACGTGCGCCTTCTGCAAGGGGATACCTTTGTTGAAAATTCGCACCCGCCACGTCTCATGAGGGCAATCCAAGGTCTATGCCAGGGTGGCCTGACAACGCCTGTACACCCATGGGAGGGTGTCATGTGCAGTAAATGACCCTAAAATCACCGCATGTCGTACATGTAACTATCATCACACATATAATTGTAATGAGGTTTTACAATACCAATGTATAGTACGTGTGCCTTTTATTCACTTAATCAAGGTGTGGCCTAGATACTCGGATGCAGTGATATTGCACGATACTGTTCCAGTTATAATTAAAGACATTGTATTGTGATGGATGGGAGTTTCGAAGAGAGTAGGAATCGGGTAAAGAACAACAGGGATTCAGAAAGGGCAGATGCGATGTTTGCTTTGAGACAACCGGTAGAGAAGAGGTTGGAGATGCAAGGGAGAATGGCAGTGGGATTTGTGGACCGTCAACTTTGAGATGGATAGGAGAGCCAGAAGCAGACGCCAGGTGGAAGCAATGAAAGAAAGAACAAAATGAAGAGAGAGAGAGAGAGAGAGAGAGAGAGAGAGAGAGAGAGAGAGAGAGAGAGAGAGAGAGAGAGAGAGAGAGAGAGAGAGAGAGAGAGAGAGAGAGAGAGAGAGAGAGAGAGAGAGAGAGAGAGAGAGAGAGAGAGAGAGAGAGAGAGAGAGAGAGAGAGAGAGAGAGAGAGAGAGAGAGAAGAATTGGATATTAGGTTGGATGGAAAGGAAATCAAGTAAATGGACGGCTTTGTATACCTTGGAGGAATGGCTACGGCTGATGGGCGTTCAGAGGTGGAGGTGCGATGTCGAATACAGGCAGGAGCGTATACACTGAGAAAGGTAGATAGAAAAATCTCGATAAAGCTGAAAGGGGAAGTCCTGAGAGCGTGTGTTACACCGGTATACCTCTATGGTCCGGAGACAATAGCATTGACAGAACACGTACAACCAGTGTTCGAAATTACTGCCGACTTGTTTAGTATCCGGGCCAACCTCTACTTCGCCATTATAACTACATGTTTGCATACATTTCATACCTAAGTGATTTAGTTATATCATTCAACGTCTTTCCAGGCATATTTATATTACGAAAATATTGCGTCTTAGAACACTTTTGAGGCCCTAAATGCGACCCGCTGCGGCCGCGAGTTACCTCAGTGAGCGATATCGCAGCGTATGTTCTTGCAAACTGGGTCGCTCTTTGGGCTTAAAAAGTGCGCTAAGACGCGATATTTTTGTAACGTAGAATGCATGAGATGATCTTGAATGGTGGTAATAACACATGGTATATCAAAATTAGGCAAAAATGTTGATATAACAACTAAGTCGAGTTGAGCCCAGATACTAGACAAGTGCCAATAATGGTAACGTTTGTGTACTTCCGAGTGGGAAATTTAACGTTTACAAGCGTGGTACAAAAACAAGTTGGAAACACAATAAAATGTCGAGATGATCAATGCTGATAGATCGACTGAGTTTAATTTCGTAGTGCTGGCACTTCCAGCGAGTTCCGATGAATGTGAAAGAGGCTTCACAGCACAGTGAAACGAGCGAAGAGTTCAAGACTGAGTTTCGAAACCGCATGAAGCCATCCACATTGTCAGCTGTCATCACCATCTAGCTGCATTCGCACGATATGGCTGACAACAAACTCACATCAGCTATTCACGTGTGGAATACATCCGGCGCGAGGATGTCCAACTTCAAATCCGAATTGGACTCGGATAGTGAGTCACTCTCCGAGTCTGTCAGTGACTCGAGTGAGTGTTGCACTGCTGGGAATCAGCGAAACAAGTTGGACACAGTCAGGACAGATAAGGTTACCTTCAGGAGATATGTTACTCTTCTCGGGACACGAACAAGACGATGCTCTCACACTGAGGTGTTAGCACTCATGCTATCAAAAGCGGCACAGAAGGCGTTAATAGGATGGGAAGCGCATGGGCCGAGAATCAAGGTAGTGAAATATTGGATTATCAGAATGTAGAGCAGATTGAGAGATTCCATAGAAAATTCTTGAAAAGTCTACTAAAACTTAACAGGAACACAGAAAATTGTATGGTATATGGAGAAGTTGGCAGACAAAGTGTGAAAACAAATACAGAAAAGAGAATGATAAACTTTTGGGTACACTTAATTGAAGGCAAACAAAGCAAGCTATCTAAAATTATGCTTAGATTGATGAAAAACCTCCACGACACAGGTAATTTTAAATCAAGATAGATTCTAAAAATCAATAGTATAATTGATGGTCGTGGACTATCAAACATGTGGCATGATCATGGAAATGTAAATATAAAATGGTTGAAGCATACCCTAGAACTTAAAATGAAAGACATCAACAGACAAACATGGCACAATGAAATCCATGTAAATAGGCTGTGTTCAAATTACAGAACTTTTAAATAAGGTAGGGCTCGAGACGTATTTAATCTGCATCAGCCCAACTGACAGAATACATTTATATATGTAAATTTCGTTGTGGAAATCACAATTTACACATTTCTGTTGGTCGTTATCTCCCTGAAAATGCAACTTATGCAACTTGTGCAACAATAGAGACCAGGGTGATGAATATCATTATTTACATAATACTTTGAGAACAAAAACCAGTTCTTTAATGTACATAATGTGAAACAGTTGACAGATCTTTCCAGATTTATTAATGTAATCATGTCTACGTTTTTCTAACTGACTAATTTCTGTCAAAACTGTGAATTGCACAGACGAAACATTGTTGCTTATAGTTAATTTACTAGTCATATAATGACATGTAATTAGTTCAAATTGTGCAATACATGTATAAATACTATAATACGTGGTTTATTTTATTTTGCACTATTTTGTATTATTTGGTTTGCACTGCTGACTATAACATTATTAAATACGTTATACGTTTTATGCATTGTGTGTTGTTTATGTTTTAAATACTGTAAATATGATTTATGCAATATAAGTCGAGATGTTCTTAAGATTACAATATGTTCTATTAATTTATACTGTAGAGAGATAAATTATCTCATACTCCGCAAGGGGTCGTAGGGAAATAAAACTCACTGGCATTATCATTGTCATTGTCACGACAGCATCCTTCACAAAAAAGAAAAAGAAAATCAAGATGAATGTCATCCAGTGCTACGCACCAACAAACGACAGTGATGAGGAAACCAAAGACTAGTTCTACAGCAGACTACAAAGCATCTTGGACAAATGCTGAGAGAAGGATGTGACCATACGTTTGGGCGATTTCAATGCGAAGATTGGAATGGACAACAACGGATAGGAAGAGAAGTGGGAACCCATGGTGTTAGAGAGATGAACGAGAATTGAGCGAGATTTGCGGACACATATGCACTGAACAAGATTATAATCGGGGGGAGCATTTTCACACACAAAAGGATACACAAGACCACATGGGTGTCACACGACCATGTGACAGAGATCCATGTAAGAGTGAAGAGGGGGAGCGGACGTTGCATCCGATCATCACCTGCTGGTTGCTAGACTGAACAAAATTGGATGGAGACAGCAACAAATAGACGAAAGTACAATGTCGGCCTCCTGAAAGATCCACAGACAAGAGAGGAATAAAAGCAGAATCTTGCTAACAAATTCCAAGTGCTACAAGAGCTGCATGATGAAGAATCCGACCTGAACAGCCAGTGGCAGAACAACAAAAAGACATTGACATCAACTTGCCAAGAAGTGGTTGGCCTGAAGAAACCGCAACAGAAAGATTGGATCACAGCAGAAACATTGCGCGTGATCAAAGTGCGGAAGGAGAAGAAATTAGCAGTAAACCACAGTCGAATAAAAGCAGCAAAGGCAAAGGACCAGGAAGATCATACAGAAGCCAACAGAGAAGTAAAGAAGAGTGTAAAAACAGACAAGTGCAACTACATTGACAGCCTGGCAGAAGCGACAGAGCAAGCTGCAGGCATCGGGAATATGGAACAGCTGTAGACGACACCACCAGGAAACTATCGGGCAAGTACAGCAAGCCAGAACGACCAGTTAAAGACAAGGAAGTAAAGATCATCGCAGGAACTGAGAAACAGCTCAACAGATGGGCTGAACATTTTGAAGAACTTTTGAACAGACCTGCCCCACCGGACCCCCAGACATACAGCCACCAGAAACGGACATACCCATAAAGTGTGACAAGCCTACCAAGGAAGAAATCAGGAGGGCCATAAAGCAGCCGAAGAATAACAAAGCAGCAGGACCGGACAAGATTCCTGCAGAAGCACTCAAGGCAGATACAGACATCTCTGTGGAACTACTGTACCCTCTCTTTGGAAAGATCTGGAAAAAAGAAGAGGTGCCATCATACTGGAGAGAGGGATACCTCATAAAACTCCCCAAGAAAGGAGCCCCCAGCAACTGTTCCAACTACAGAGGAATCACACTTCTGTCAGTGGCAGGGAAAGTGTTCAACAGGATTATCTTGGAAAGAAAGAGAGATGCAGTCGACCCACTGCTGAGATCTCAGCAAGCTGGATTCCGCCCGAACAGATCATACGTGGATCAGATCGCAACACTGCGCATCATAATAGAGCAATCCTTGGAGTGGAACTCCTTGCTCTACATTAGCTTCGTTGACTACGAAAAGGCGTTTGATTATGTAGATAGGGAGACCCTGTGGAAACCACTACGACATTTTAGCATACCAACCAAACTGATCAACCATCAGCAACACTGACTTGTGGAGGAGGACACACCAACTGTCTGACGAAGATGAAATATGAAGAAGACGATGGGGATGGATTGGGCACACGCTCCGGAAACCAGCATCAGTTATCACTAGACAAGTTCTGACATGGAACCGACAAGGCAGGAGAAAAAGAGGCCGTACAAAAACACATAGCGGAGAGACCTCCAGGCGGACACCAAGAAGACAGGACACATTTGGAGGCAGCTTGAAACAAGAGACCAGGAGAGAGGACTCTGGAGAGCTGTTGTTGACGGCCTATGCCCCAGGAGGGACGATGGGTATATGTAAGTAACGTAAGTAAGACGCGATATTTTTTTAACGTAGAATGCATGAGATTATCTTGAATGGTGGTAATAACACATGGTATATCAAAATTAGGCAAACATGTTGTTATAACAACTAAGTTGAGGTGAGCCCAGATACTAGACAAGTGCCAATAAAAAACATTTGTGTACTTCCGAATGGGAAATTTAACGTTTACAAGCGTGGTACAAAAACAATAAAATGTCGAGGTGATCAATGCTGATAGATCGACTGAGTTTAGTTTCGTAGTGCTGGCACTTCCAGCGAGTTCCGCTGAATGTGAAAGAGGCTTCACAGCACAGTGAAACGAGTGAAGAGTTCAAGACTGAGTTTCGAAACCGCATGAAGCCATCCACAGTGTCAGCTGCCATTACCATCTAACTGCATTCGCACGATATGGCTGACTACAAACTCACATCAGCTATTCACCTGTGGAATACATCCGGCGCGAGGAAGTCCAACTTGGACTCGGACAGTGATTCACTGTCCGAGTCCAGGTCGAATTCAACTAGAGTCACTATCAGTGACACGAGTGAGTGTTTCACGGCCAGTCCAGCTGCTCCTGCAGATGATAGCACCAGTTCTGGGTAGTCCCGTGCTGATATTCGTGATGTGATATTTGTTGTAATTTGCAACAGTGATGTTTATCTGAGAACAATAAACTGTTGCATGTCATTTTATATTCGCTGGTTCTTTAATCTGAATATCGTAAATTAATATGCAGGACTGACTTGGCCTGAACTAGTATATCCATAATTCCCACGCATTACAGCTGCAAATATATATTACTCGTGTAATTTTGTTATTATTTGGATCACCAACTTTTGTGTGGGAACATCAACTTTTGAAAGTTGAAGGTCCGACTGACCACCAACTTCTTAGCTAAGGTGTAGAACACAGACTACAACAGAAGCTGCAAGTTTTCGAAATCAACTGGGTTAGTAGAATAATAAAAACAAAGAAGGACGAACGACCTCAGAAAGGGGTCGAAATGCAACGTAGCCTAAAAGGAAGATGATTGAGAAGCCTGATGAGATGGGCATGCCACTTGGCAAGGATGGATGAAGGAAAAATAGCAAAGAGAGCAGAGGCGGAATGACACAAATGGCAAAGGAAAAAGACAGCTGTCGTTATCCCAGACAGCTCGGTTGCAGCGAGTCCAGAACAATGCAGCCAGACTAATAACACGCAACAGCAGACATGACCACATAACGCCAGTGTTAAAGGAACTGCATTGGCTGCCGGGAGTTGGTGGTGACTTACAAATGTATTCATGGTTTAGCGCCGTCATATCTGGCAGAACTTGTGCAGCCACGAAAGCGTGATGGACGCCTACGCCAGGACCATGCGCCAACACTACACCAAGGCATCATGGAGAAACGCATCGGCGACACGGCATTTGGCGCAGAATGAATTACCGGTGGACATTCGTGCATCAGGGACACTGAATAGGTTTAGAAAGTCTTTATAGACTCATCTTTTTATTATACATTTTAATTAATTTAAATTTTTTCGTTGTGACGGAACATTAGTTTTTAATTTTAGTATTATTTGTCTTAAAATTAGTGTTTCTATTTTAATGTTCAGTACGATATGTCTTAAAACCAGTGTTTAGTTTTTAATATACATTTAATTTATCGCTTGTACAGTGTATCGATCCGCTATGCGGGAAATAACGCTAAAGGAATGTCGTATTATTATATTATTATTATTAAAAAGGGAAGGCCACAGCTGAGATGGGAGAACCGTGTGATGAGAGGGGCATGAGAAGATCGGGGAGGATGAACGATGGAGAGAGGGAGATATGGATAGAAAACTTTGGAAAGAAAATATACAGCGACTGGTTCGGCAATGTTGTACCTGACCCTCACCCCTCTACAGCAGAGAACAAAGAGGAGAGCAACAAATTGTAGGCACTACATATATTTTACTGCAAAAAGAACGTTTTGCTACACGAACCGTGACGAAGTCCATTTTGTACGCCCTGTCGATAACAGGTACGCAAATATGAATAGTATGCATTTGTTGACAAAATGGCTTGCACAGCTTAACCAACCTGTATTCCGATTCCAGACAGCAGAGGTCCGAAGCCTGCTTGTAAGCCAAAAATCTCAGCCACTAGTTTATCGTTCGAGTCGTACTGAAAAGACATCCTTGCCTCTGTGACACGCTCTTCATTGGCCAGTTGCATGACATGCACACAAGTCCAAAGTCCGCCTAAGTTAAGGGCATTAGCTCCTAGGTGGTACCTAGCCGCTAGGGACGGTTGCATGGCACGCACCCAGCTGAGTTCGCCCCCAAATTAAGACCCAACTCCTGAGCCAAACACGAGAGGTGCCTAACATATTTAGGTGTCAATAAAGCGCAATATACAAATCGCCTAAGGTTTATGCCATATATGTTGCAGATGGCATAAGCAATCAACCATTTCAATAAACCAATATCTATCCATATGATAACATTTTGAGCAGGTACCCATGTCCCGTTTAGTACGTGATGATTTGTTTAAGGCAACAACTTTCATAAGGCTGTACCTAGACAAAAATGAAGCAATTTGTTGGCCGTTTGAAGTTGTATTTAAACCTTGAATTGGACGAACTTATGAAATGTGAAAAATGTCAACCAGATACGTGCAACGACGTTCAGCTGTTTGAAAGGTATTAGAAGAGTTGATTTATTCAGAATAGTCGACGAAATGCGCGGCGACTTGAAATATTTGGATGTTGCTGGAAGGGATTCTTGTCGCCCGAACTTCAAGTGTTAACTGCTTTGCGATTTTTCGCGTCTGATTCCTTCCAGATTGCTGGCCACACAATTCGGACACATAATCTACCATTAGTAGAACAATCTGTGTGTGTGTGTGCGCGCGCGCGCGCGCGCGTGCCTGCGTGCCTGCCTGTGTGTGTGTGTGTGTGTGTGTGTGTGTGTGTGTGTGTGTGTGTGTGTGTGTGTGTGTGTGTGTGTGTGTGTGTGTGTGTGTGTGTGTGTGTGTGTGTGTGTGTGTGTGTGTGTGTGTGTGTGTGTGTGTGTGTGTGTGTGCGCGCGGTTAGCAGAAACGGTTATTTTATGCCACAAGTTTCCCGGAAGTCATCGGTTGCACTGACGAGAGTCACGTGAATTTGCAGGCTCAGATCGTGAACGAATACGAGATGTCAACCGAAGCGGCAGACACACCGTCAATGTGCATCTCAGTTGTGAAGCCGAACTACGCATTTTAAACTGTGCAGTCAAGTACCAGGGATGGGCGCATGGACGTTTGGAGAGACTTCGAGGGAAAGATTTGCCTTGAAAACGCAGTAATTCGCTTACCGAATAATCGTACCAGAAACATTTGGTTAGGTGACGTGTGTGTGTGTGTGTGTGTGTGTGTGTGTGTGTGTGTGTGTGTGTGTGTGTGTGTGTGTGTGTGTGTGTGTGTGTGTCACACAATGCCTCCTGAGCTAGGTGACCCCTAGGGATCTGGGTGTAATATGACCGCCTAAGTTGAGTGCGTGTAATGCAACTGGCCACTGACGTTCTTCTTAACTCAATAGAACGAGCGGATTGTTTTAGCCTAATTCATAAATCAAACTTATTAATTTAACCAGATTTAATAATAACGTTGTCACGCAAGAGTATTAT
>OZ023207.1:43186358-43291358 GCA_963995525.1 Escarpia spicata
GGTCCTAAGTTATAACTCGTTTTCAATGTTAATCGTAACTTAGCGCCTATCTTTAGCACCATCGCCACATGCACTTAAAACCTCGTAAAACTTACCCGGACAGACGGTGTCATATCCTAAGTGTGACGTACGTAATGGATGACACGCAACTTATAGTAATAATGCATGGTTACACGCAACACCTACCATCGTATAACTGAGGTAAACATTAGACATATTTTACTTTATAGTTTTGCGTGCATTTGTTACTTTCTCTGCAAGTGTTCTTTGGTAATGACGTAATGTTATACGTCATCACACTAACTCGGTTAGTCGCCAGAGGGCAGGTTTGTATGCATTTGAACAGAGTCATTCCATTTGAAGTCTACATTAGACGACGCTACAATACTGGCGGGTGCAATTATGCTAATTTTGTGAAGTAAATCAGTATTGGCTAGGGTTGGAGTATTTACCTTATTTAGGCCTGGTGCGTGGCTAATTTGGAGTGTGCGTTTTTATAGAAAGTGGAACTCGTGTGGTTTTGGGGGATTTGTTGTTTTACTTCCATGTGTGTGTTGTATATCGTATAATACGAACAACTTCAAATTGTGTTATACGTGGGGCTTGACTAAATACAGTAGATGCGCGATTAGTATTTTTCATGCCCATATATATACTGGTCAAATTGTCGACATGCGTATATACCATTGTTAGACACTCAAATTCGATTGGTGCATTTAATTCCGCTCTCACTTCGTTGAGCAACGAGAGATGTACGTGACGGGCATCTTATATCAGAGCCGTCCTTAGCCCTGGCAGCTCACTGCGCCACCACCGGCTATGTCACATCACGGTAAGCGAAAGATTGCTCAGTCTTTGCAATATTTTTCACTCACTCACTCACTCACTCACTCACTCACTCACTCACTCACTCACTCACTCACTCACTCACTCACTCACTCACTCACTCACTCACTCACTCACTCACTCACTCACTCACTCACTCACTCATTCACTCACTCATTCACTCACTCACTCATGTCGGCCTCTGGGATCGAACATTAGTGGTTTCAATCATCCGTCTCCATATCCCTCTGTCTGCCATTGCCGTCTTCAGATCCTCGGTGTCTAGACCCACATCTTCCTTTAATTAATCTGTCGATGTAAGTTGCTGTTGGTCTTCCTGCCTTGAATCTTCCATGTGTCGGTTGCCACAAGTTGGTCTTAGATGTCATTTTATCCTTAAGTCTGTAGCAGTGTCCGGCAAATCTCAGTCGTCAATATCTTTAATCTCTTGGAAAGCGTCTTTTTTGTGCAGATTCCCATTCGAAGTTTGCTTCTTTCTGTATTAACCGCGTCAGCGGATCGCTGTTAGCCGAAAGAGTTGACATGAACTTTGTGAGAGTTGGTAAAACCAAGGAACCTGCGCACTTGTTAGCAGTACCTCATCAATTGTCAGTAGCGGTTTGTATTTTCGTTAAATTGCTTTGTTGAAGTCGCCAGGATCAGTGCACACCCGAACCGTGCCAACTGATTTGCGAATGGCGAGGCACTTAGATATCAAATAAGTTGGAACATTCACATTACCAACTGCATGTTGCTTGTCACTTTGAGTGACACAGAGTCACATTACATTTGGTTGCAAGATACACTTCACCAAATGTCACTTTGAGTGCCACAGAGCCACATTACATTTGGTTGCAAGATACACTTCACTGAATGTCACTTTGAGTGCCACAGAGCCACATTACATTTGGTTGCAAGATACACTTCACTGAATGTCACTTTGAGTGCCACAGAGCCACATAACATTTGGTTGCAAGATACACTTCACTGAATGTCACTTTGAGTGCCACAGAGCCACATTACATTTGGTTGCAAGATACACTTCACTGAATGTCACTTTGAGTGCCACAGAGCCACATTACATTTGGTTGCAAGATACACTTCACTAAATGTCACTTTGAGTGCCACGGAGCCACATTACATTTGGTTGCAAGATACACTTCACTGAATGTCACTTTGAGTGCCACAGAGCCACATTACATTTGGGTGAACTTCATCTATACAGCTTCCAGCGAGTCATCTACTACAATGGGCTTTAAAATAAGATCAAATACGAGCTCCGAGATCTATAAAACACTCTGCAAACTGCGATCTCAGCAGCTCAATGGATGCTTCGTAAGTGTCCTGCCTTCTGGTTCGTTTTCAGGAGAAATGCAACAGTTGTGTCTACAAACGGAACTTGATCGCGAAAGCGGAAACAACGTGGAAGAAACGAATTAGAAGAGTTCTTTGGTTAGACTTTCTCTTCTCGTAAGTTGACAATTCATCAGATTGATATGTGCGACGATGTCGACAAGAAAAGAAACCCTGCCTTACATCGGAATAACTATCCGCCTCCTTCGCTGAGTGGCCCCCTGACTAGGGATGTCAAAATACATCGAACTAACGATGCATCGTGATAGTCGATGTCGCGATGCAATGGTATTGATAGTAAAATTAACTATCGATAGTTATCGGCGATAGTGCAGTGAACTATTAATAGTAACGATAGTTGGCGAAATACATCCGCTGGTTTACTCTTGTGACTGTAATACTAATCACAGGCGTGATTTTTCAACTTAATTACATAATGTTTACTTATTTACTTAGTCCACCGACCAAACGTAAACAAGTGTCGATCAAATCAGCGTCGCTCACGGATCGTCGGCTAGTTCTCAAAGGTGCAGTTTATTACTTGCTTATGCAGGGCCGTTAGAAACTCGTCGATGAGCCACGAATTCTGTTTCGTAGTCAGAAATCGGTGCCGTGCTTCGAAAACGCTAACCCGTGGTTTGCAGAATTGATCGAATTTAGTACTGTGTGTTAGCATATGCCAAAGAAGTATTTGCCAGATACTTATCTTTTAAGCATGCGCGACAGAGGCCTTGTACCTGCTTGACTTGGATGACTCGGATCTATACGGTGTCGTCTGTTCAAAGTCGGGTGCTGTAGTGTGGGGGGGGGGGGGTGATCGGCGAGAAGCGTGCTTATGATTTTGCAGCGTCCCTGGCAGGGAGGTATAACTGTGCTGCCCCTAGCGGATTGTGGTAGCGGTTTGTAGCCTGATACTGTGCATATTTTGATCGTTTGCAAATTTATGTCAGTCCACAGACACTGACTTTTTAGTGACTATATCAGATAAACTTTTAAACTAGCTACACAAGTTGTTAAATAAGTGCTTTGGCTCCAGGTTGTGAAGCTCTGAAAAAAAAAATTACTTTATAATCTTACGATACCAAGAATCAAAATGGGGACCTCCAGAAGGAAGCCTCCTTTCACGTTTTCCAGGTTGTTTCGCATGCTTCTTATGAGCCTTTCTGTGCTGTATGTCAACCAGGAACACGTATGTACTGACTTCTTATCTTCTCCACAAACCTTTTGGAACTGTGATTTATACTCACAACCTCCTTTGTTTGAAATTACCACTCATGAAATCAACTTCCCTACTGCTGTACGTGTGGTATTGTGGTACAAACTGGCCAAATACACACTACTTAAATCAGAGAGGAACTCCCACAGGCTAACCCTCCTATTGTTGTGTGGCATTGAGCCCAATCTTGGCCCTCGTCAACCAAGATTCCCATGCGGAATATGTTTCAAGGCTTGCAAGTCAAACCAAAAGGCCTTGGCATGTGACAGCTTTGATCAGTGGATTCATAAAAACTGTGTTAATATATCAACAGCATCATACATCCGACATGGTGACTGTGATGGCCCTTGGACCCGCCCAAATTGTCACAGCATCAACACCTCATCAAAACTTTACATCACTCCTGCCGACGCAGTTAACACTTCGCTTCCCTCTCAGCAAACCCTGTCTACATGTCATAACTCTTACATCTCAGACATATCATCCCCAAGTCAGTCATCTACAACAGACACCGAAATATCCACTACTCAGTCGTCCACTAACAGCAGACCACATGATTCCGAAATAGAAATGACCTCTTCACCTAAAACAGAAAAACAAATCATAAGGAAAGAAAGAAGAAATCTCCGCATCTTAAACATAAACTTTCGAAGTGTCAAAAATAAAAGTAGAAATTTGGAAGCACTTATTGATGCAACTGAGCCAGATATCATCTTGGGAACAGAAACCTGGTTGAATGATCAAGTGAACTCAGCCGAGATATTTCCAAATTACCTTGGATACGATGTGCACACACGCGACAGACCTACAGACTCTCGCGGAGGAGTACTTATCGCAGTACAGCAAGAGCTCAACATGGGTGAAATAACTATATTTCAAGACATCGAGCTAATCAGTGGCACAATCAAACTTCGTAAACAAAAGATGATCACAGTAGCTGCATACTACCGGCCTCCCAATAGAACTGATGATCTGTATATTAACTCAACCAAAGAAGAATTCACACTTTTAAAGAAGAAATCCAAACAGAATGTTCTGATAATAGGCGGTGACTTTAATACCCCTGACCTTTATTGGCCCACCCTAAGCATCAAGGGAAATCAATATTCGGCTAAGGTAAACCAGACCATCCTTGAATTAATTGTAGAAAACGAATTGGAACAACAAGTAGACTTCCCCACCAGGAAAGATAAAACCCTCGACCTAATACTCACCAGACATCCAGGCTTCAAAATACGCTGCAAACCTCTGCTTCTCTTGGCAGCAGTGACCATGACATCATTCTCTATGACACCTCACTTACCACACACAGAGCAAAGCCACAACGCCCAAAAATCTACTTGTGGACGAAAGCTAATATAGCAGCCATAAAGCAGGATCTTGAATGGTATGCACATACCTTTGATTCAGATCTATCCTCATCCACAGCCATAGAACAGGAATGGATTGACTTCAAGCAGAAATTCCAGCAAGTGATAGATACCCATGTCCCATCAAAAACAGTACGCAGGCACAACAACCCTAGGATCAACACGGCAATCCGCAGAGCAATACAAAGAAAACAACGAGCACATGCCAAAGCAAAACAATCTGGAAAGAAGAAAGACATTAAGCAAGCCAGTAAACAACACATGGAAGACATCATCAGCCAAGTCTTCAAATCCAAATCAAAGAAATTCTGGTCATTCGACAAAGGCAGGCATCAGGAATCAACAGGAGCATATCCCTTAAAGAATCAAGATGGATTCATTAAAAGCGACAGCCTCAACAAAGCAGAGATCTTAAACAACCAGTTTAAATCCGTGTTTACAAAATAATACATCAACAACCTCCCTGACAAAGGCGACAGTCCCTTTCCTGCCATGGACAACATCACAGTTAGCGAAGCAGGTGTACGCAAACTGCTCCAAAACCTGCGTACAGATAAAGCCACAGGCCCGGATTCCATTCCAGCCTACATTCTGAAGATAGCAGCGACAGAACTAACCCCAATGATGACAAAGATATTCTAGCTTTCTCTAGGTCTCGGAGAAGTGCCTTGTGACTGGAAAGATGCCTGGGTGATGCCAATCTTCAAGAAAGGGGACAGGAACCAACAGGAAAACTACCGCCCAGTATCCCGTACCTCCATTACATGCAAAGTAGTGGAACATATCATTCACAGCAGTATAATGAAACATTTTGACCAACATCATGTTTTATCTGAAGCACAACATGGATTTCGTAAAAAGCGGTCTTGTAAAACTCAACTCCTCATCGCCATCCGCGATGTTATCCTACTTGACTTTTCTAAGGCCTTTGACAAAGTGCCACACAGACGCCTACTTCACAAACTACACTACTATGGAGTGAGACATAATACCCTTACCTGGATCGAATCGTTCCTCACCAGTAGAAGCCAGCAAGTTGTCTTGGAAGGAACACCCTCATCACCTGCTCCTGTACTCTCAGGAGTGCCTCAGGACAAAGTCTTAGGACTACTGCTCTTTCTTGCCTATATCAATGACCTCCCTAATAGAAGCCAGCAAGTTGTCTTGGAAGGAACACACTCATCACCTGCTCCTGTACTCTCAGGAGTGCCTCAGGACAAAGTCTTAGGACTACTGCTCGTTCTTGCCTATATCAATGACCTCCCTAATAGAAGCCAACAAGTTGTCTTGGAAGGAACACACTCATCACCTGCTCCTGTACTCTCAGGAGTGCCTCGGGACAAAGTCTTAGGACTACTGCTCTTTCTTGCCTATATCAATGACCTCCTTAATAGAAGCCAGCAAGTTGTCTTGGAAGGAACACACTCATCACCTGCTCCTGTACTCTCAGGAGTGCCTCAGGACAAAGTCTTAGGACTACTGCTCTTTCTTGCCTATATCAATGACCTCCCTAATAGAAGCCAACAAGTTGTCTTGGAAGGAACACACTCATCACCTGCTCCTGTACTCTCAGGAGTGCCTCAGGACACAGTCTTAGGACTACTGCTCTTTCTTGCCTATATCAATGACCTCCCTAATAGAAGCCAACAAGTTGTCTTGGAAGGAACACACTCATCACCTGCTCCTGTACTCTCAGGAGTGCCTCAGGACACAGTCTTAGGACTACTGCTCTTTCTTGCCTATATCAATGACCTCCCTAATAGAAGCCAACAAGTTGTCTTGGAAGGAACACACTCATCACCTGCTCCTGTACTCTCAGGAGTGCCTCGGGACAAAGTCTTAGGACTACTGCTCTTTCTTGCCTATATCAATGACCTCCCTAATAGAAGCCAGCAAGTTGTCTTGGAAGGAACACACTCATCACCTGCTCCTGTACTCTCAGGAGTGCATCGGGACAAAGTCTTAGGACTACTGCTCTTTCTTGCCTATATCAATGACCTCCCTAATAGAAGCCAGCAAGTTGTCTTGGAAGGAACATACTCATCACCTGCTCCTGTACTCTCAGGAGTGCCTCAGGACAAAGTCTTAGGACTACTGCTCTTTCTTGCCTATATCAATGACCTCCCTAATAGAAGCCAGCAAGTTGTCTTGGAAGGAACACATTCATCACCTGCTCCTGTACTCTCAGGAGTGCCTCGGGACAAAGTCTTAGGACTACTGCTCTTTCTTGTCTATATCAATGACCTCCCTAATAGAAGCCAGCAAGTTGTCTTGGAAGGAACACACTCATCACCTGCTCCTGTACTCTCAGGAGTGCCTCAGGACAAAGTCCTAGGACTACTGCTCTTTCTTGCCTATATCAATGACCTCCTTAATAGAAGCCAGCAAGTTGTCTTGGAAGGAACACACTCATCACCTGCTCCTGTACTCTCAGGAGTGCCTCAGGACACAGTCTTAGGACTACTGCTCTTTCTTGCCTATATCAATGACCTCCCTAATAGAAGCCAGCAAGTTGTCTTGGAAGGAACACACTCATCACCTGTTCCTGTACTCTCAGGAGTGCCTCAGGACACAGTCTTAGGACTACTGCTCTTTCTTGCCTATATCAATGACCTCCCTAATAGAAGCCAGCAAGTTGTCTTGGAAGGAACACACTCATCACCTGCTCCTGTACTCTCAGGAGTGCCTCAGGACACAGTCTTAGGACTACTGCTCTTTCTTGCCTATATCAATGACCTCCCTAATAGAAGCCAGCAAGTTGTCTTGGAAGGAACACACTCATCACCTGCTCCTGTACTCTCAGGAGTGCCTCAGGACACAGTCTTAGGACCACTGCTCTTTCTTGTCTATATCAATGACCTCCCTACTGCAATACAAAACTCAACACCCCGGTTATATGCCGATGACACCCTCGTCTATAGAAAAATTCACAGCATAAAAGACCAATAGTTGCTTCAACAAGATCTCAATGCCCTAGAAGAATGGGAAAACACCTGGCAGATGCAGTTTAACCCCAGCAAATGTACAGTCATTCGAATCTTACCTAACAAGTCCAAGAAGGTTATTCTAACTAACTACACTTTGCACAATCTGTATCTTGAGACAACGAGTTCTCACAAATATCTTGGTGTAACCATAGCAGACAACCTATCCTGGACCAACCATATCGAAGCCACGGCAGCGAAAGGGAACATAACAATAGGCTTCTTGAGGAGAACTTTTCGACAATGTACTCCTCAGATAAAGACTGCAACTTACACCACAATGGTGCGCCCCATTTTAGAATATGCATCATCCATTTGGGACCCACACAAGCAGAAAGATATTCAGACATTAGAAAGCGTACAGCGTCAAGCAACTAGATATGTTTTTAATAATTACACAGAAAGGACACTCGGCAGCGTTACATCCATGCTGCTACAACTCAAATGGCCCACACTCCAACAACGAAGATATCACAAAAGACCTGGAATGCTCTTTAGAATTAATACTGGACTAGTAGATAATATTCGCTCAAATTACTACCACCATTCTGACCCAAGAACAAGGGGCACTCAACGATTGTATCAGGAACATATCTACCACTCAGTTCTTTATCATTCTTTTTCCCCCGGACAGTAGCAGACTGGAACCATCTTCCAGCTTCCACTACACACTGTACATCAGCATCCTCACTTAAACACTTCTTTAAAAGACTCGGCTTACACAACCTGCAGCCACCGCCAGCAACACCCTGAGGAACATGCCAAAGTGCATTTTAAACTATTTTAATCTAACATAGTTTTAATATGATTTAAAATATTTGGCGCACAGGCCGCTACACCTTAACGCAACTGTGCATGCATCTCAGGGCTAATTACGCTCGTAAGAGCCCAGCCCTTTAAAAGTAAGAAGAAGAACTTGGCTAGACTAGACGCCACACTATCCCCCCTTAAATGTATTTTGCCTTGGTGTCTGCCATACTCTTCTCTCCTTTTAGATATGTTCGTGTTCCTCAGAGGCGCATGCGGCTGGCTCGCCGCCACAGTAGCAATGACGTCATGGAACGTTGGCTGTATCGCAGTGAATTCTCGTAAATGTCATGTCCCTTCTCCCCAATGGTGCGCAGCAACGTGACAACCTTTACTGTGTCGGTGTACTCTGATTTCTCACTAGCGCCAAAAACGTGCTGGACATATTTCTTATACAGCGCCCGTTGCTCTGGCAAATTGCCTGTGGCGGGAAGTGGATCCGGGAGCAAATACAGATCTGTCTCGCTGGTCTAGACTGGCAGGGTCTGATATTTGTATACATTATACCTGCCAGATCACCCGGATGTTGGGTATGTCACCCGATCTCCCGGAATACAGGCACATCTCCCGGATTTCCGCTGACAAAATTGCCACCCCCCCCCCCTCCCGGTTTTCGGGTATCATGAGTCGATCCGAGACAACGGAGAAACTGAAAAGGTGAAGGTAACTTCACCTTTTCAGCGGCGCGACAAAAAATACGGCGGTGCGGCGGCGAAACCTGTTCAACAGCACCTCCTCCATCTTCCGATGTCAAGATCAGAGACAATGCGACAGCACAGCGCGACACGGTACGCTGCTGAACCCATGATGAAAATACACCGGATTTTAAGAAAATAACTTGGCAGGTGTAGGCCTTACTGCATTATCCCTTTTGCCGCCGAATTCTTCTTTTACCAGTTCCACAAACTGTCTGACACAAATGACAAAGTTTTGATTTATGTACTAAAACAAGCTGTAAAGTAACTCAACCGTTTATTGCTACAAAGTGGCGCGATGGTGAAGCCGGAACCGACTCATTACACATGCCATTAATGAGCTTGCTACTTCTTCTAATTGGTCAGGCCTCCTTATGTTCCTAGTTCATTATTAATTAATATAATCTTGGTAAAATGCCAAGCATTGATTTTAATCACGTAGATATGTTTACATTATCACGTGAAATCATTTTATGCAAAAATAAACAGTGTGACACTGATGAATCCTACAGACAAGTATAGACAACTCGCTCACTCGGTGTCCGCATACCAGCAATACAACCTGTGACCCAGCCCGTTCGCACTACAACTTCACAACCCGTTGTTGCTGCTGCACTGTCAACTCCACGACCCACCGCTGCGACTGTATCAACCTCACGACCTGCCGGTGTATCAACTCCACGACCCGCCACTGCCACTGTATCAATATCACGACCTGCCGCTTCTGCTGTATCAACCTCACTACCCGCCGCTGATGCTGTGTCAACCCCACAACCTGCTGCTGATGACGTGTCAACCGCTCTACCACAACCAACATCAACCACGGGTAACACCACTCCTCCACCACTGTGGGCCGTGGTTGTCGCAAGAAATGCCAAAAAACGTCCAAGTCGGCCTTCGTCGACACGTCCAAGCCGTTCTCGTCTAGATATAAACCACATACCACGACTACAGACAACTCTACAAAGTGTGGACTGCTGAATACTTCTTAACAGGATTTCACGCAGATACAACTTGTACCGAAATGTCTACTTATGTGACAACTATTTTGAACATGAAATGCTCATGTGAACGTTTACCAACTAAACATAATAATAATAATAATAAGATAACTTCTATTGCGCCTAAATCCTTGGAAACCAAGCTCAGAGGCGCATCAAAACAAAAGGGTTGGTCAATCTCAAAGTCCATAAGTAGTTTTCCAGTTGTCAACAGATGGGTCAATGCGCTAGGGAGCTAAGGTGGATAAGCAAGGTTGTAAAGATACGTTTTTAAATGACGACGGAATTTTGTAATATTTTCAACTCTTATTTTCCGTCAAACTCTGTGTGGACATTGCTAAACCGAACTTACTCTATGATGCCAATCTCTGGCCTGCTGGAACAAAGATTGGACGGTACTTTCCGCCTAGGAAGCACACCTCAACAGATTCGACTCACCTGTAAACTGTCAACTCCGTATTGCTTCATTTAATGCCAGAAGCATACGGAACAGTGCTTACGACGTGCTTAACATTTTAAAATCCTGTGATATTCTTGCAGTGCAAGAACATTGGCTCTCCAAACAGTGCCTTTCCTATCTCAATTCTGTTCACCCTGATTTCAATGCCAGAGGTATTATTTATATTGATTTTTGTGATGGTTTGAATGGACGCCCTCATGGCGGGCTTTGCTTTTCATCATTGGGGATTTTAAAGCGGAAATTAACAAGCCCAGTCTGTTTTCTCCACTTCTCAGTGCTTTTATTAATGAATGTCACCTTATTCCAAGTGACATTAAGTGTCTCCCTTCTGATGCTTTTACTTATGTCAGTGATGCTCATGGCTCAAGGAGCTGGCTGGACCATGTGCTCAGCACTCACTCCAGTCACTCATCAATATCTGATATGGTAGTTAATTATGATTGTGTCTCTTCGGACCACCTACCCTTATATGCTTTACCATATCTGTCAACTTATTACCTACTTCTGAAGCATCCACGCAGGAACAAATTCGACAGCCGTGTCCTATGTGGTGGGCTGCCACTCACCAAGACCTTCACAACTATTACACTCAAACCAGTGTGCTTTTATCTGCCATTGATGTACCTCATGATGTTTTACGCTGTCCCGACCCAAAGTGTAACGATGAAGCCCATCAGATTCTGCTATGCAAATTTTATGAAGACATTATTAATTTACTCAGGGATGCCTCTGAAGTAATCCCTACTCAGACGCATAAACATGTCTTCAAAGCACGCCGTTCTTGGTTGGAATGATATGGTCAGATACTCCCACCAGGTTGCTAGAGAGTCTTTTCTCATATGGCGGTCTGCAGGGAGTCCCCGACACGGTCCTTTGTATGACATAATGAAAATCAAACGTGCTCAATTTAAATATAAGACTCTGTGAAAAAAAATGCTGAAGCCCTTAAAGCCGAACGACTTGCTTTAAAACTAAGTAGTAATGACTTTAAAAACTTCTGGAAAGATATCAAACAAATGAACAATGCCAAATCTTAGCAATGTTGGCGGTGTTTGTGGTGCTGAAAATGTAAAGAATATGTGGCTTCATCACTACTAGTCTCTACTTAATTATGTACCTGGCTCTCCATCACATACTAAACAGATTGACATGTATTGCAGCAATATACAATTTAATGACCAAATGATGGTTGATACTAAAGAAATAATTCAGGCGATGCCTACAGGAAAAGCTCCTGGTTATGACTATAAGTAATGAATATTTTAAGTATGCTAATGAACAACTGCATGTTTATATGTCACTGCTATTCAGCAGCTTGTTAATTCATGGGTTTTTAACTGATGGTCACAATAATAGCTCCAATAATTAAAAACAAAGCTGGTGATTTGTCTGATAACAATAACTACAGACATATTGCTCTTGCAACAATTGCTAGTACATTTCTTTAATATTATCAAAGGCTACCATTTTTTTTCACAACGTGTGCCAACCAATTTGGATTTAAAAAGCATCACTCAACTGAGATGCTCATTTCTATTAAAAGAACTTTTTCGACACTACATAGTGAATGGCTCTTCTATGTATATCACTATGCTGGATGCCTCCAAGGCCTTCGACAAAGTGAACTATAGCAAGCTATTCACTAAACTAATTGATCGTGGCTGTCCTGCTTACATTGTGCGCATTCTGTATCACTGGTACAGTACCCAGAAATTCACTGTCAGATGGTGTCAGAGCTTTTCTAGATTTTTTACTGTCTCAGATGGTATTAAACAAGGTGGAATCCTTTCTCCCCACCTTTTTAATGTGTACATGTATGACTTAAGTGTAAATCTTAAAAAATTACAAATTGGATGTCTTTATGCGGCACCATAATGAACCATTTGATGATCTCTGTATTTTTTTTACTTAGTGTTTCTGTGTTGAGAAAACTAACAGATTGTTGTGCCAAGTATGGCGAAATGTTTAACATAACATATATTGCCAACAAATCATATTGTATGGTTATTGACAACAAACCTCAGGACATGAAAAACAGTCATCCTGTCACTCTCAATAATCGTGCGTTACCTCACACTATTAAATGTAAATATCTGGGTCATATAATGAACAATAATCTTACTGACGATGACGACATTGCCAGACAGAAAAGATCCCTATATGCTCAGGCCAACGTCTTAGCAAGAAAATTTCGCCTTTGCAGCTCTACCATTAAAACTTACCTATTTCTCTCTTACTGTGATGCTATGTACACCTCAAGTCTTTAGTATAAATTAAAAAAAACAGAGTTTTAAAGATATTACTGTTGCCTATAACTACAGTTTTATAATTTTACACAATTTGTCATCACGCTGTAGTGCAAGTTTTATGTTTGTTACAAACTGTATTAAATCTTTTAATGAACATATGCATTCATCCATATATAGCTTATTATGTCGTCTTGAACGGTCTGAAAATCCATTTTTTGTGAATTATTTTTATACCGATATACATTTTAGAAGTCCTGTTTAAATATTGGACAATAAGTTGAACGCACCTTTTATATATATCTTATTACCCATCTATTTTTATTTCATGTGCATCTATATCTTTGTATGTTATTTATAACTTTTTTATTTTATTTTTGTTTTATTTACTTGTATGTACATATGGACTTTTGTCTGAAATAAAACATTATTCAAGTTCTTCAGACAATACTGTGTTGAAGGTATATTGCCAGCCAAATTGTGTTTATCAAGCCCTTAAGTTAACAACGTTCGTAATTATTGGGAAGGCACGCCCCCGGAGCATGTTCAATTATGAAACAAAACATCCAGTTTCAAAATAAGCTTTATTGGCAATATGGATGAGCTGCAATATCTTTTGATGTTAAACAATGTCCCACTTTCCCAGATTCAACACAGCAGACTTCCTGTTACAAAATACTACGCCCGCTAATTCCGGGTAGAGGAACCGCCTGGCTCCCCTTAACGTCCCTTATTCACAACCACATCACACTTGTGGTTGAATTGAAGTCTATATATTTGATTGGTTTCGGGGCGAAATGCAATTTCAATATCATTTTTTTTGTTTTGAGAAAAACTGTTTTTTGTTGTTTTATCCTCAAAGTCAATGGCTGATGTTTTTGTAATTTGTTATACTGTGATATAAAATGTATGAATGAATATATCCACAAATGTAATAGTGTGTCACTAAACAATTTATTACAATTTGAATTACATCACAATAATGAAAATAAGCAAAAACAAACACAATTCACATGTAAAATTATAAATCAGGTAATGACAAAATAAGGGCAAATGACCACAATAATCTTGTGATATTACTGCATACTTCCATGTCTACAGTTTCAGATGAGAAAGACAACACCTATTAGCGTAAGCCTAGGGTAAACAATAGGGAGTAAACATAGAACCTCTAAATTCATTAGTAGCATAATGTCACTGTCACATCAGTTGTGTAGTCTGACATGTAGTGTACAGGTAACATCAGGTGTGTAGTGTGACATCAGGTGTGTAGCATGACACCAGGCAGGTAGTGTGACATCAGGTGTGTAAAGTGACATCAAGTGTGTATAGTGACATCAGATGTGTAGTGTGACATTTGGTGTGTAGTGTGACATCAGGTGTGTAGCACGACACCAGGCATGTAGTGTGACACCAGGTGTGTAGAGTGACATCAGATGCATAGTGTGACACTTGGTGTGTAGTGACATCAGGTGTGTAGCATGACACCAGCATGTAATGTGACATCAGATGTGTAGAGTGACATAGTGTGTAGTATGACATCTGGTATGTAGTGTGACATCTGGTGTGTAGCGTGACATCAGGTGTATAGTGTGACATCAGGCATCAGGCATGTAGTGTGACATCAGGTGTGTAGTGTGACATCAGATGTGTAGAGTGACATCAGAAGTCTGCCCACAAGACGACAATGCGCTGTCTGTCACAGCTCAGTAGACTGCTCCCGGTGTTGCTCCATGAACACGCTGTCACGGCATGCCTACAAACACACCACAGAACACGTCAACACCTCCACAAACACGCTGTCACGGCATGCCTACAAACACACCACAGAACACGTCAACACCTCCACAAACACGCTGTCACGGCATGCCTACAAACACACCACAGAACACGTCAACACCTCCACAAGCACGCTGTCACGGCATGCCTACAAACACACCACAGAACACGTCAACACCTCCACAAACACGCTGTCACGGCATGCTTACAAAAACCCCACAGAACACATCTACGCCTTCACATCATCGCAAGCCAGGGCTGTTTGCCATGCAAAACTAGCCCTGGCTGATCCCCTACGCGAAGTGCTGACGTTAGCTGAGTCAAACTAGTAATTGACTTCGCCAGTCGCGACTGCATCATCCGTGAGAACAACGCAAATACCCGCCCCAATTTGAAGACGGATAGACGACTTCTGGGAATCTCAATATATAATGACCCGTTCGCCCATTAGCACGAGCAGCTGAGCGGTATTGTATATTCGAATAATTATTGCTTCTACTTCCTAAACATTGCATGTAACACGAGCCACGGTTGGTTGAAATTAGTTTTAGTATGACCACCTGACCTGCCGACATCCACTGACCTAGTGAGCGATTTCATAGGCTGAGCTTAAATTCAGCGTTTCGCAAAGTGATCAGCCAGGGGATACCGCTGGCTGGCACTGACGTAATCAGCAGCAGCGACCCCTGGCGCGGGAGGATGCGCCTCCATGAACACACCAAACACACCAGTGAATGACAAACCTCTACAAACTGATTAGCTGTTCTCTTGTAATATCAAAGCAAAAAGTTTAATCGTTATTTATTGTAAAAAAGGATATAACACAATTGCTTGTTCAATGATAACATGCATTATTTTAGCTTTTAAAAACTTTAAATTCTACAACTTTAATGCATTCAAGCTTTTCAGGGCAAATTATATTTGAAATAACACTTGTTATTAGCTCCTCAAAAGTCTAAGTTCTTCGGCACCGAGTATGTCTATGGTTGTTTTGTTTATATACCGTCATTTAAACATTGGTTTTTCTCACTGGTATTTTTGAGGAGGATTTGGTATTCTGCAGTGGATTTGCCAATGATAACATGTAACTAACTCAAGTGTGACCTAGGGACCGTTTCACTAATATTCTTATGAGATCATAAGCTATATTTTCCTCTTTAAAACGGTTTCTGTTTATTTCTAGACATAGTAATCCTTTGATGAGGCTAATTTACTGTAGTTTTATATTTGTGTTTCCATAAAACCGTGGCAGTTTTAAAGATTACGGAAAATCTGTAATGGTAGGTAGCCCTGGTTTCACTCCTGAACTGTGATCTTGTATACTGACAACTGTCAACACCAGGGTGCGCCAGTAGAACATTTGCTGGTGTGTTACAGAAATAATGTCCGCTGTGATACAATGGCGGCTTTTTGCATTTTGACCAATGGATCCTGTTTACTGATGGATAATAACATAAGCTTGTTATCTTAGTTTTAAAAGTGTTTTAGTTCATAAAGAGCACTGGGAATAGGCGCTAAAAGCTAACATCGTGAAATCGAGAGCGTGAATGTTTAGCACTAGGCATGCATGAAAGACGGCACGGTGACCCACACGCTCATATAAGGACGTATGACATAGATTTACGTAACTCAGTGCAATCGTAGAAGACATGCATAGTTTTGCGGACTGATGTCACAATGTTAATTCTGACCAATGAGCTAACTAAAAACTAGCAAAAACTGGCAGGACTTGGGCTGAAAGTACGGAGACATCTGGAAACTCACGAACTGGCAAAGACCCTCTGGAGTTGACCGTCGGACTAGGATTCATATACTTCAATAACTATAACATTTCTTACTTAATTAGTCCTTTAATTGACCGACTTGGTCATCGGGGGACACAAAGTTGCAGGTTTCCATTAAAAATATCCATGCCAAAACCAACTTACATTTGAGCACAATAATTACACAAAAATTACTAGTTTACACCCACCCAGGGAACAGAGAAAGGGTAGCAGTAATAAATCACCATTACAGCATTTTGATATTTTACTACTTATTCCCACACTGGCACCTCTAGAGGTGAGTGGCTCACCACTCATGGCTTCCATAGGTGGAGAACTGAGTACTACAGGTGTCCGTCATTTCATGTAAGAAAACTGCAAACTTAAATAATTCCAAGCTTATCCATGCCATTTAGAGAATTCCAGGCTTTCAATGGCTCGGTTTGTAACTAGATTTCCATGCCACGTACAAACACTGTCAGACTTACGTGTGCTCGCGAAGTATCTTCTCCACCTTTGTCTTCATCACGTTCCAGATGAAGATGGTGCCGTCTCCGGACCCTGCCATCACGTACTCCCCGTCAGGACTGCAGCAGAACACACAGGGGTAGACACAGGGGCTTTGACTGCCCTAGTCTCGCTTAACTGACTCTCGTCTGGTTTAAAAGATGTATTTTGACTGCTCACTACCATCAGATGGCATCACTGAATTGGATTAATTCACAAATCTATGTGTATGATAATTATTAATGTTTATATCTGACGTATGATTTCAATAATCAAATTAAGTTACAAAATAGCTACGTACAAAATAAAAAGTAGAACATGTACAAATGTTCATTGCGCAATGCGCCACCTAGTGACTAAGTGGGTGATAATTATGGTAGACAAACTAACAATGACAAATTTTCATTTTGGTTTATTTTATTTTGGTGTGATTTGTTTCAATATAAGTTAAATGTTGAATAATTTCGAAAGCATATTATCACCTAATAAAAGTTTATTCGCATTAAACTTTTTGTTTCATAGTTGCAGCCAATCATGATCTCTACTCAGATTTGGGATGAAGAGTCTACTGGACAACAACAACCCATTAGTGTTCCAGAGAGTAGTAAGGGGAGTGTTGCCACTTCACAGTACCTGGATAATTAAGGCTACATCTGCCAGTCTTCAAGACTGGCAGGTGACTGGCCAAGTCATTAATGTTCCAGAGGGTAGTAAGGGGAGTGCTGCCACCTCACAGCACCTGGATAATCAAAGCTACATCTGCCCGTCTTCAAGACTGGCAGGTGACTGGCCAAGTCATTAATGTTCCAGATAGTAGTAAGGGGAGTGCTGCCACCTCACAGCACCTGGATAATCAAAGCTACATCTGCCCGTCTTCAAGACTGGCAGGTGACTGGCCAAGTCATTAATGTTCCAGAGGGTAGTAAGGGGAGTGCTGCTACCTCACAGCACCTGGATAATCAAGGCTACATCTGCCAGTCTTCAAGACTGGCAGGTGACTGGCCAAGTCATTAATGTTCCAGAGGGTAGTAAGGGGAGTGCTGCCATCTCACAGCACCTGGATAATCAAGCCTACATATGCCTGTCTTCAAGACTGGCAGGTGACTGGCCAAGTCATTAATGTTCCAGATAGTAGTAAGGGGAGTGCTGCCACCTCACAGCACCTGGATAATCAAGGCTACATCTGCCAATCTTCAAGACTGGCAGGTGACTGGCCAAGTCATTAATGTTCCAGATAGTAGTAAGGGGAGTGCTGCCACCTCACAGCACCTGGATAATCAAGGCTACATCTGCCAGTCTTCAAGACTGGCAGGTGACTGGCCAAGTCATTAATGTTCGTTCCAGACAGTAGTAAGGGGAGTGCTGCCACCTCACAGCACCTGGATAATCAAGGCTACATCTGCCAGTCTTCAAGACTGGCAGGTGACTGACCAAGTCATTAATGTTCCAGACAGTAGAAAGGGGAATGCTGCCACCTCACAGCACCTGGATAATCAAGGCTACATCTGCCAGACTTCAAGACTGGCAGGTGACTGGCCAAGTCATTAATGTTCCAGACAGTAGTAAGGGGAGTGCTGCTACCTCACAGCGCCTGGATAATCAAGGCTACATCTGCCTGTCTTCAAGACTGGCAGGTGACTGGCCAATTCATTAATGTTCCAGACAGTAGTAAGGGGAGTGCTGCCACCTCACAGCACCTGGATAGTCAAGGCTACATCTGCCAGTCTTCAAGACTGGCAGGTGACTGGCCAAGTCATTAATGTTCCAGACAGTAGTAAGGGGAGTGCTGCCACCTCACAGCACCTGGATAGTCAAGGCTACATCTGCCAGTCTTCAAGACTGGCAGGTGACTGGCCAAATCATTAATGTTCCAGAGAGTAGTAAGGGGAGTGCTGCCACCTCACAGCGACTGGATAATCAAGGCTACATCTGCCTGTCTTCAAGACTGGCAGGTGACTAGCCAAGTCAGGTAAATACAAGTGATAACACAAGTGGAACTGAGAGGGGCCAGCTGGCCACTAGATTAAAGGGAATAAAAAACCCAATTGCTTGAATTCATATTATATTATATCTTCCTGTATATTTCCAAAGACAATATTTTTTACCAAAATTCAATATATTAATAATTTCAGTTTACACTGTGCAACTGGTCTTCTTCGAATATGCATATTTTTGGAGCGCTTTTCCATATGCCTAGATGTGACATCAGAGGCTGAATGTTGCACAAGATGCCAGCACTTTCAATACATTCACAGCATGTTTACAATGATAGATGTTGGGTCGAAACAAGCGTCCGAATGAGTTATTGTGTGGTATTCTGATGTAATATCAACACTACCGGTAGTCATTATAGAGGAACAAGCATTTATTTCATGGTTCCACACAAATACCAACTTTGTTTAAAAAATGAAGTGATAGAACCTCCGCTCCAACCTGACCACGACAACAAGACAAGCCGACTGCAAAAGCCTTTCAGCTTATTTTGAGAGAAATGGTTTCGACTGGGACCCAGGAAAGCTAATCTACATTAGTAAACATACACTAGAAAATGTTGTATCCAACTGCAGAAAGTAACGTTATATGAAATCCAACTTTGTTTAAAAAAATGAAGCGAGGGAACCTCCACTCCAGTCAACCTGACAAGCCGTCAACAAGACAAGCCGGCCACAAAAACCTTTGCCACTTCAGCTTATTTTGAGAAAAATGGTTTCAATTGCAACCCAGGAAAACTAATCAACATCGGTAAACATACAGACACACAAAAATATTGTATCCAATGCAGAAAGTAATGTTATATGATATCATAACATTACACGAAGGAAGAGCTGCACAATTTAGCATAACCTGAATCCGGTTAATAAATTTTTAGTCAGTCCCTGTGGCCGAGTGGTTAAGTGCTTTGGCTCAGCACACATCTAAACATAATTATTCAATTTTACCCTAACATAATTACAGTGATTTCATTGTTAAGGTTATCGTCTGGACTGGATCCTGGTGATATGAATAGCAACCGACACAGGTTCAAACCCAACACAAAACTTTTTAAAAAGTGTATTTTTATCTTTTCGCAAAGTAATATAAACCAAGCCATTTTTACACTGTTTATCATTAAATATATTGAATGTTTTGTAGTGATCATTTATTTGTGACAAAAATGAAAATAATGTTATGTTACTGGCAATGTACAATTTCCGCTGATTTTGTATGTTTTTTAATTACATTTACCCAGTCTAACCAGTTTGTTTTCACAATTATGATAAACTACTGTATAGTATAATAAAAGGATTAATCTTAAGTTTTAATAAATGCAATAAACACACATTACCTTTTGGTGCAATTCTTTCTTTGATGCTATTTTTCATTGGTAATGTAGGTTTAATGCACTGATTATTTTGAAGATTAATTCCTTTGCTATATACTGTACAGTACTAAATCATAGTGATTTGTCAGGATAAATGAAAATAAAAAACTTACAAGATCAGCGGAAATTGTACATTCCTGGTAGTATATTATTTTTATTTTAGTCACGAATAAATGTGACCCATCTTAACGAAATGAGTCGCATGTCGGAATTTTTTTATATCGAGTTATTAGTAGCGTTGGAAAGATCGGAATACCTACTTTCACGTGATCCATCATTTAAGACGATATCTTAATACTAACTGAAGTTATGGCTTAACAAACACGTGGTGTAAAAACCTTCAAACCCCCAAAACGGCTGTCAAAGTTGATGCAAAATATTCCTTGTTTCATTAAATGTACCTTAGTTACCGTGTATAGATCTTGCTAAAAGTTGGAATACTTGAAGATAATGTCATTCTCAAGACATTTTGTTAATATGAATACATCTTTGTTAGAAAAAAATAGCATATTAATTTAATAATATAACTACCACCATTGTTAAGAAAAGCGAAAACCTGCACTACTATTATACCTTGGTTAGCAAGGGCACATCTGGCTGAAATTTGGGTAACTAGCAGATAATGGCAATTCCTATTAATATGAAAACAAAATCTTTTTTAGAAATATTTAACAGTGCAATTAATTGCCTATGTAATTACCACCCTTGTTATGAAAAGCGAAAACCTGCAGCACATTATACCTTAGTTAGCATGGACATATCTGGCTGAAATTTGGAACATTTGAAGATAATGGCACTTGTGACATTCAATTACTATGAAAACAAATCTTTGTTTGAAATAATTAGCAATAACATTAATTGCATATGTAATTACCGCCATTGCTAACAAAAGCAAAAACCTGCACCACCTTTATACCTTAGTTAGCATGGACATATCTGGCTGAAGTTTTGACAACTTGAAGACAGTGGCATTCTCATGATATTCTGTTAATAGGAAAACAAGATCTTTGTTAGAAAATAATTGCTTGTGTAATAACATTGTTAAGAAAAATGAAGACAGGCAACACTATTACACCAATGTATACGTCATTTTTAGAGACAGTCGTCATTAGTATCTGTAACAAAGGTGGGTCAGTAAGAATGTTATAAACTGTCAATCTGTGCGCGATCACTTCCATCCGAATTTAACAGCTTCGCCACGTTAAACGCCAGTCTTCGCGTCTTCCTAAAAGCTATATGGGTCGGTGGAAATACAGGGTGCGCATGCGTGTGTTTACAGATTATGTAAATGACCCATAACTGAACCAATGAGAACAGCTGCCTGGGTCACGCAGTTGCCGTTGCTACCACGTGATCCGAATTGTTTGCACGGCTGGCCAAAACAGGGGGCATCTACAAAGCACTCTGGAGGTCACAGAATGTAGTTATTAGCATATTTATGCTCATATATGGGAAGACGACACGTCAACCTTCGTGGTGATATCCCATATGTTAGGAGCATCCCAAAATTAGCGGCTGCGAACGCGTGCAATTACTGGCATTTTAGGCTTTATTTTAAGAAGAGTGAGCGGAACACTTTGTACAGCTCTATAAAAATCGCTTTAAAATACACAAAACAGAGTTAATTAGAGGGTAGCTAGAGTAGCAATCGATAAAACGAATACCAAAGAATAATTTTCAGGTGAAATCTCAAAATCGATGGATTCACGATTGTTTCACATAAACGGCATTTACGGAAAATCAGTTTTGCCGACATCCGACTCATTTCGTTAAGATGGGTCACAAATAATTACTACAAAACATGATATATTTTATGATAAACAGTGTATCATATTGTAAAAATGGCTTGCTTTATATTACTTTGCGAAAAGATATAAATTACACGTTTTTAAAAGTTTGTTGTTGGACTTGAACCTGTCAGTAGTAAACGAGATGTGCACAGAGCGAACACATTTAACCACTCGGCCACAGAGACTGACGGGAAAAGAATGAAGTGGATTCAGGGTTATGCTAAATAAAATTGTACAGCTTTTCCTTCATGTAATGTTATATCATATAACGTTACTTTCTGCAGTTGGATGGAATATTTTTGTGTGTGAATGTTTACTGATGCAGATTAGTTTTCCTGGGTTGCAATCGAAACCATTTTTCTCAAAATAAGCTGAAGCGCGAAGGTTTTTGCATTCGGCTTGCCTTGTTGACGGCTTGTCAGGTTGACTGGAGGTTCTCTCGCTTCATTCTTTCAACAAAGTTGGATTCTTGTGGAACCTTAAAATAAATTATCGTTCCTCTATTATGACTAGTGTTTGTATTAATCGGAACAATAACTCATTCTGACGCTCGCTTTGACTCAACATCTATCGTTGTAAACATGCCATGAATGTATTGAAAGTGCTGGCGTGTTGCGTGACATTCGTGCCTCTGGATACCACGTGATCACCTAGCTCATTAACTATCAACTTTACGCGGGAATGTACACATGGAAAATGGAATTTAGTTGCTGCCTTCTTTTTAGTACCTTTATCTAATAGTTCCAAGTCTAGGGGCCCACATTAATGACTATCATTGACACAACTGGTAGTGAAACAATTTTAATGGATCAGTTTTAATTAAATAAATGGATTAAATGATACTGGTTTGTCATTAAAAAACTAAATTGGCTAATAGTGGCTGTGATTGATGTGAATGACTTCAATGCAAGCCGTTTGCATGCTAAAAGGCACACTTTATTAATTCAATACTGCCAACAAATAATTTCTGGCTAAGGGCCTGGGTAGACGTAGCACTTAAATGTATGATATTCATCCTTATATACCAACATAAATTTAAGAATTAATCTTATGGTAAGCTTAAACGTAAGTTCTTGTATAGCCCAGTATGCAGTCCTAAGACTGCTCAAAGCACTTTACACTTCCTGGCAGACCATCGCATTCAGCCACACTGTAATTAATACGCAGACTATTCGTGCCCAGATATCCACCACAGTCTATAGCCAGGTACTCAAGAACTAATATTAATGCATACTGACACTACTGCAGATGTCAGTACTGGACAGAGTGGGAAGTAACGTCTTGGCCACTGTTACAATCTTGACACTTTCCTGTAAAGAGGCATCCATTTTATCAAATTTTATTCCAATAATTCAGGGTTCACTTGGACCTTTGAAAGAATTAGTTTCCCACCTGAAGACTGCTCTCGACCAATCACAACCAAGATGGAATCCGTCCGCCCTGAAATAGAAAAATATGCTTCATATTAAACAAAATAAAAAATAAAACATGCAACTTTTTATAGCAAAGCTTTTGTAACTAATGTTTACAATTTAAAGGGAAAGAAAAGACAATGTTTTGATGTTATGCCAAATTTTCCAACTACAATCAAAATTGTCACGTCAGTGGTCTACTCAGAAATTGGCCTCAAAGTGGACGATTCATATGCAACCTACAATATTCTGAAGGCTGATATATTGTTCACGTTTTATTCCAAAAACTTTGTTTAACATCGGCAAATGTGCTGTCTCTGTAACTACACCCAAGAATCAACTCCCAATCACTTTAAAATCATCTGAAACGGCAGCCACCTTTAATAAAAAATTCAAGTCTTATTTTTTTGAAATCGCATTCCCATCCTAAACCTTCGGCAGTCCACTGGTCTAATAATGAGCCTTGCACATCCCTGTTCACGATTTTGCTTTTTGTATGTTGCACCTCTGAGCCCAGATTCCTGTGGATATGGGTACTATAAAAGTTTGTAATTACTATTATTATAAATGACCATAAACGAGCAGCGTTTTGTTAACCACAAAATTGCTATAACGAGATGTGTTCCTTCTTAAATGATCTAGTTACAGCTGTTTAAACACGTCATGGTGTATGGTTCGTGGACTTTTACAATGCCTATCAAAATTTATATAGTTATATGTGAATGTGTATGTTTTCCAGAACAGCTAATTATGCCCTAAATAAATAATGTCACTCTAGATGCCTTGCCTACTTCGTGGAGGTAGCGTTGTTTCCAAATAGCTAAATATGCCCTATATAAATAATGTCACTCCGGATGCCTTGTCTACTTCGTGAAGGTAGTGTTGTTTCCAATTAGCTAAATATGCCCTATATAAACAATGTCACTCTGGATGCCTTGTCTACTTCGTGAAGGTAGCATTGTTTCCAATTAGCTAAATATGCCCTATATAAATAATGTCACTCCGGATGCCTTGTCTACTTCGTGAAGGTAGCATTGTTTCCAATTAGCTAAATATGTCCTATATAAATAATGTCACTCCGAATGCCTTGTCTACTTCGTAGAGATAACATTGTTTTCAATTAGCTAAATATGCCCTATATAAATAATGTCACTCCGGATGCCTTGTCTACTTCGTGGAGATAGCATTGTTTCCAATTAGCTAAATATGCCCTATATAAATAATGTCACTCCGGATGCCTTGTCTACTTCGTGGAGATAGCATTGTTTCCAATTAGCTAAATATGCCCTATATAAATAATGTCACTCCGGATGCCTTGTCTACTTCGTGGAGATAGCATTGTTTCCAATTAGCTAAATATGCCCTATATAAATAATGTCACTCCGGATGCCTTGTCTACTTCGTGGAGATAGCATTGTTTCCAATTAGCTAAATATGCCCTATATAAATAATGTCACTCCGGATGCCTTGTCTACTTCGTGGAGATAGCATTGTTTCCAATTAGCTAAATATGCCCTATATAAATAATGTCACTCTGGATGCCTTGTCAACTTCGTGGAGATAGCATTGTTTCCAATTAGCTAAATATGTCCTATATAAATAATGTCACTCCGGATGCCTTGTCTACTTCGTGGAGATAGCATTGTTTCCAATTAGCTAAATATGCCCTATATAAATAATGTCACTCTGGATGCCTTGTCAACTTCGTGGAGATAGCATTGTTTCCAATTAGCTAAATATGTCCTATATAAATAATGTCACTCCAAAGGCCTTGTCTACTTTGTGAAGGTAGCATTGATTCCAAATCAACTAAGCACAAGTACATGAAACCATCTCTGCTGTAAGATGGCAGCCAGACATGTGGATGATTTGCGGCCAGGTAAGTTGTTTATTCAAGAAGCAGAAATGATTATGTTGTTCTCCTGTTGTTTCCCTGTATATCAGTGGTGAGGCTGGCTTAGACACTGATCCTCAATATGCAGAACTTATATTATAGTCCACTATAAAGTCAGCATTGACACTAAGCAAAACCTGACAGCATCGAAGGCTGCCATTGGCATGCAGGGGCTTGCCCAGATACCCGTTTGCCTGTCTTCAAGACTGGCAGATGACTGTCAAAGACTGGTAATTACAACTGATAAAACGGGTGGAATTTAGTGGGGGCCAGCTGGCCACTAGATTAACTAATAGTTCCAAGTCTAGGGGCCCACATTAATGGCACAACTGGTAGTGAAACAAATCAAATGGATCAATATTAATTAAATAAATGGCTCAAATGACACTGGTTTGTCATTGAACAAACTAAACTGGCCAATAATGGCTGTGATTCCTCACAAGCCATTCACACACAAAAGGCACAAATTTGGTTAATTCAAGACTAGCTAAAAATTATGTGTCTAAAGCCTGTTGGCATGTATCTGATTCAGTACCGTGACACTCCCGCCTACCAACGAGCGACTCAGTCGTCAATTCCCGAAGACCGGTGTGTGTGTTGATCATGTGACACATGGCGGCCAGCGTGAAGTAACTGATGTCGATTTTAATAATCGAATGAACTATATCGCATAATAGAATTTAGAAAGCTAAATCACAAAAGTTATCAGCAAGCATACAACTGGAATGTATAGAAATATATTTTCATCTCGTGGATGATAATACAACACCTTAACTAACGTGGGCTGTTGTGTGAGGTTGTGAACTGTTCAAAATGTTTTATAATATTCCAAGATTGAATACAGTTACTTTTAAACGAATAACAAGTTATGGTAGCTCTCTTCATTGTTTTGTGTTAAAGCTAAACACAATATTCGTTTTCCAACAACAAAACGTTGCTGTCAAAGCAGGAACTTATGATGCAGATTTACCGGCCAAAAACGGATGTGCAATGTGAAATATGTCAACATCAGGTCATGACGTTTCCCATAATTAGCCGAGGTAATCTGAGTGACAGCTCGGTGGATTGTGTAAACATTGATTTGTCGAATTTAAAAGTTATTTCTTCTTCACTGAGCATAATTATTAGGGTGGTAAGTATGTTAGACGACATGCACAGTGAAACCTCCCTATTAAGGTCACCCTCGGGACTGGGCAAGTGACCTGAATAGCAAGATGACCATATTAACGGGACTACTTTGCTATCCTTTACCGTTACAGAAATACTCTGGGACTGTCCAAGGATGACCTTAATTGCGAGGTGACTGTATTACGGAGGTGACCGTAGGTTCTACAGTCGTTTGTACCGTATAACGTGATTTTACAATGAAATGGAAGGACAGCCTCTTTTAACCAATGAAATTCCACGTTATTCCAGGATTTCGAGACTCCATATGAACCCTGCTGTTTGATCTCTCACCGCAACGTCTTCATGACTTGGTTGCTGCGTAGATCGATAAGACTGATGGCATCGTCGCGCGTACAGCTCAGTAGAACCATTCCATCTGGCGAACACAACAATTGCCACATTATTTACAATTACCTGAATGTCATGTTATGTCAAATTTTGTGTTTCGATATGTATACATGGGTATACACCTATTTTCTTGGGTTTCTGGGTACAGCCGTCTCAGCGGACGTGACTGACAAGCGAAGTGAGCATCCACATATGAGCAAGAACGTTAAATTGATAATTTAGGTGGATCTTTTAATATATTTTTCATTGCCTTGAATCCAGTGTGATATTGATAGAAATTAAGTTACAATGATGGATTCAACAGTCAAGGTTGGCATTGAGATTGCTATCATGCTGTCAGATACTGCTAAAAAGGGAGTGTACACTAACTAGGGCATGTACGCTTACTTGAACGAATACGTTAATTCAGTCACCACTGGAAATATGTGTGGAGAGAAAAAATCACAAACTTGATGGGACACGACCTAGATAGCTATTTTTGGCTCGTCTGCAGAATAGACTTGTGTGACTTAGTACCCAATTTACTGACGAGGGTTACATGTGTGGGGAGAATGGGCAGACTTGTTGGCAAGTTGCATGTTCCTGAGTCATTTCACTATCGGGTCCAAGTCGAGTCTCGAGTCATCTCTAAGAATTTCTAGTCGAGTCTCGAGTCACCTCTGAAAATTTTTAGTTGCGACTCGAGTCACCTCTCGGAATTTCAAATAGAATCTCATCACTATTTTCATTCAATAAGTTATAACTATTGTGATTATACAATGATGACTATGTTTACTTACTGCAGATAAAATATTTTGTATGAGAACCGTAAACGTAGCATGATTACAGAGATAACTTTCGGCACAACATTTATTTAGCACACATATGTATCCATAATCGAAACAGTCATGGTTAGATGCCCCCACAGTCACGTAGATTTTAATTTATCGAAGAGGTGACGTCACCCGCAACAGCATCACAGTACTGCGCATACATAAAATGGAATTATTAATATTATCTAAGCCTAATATACATACTGACGCAGGCACGAGTCACTGGCTCGAGTCCGAGTCATTTTACGGTCGAGTCCGAGTCGAGTCGCAAGTCACTGAAATCTGCGACTTGAGTCGGACTCGAATCAAAAAGACTGGAGACTGGACGGACCTGGAGAGAAGTCGAGGGATGTGATCTGGCCTTCCATGAGGATCTCCTGGCTGCAGGTGTCCACTCTCGGGTCCCAGAACATCAACTTCTTGTTGAAGTGACCGCTCACGATGGTCGTCCCGTACGTGTCAGAGGTCATCAGGTCGTTGCACTTTGACCCCGCGAACAATGTCTTTATGCCTGCAGGGCAAGACGATTGTATACTAAATTTAAATTAATCTAATAACTCTGCCAACACCGGTCCCAAGCCCGGATATGAAAAGAGGAGGGTTGGGCAAAGGGCTAACAACCCTTTCCCGTAAAAAACAGATTGTTATGAAAACATCGACCAAAGGAACTGTACTGAACCTGGGAAAGGCAGGGCCTCCCATGGAGAGTATGACGCTATGCAGTGAAAGCCAAAAGGAAGCTACATCGCCGATGTCCTTTTTATCTTCCCAAGAAAATGTCAAAAATCTGAACATGGAACATGAGAACTACGTACGAAGCAAACTAAGCAGCCCAAATAGCAAGGGAACGACATGCCTACAACATCACAGTATTAGGACTATGTGAAACAAGGTGGACACAGTCAGGACAAGTCAGACTGAAGACAGGAGAAATTATACTTTACTCGGGGTATGAAAAAGAAGATGCCCATCACACAGGAGTGGCATTCGTGTTGTCACAAGAGACACAGAGCGTCCTCATCAGCCCGGAGGCAGTGTGACCAAGGATCATCTATGCCGCATTCATAACAAAGAAGAAAAAGATCAAGCTACAAGAAAAGTACAAAAACAGACAGGAAAAACTGCATCGATGGCCTTGCCAAGGAAGCCGCAGCCCAAGGGAACATGAAACAACTGTATAACACAACATGAAAGTTAGCAGGAAAGTACAAGCACACGGACAGGCCAATCAAAGACAAGAACGACAACCTACTTACCAGTGACGAAGATCAGTTGAAGAGATGGAGGGAACATTTTGATGAACTGCTGAACTGACAACCACCACAGAACCCACCAGATAATAATAATAATAATAAGATAACTTCTATTGCGCCTAAATCCTTGGAAACCAAGCTCAGAGGCGCATCAAAACAAAAGGGTTGGTCAATCTCAAAGTCCATAAGTAGTTTTCCAGTTGTCAACAGATGGGTCAACTCCAAGTAAACTGTGAAAAACCAAGCAAGGCAGAGATCGAGAAAGCCATTCATCACCTGAAGAGAGGGAAAGCTTCCAGCCAGATGAAATTCCTGTCGAGGCAATCAAGGAAAAAACTGAGACCTCCATTGAGATGCTGCATGATCTGATTCGGGAAGATATGGGATCAAGAAGAAATACTAACTGAATGGAAAGAAGGAGACCTGGTGAAACTCCCAAAGAAAAGATGCTCCTGTCAATACCCGGAAAGATCATCAACAGAGTCATCTTGGACAGACTGAGAACAGCAGTGGACGCCAGACTCAGAGATCACCAGACAGGCTTCCGTAAAGACAGATCATCCACCGACCAAATAGCCACACTCCGAATCATAGTTGAACAATCAAGGAGACACAGTGGAAGCTCCTGTGACACTACAAAATAATTATGAAGGCATGGCATGCAAGATCATTCATGCAGGACAACTCACAGACTCATTTATGGTGAAGACAGTGAGTGAGGCAAGGTTGTCTTCTCTCACCATTCCTCTTCCTGCTTGGATTTTGCAGATGATCTCGTTCTCCTGTCCCACAGTCACCAATAGAAGCAGGAGAAAACAGAGCTTCTAAACACAGTGTCAACACAGATAGAACTCAACATCAACAGAAGCAAGACAAAGATCATGAAAGCCAACACGAAGAATAACAGCACAGTCATATTAAGAAGGGAACCACTGGAGAAACCGACTCCTTCACATACCTGGCAAGCGTAATTAACAAGAGTGGAGGCACAGAAGAAGATGTCAAAGCAATGGTACAAAAAGCAAGAGTGGCATTTATCATTTTTAGAAACATTTGGAAGGCAAAATAAATCAAGCTTAACACCAAATTGAGGATATTCAACTCAAATGTCAAGTCAGTGTTACTCTATGGCTCAGAGACATGGCGAATTACACAGAACACACTAAAAAGATTACAGACCTTGATCAACAAATGCCTGCACAGAATCATACACCTAAAGTGGTCAAACAAGGCACCCAACATTACACTATGGGAATGGACCAAACAACTACAAATAGAAAATGAAATAAAGAAGAGAAAATGGAGGTAGTTAGGACATACTCTGAAGAAACCTACAACAAACATCACACAAGCAGCAATTAGTTGGAACCCCCCAGGGAAGAGAAGAGGAAGGGCGAGAAACACTTGGGAGAGACACAGAAAGTGAAAGAAAGCAGATGGGAAAAACTTGGAAAGAAACTGAGAAAATGGCATCAAACCGACAACAGTGGAGGACCATGGTCGATGGCCTACGCTCCCAGCGAGCAAACAGGCCTAAGTAAGTAAAATGAGTTAACATCAATAACTGCGCTGTCAGTGTTTTGATTTTTGTTCTGTTTTTCAGTGACCTTGTGACAAATTTACTCAGCTATAGATATGAGTACCTGGTTATAGGCAGTGGTAACGAATCTGTTTACATTCTTTACCAAGTGTTCTGTGCATCACGCTTCCATGAAGAGAAAGTCGGTCGCAAGATAACATGATACGTGCAACAATCACAGAAACCATGTGCACTTAGCGATAACCTTTCAAAATTACGTCATAACAATAGCAGTACAAAAAAACTCAGAGATTAATCTACAATGCCTCAGAAGAAAAGTAACGCCTTATTAAAAAAAATTCCCTGTAGTTTAACGGCTCTTACCAGCTTATAGGGTTCGTAGCAGACGTTAGATTAATGCAAATCGATTTTCCGCAACACAGAACATAAACTGCAACAATCACAGAAACCTTGGCGAAACTTTTCATAATTACGTTAAGAAACGTCTGTTATAAAAACATTTGGCGCCATCTGGAGGGTGGGCATGTTTTTGTGTGTGGCGTCATCTGGAGTGTTGGCATGTTTGTGTGGCACCATCCGGAGGGTGGGCAAGTTTGTGTGTGGTGCCATCTGGAGGGTGGGCACGTTTGCGAGTACTTACAATTCTTGCTGCGCAGGTCCCACAGTTTGAGTGTTCTGTCGTGACTGCCCGAGACAACCTTGTTGGGTTCCCCCAGGAACTTGGCAGCCAGCACCTTGCCACAGTGGCCAGTGAGAGTGTGCTGTAGACAGAGATGTTCGTAGCAGAGAGACTCCTTCAACTGTGGTCATTTCAAGGAAATGCTAACCGCTGATGATAATGAAAACGTCATTAAGTGTGGTATATTAGAAAATATATACATGTATATATATATATATATATAAAGGGTTTCAGGGCAAAACGCGATATATCCGTTTTCTTCATTTTGAGAAAAAGTCACTTTTGTGCTTCATCCTCAACGTTTAAATAACAACTTGTAAATTAAGTTTATGTATATATTTAGAATCCAAAATCACAGAGAATGGTGGCAAACTCTGAAATATTTGTTGCACATTTGTTATGCAAAATCACCGCGCGGTAGTGGCGCGCAGTCACAGATTACAACGAGCTCTTGGTCACTTCGTTTTGTGAAAGCAGACGGAGTGGTCGCATCAACAAATTTTGGCCCTCCCATCCCTCCCAAATTTTTGATAGCGTTAGGGACATACCATGTACATCATTGGTGGAAGAGGGGTTGATAGCAAATCTCAAAGCTTTCCCCGTTTTCTTAGTGCAGGTGGACAATGTGTTGACGGGGTTTTGACGCCGAGACAGCTCGCTTCTCTTCCACCGGTGATTTTAGTAAGTGGGGTGTAATGGCCCCACTTATAGGTTTAGGCTAAATCTTGATACAATGTAACTCTTCAGCAGGTAGTTGGGATTATAGTTAGGTGAATGAATGGTGTGCTTGGTTAGTACGGTACGGTGCCTAAGGTCTACTGTGATTACAGTAGTAATGATGTTGTATATATCTATAACAATACTGCTAATGTGGTATATGCCGAAATGTGGGCTCTGTCAACCTGAGGGACAGGAGACTAGTATGGGCTCAGTCACAGGCCTGGCCTTGGGATGTAGAGCCCACATTTCTCTCTCTAACTTAATCTCTTAATAAACGTCATTCATTTGGCCTTCTTTCATCACTATTCATGACTTGTGTTGGGGCTTGCATAAATGATTTAAAATTATTTTGTTTTCAAAATGCTGTATATTAATACAGAGCGCGTCATCACATCGCTTAGCTGCAAATGCGGCATGGCCGTGCTGATTGGCTGAACATGGATATATCGTGTTTTGATAAAAAGACAGTGTTTTTGTATCAACTAGAAAATATCCCTGCACAACATTTGTTTAAACAAACGTTTAGTCCACACACGCACGCACGCACGCACGCACGCACGCACGCACGCACGCACGCACGCACGCACGCACGCACGCACGCACGCATGCACGCACACACAGTGTGCCATCATGAGCACTGTCACTGAGTGAGCCACATGTCCTGTCCATACCTGCAGCCTCAGTCCTGGCAGACTCCAGATTCTGCAGGCGAAGTCGTTAGACGCCGCCAACAAGAACATCTCCTGAAAACACAATGTCAACAAACAATGATAACACGCAGAATTCAATGCAATCATTTCTCATCAATTCTAAGTACATTCAGTGATATCTGACAAAAGTACACCATCACATCTGACCCGTCTCAGCAGACCGGTTATTAAGTCTATTTTTGGAGCCAAAAAGCTGTCCAGGTCATGTCACAATTTTTTTTTTTTTAACAGAAATGCAAACCTTGTAATCTCATCTGTGAATGTCCAGTTTATTTTTCTCAACAATTAATGAAAAACTATTAAAATAAATGCATTTCTGAACAAACAGATTAAGAAACAATCAACAGAATGAGTTCAAATAATCTTGTTTCTCAAACGGTCGCCTTTTAAAAGTCTCCTTAAATCTTAACAATAATTAAAAAACTACTGAAGATGTTTCAACAAACGAGGTGTCACTTAAAAGCTGTGCCGTGTGGAAAACAAAAAAATAAAAAATTCTGTTTTATAACTTTGTAACACTTCACTGGGGCAGAGCATCAGGCACATAACCATCTTTAAAAAAAACTGAAAAAAACTTGCTGAACTTAGATGGTCTTGATTGAGAGGTGAAAGTTCCAATGACTGATGATATCAGACAGGGAAAACATATTTCACCCACCTCCATGTCAAACTCGACGGACATGACGGCCGCATTGCTCCCCGTCAACATGCCCTTTGGCTCGCATTTACCTGTAAACAATTTTATTATAGTCGAGCTAGCAGTGTGCATGCATGCACGCGCGCACCCAAGAGTATGTTAATCTTTTCCCCTAGATAATTTGCATCCTGGGCAAAAAATTTACAATCATTCGAAAGAAGAGTTTTTTGAAAAAAAAATTTCCCAAAAAAAATTTTTGAAAGCATTTCTTTCCCACCTTTATTTTCTTGAAATTCCTCTTTGGCTAAGGGGTCTTATGGTTTTTTTGAGTTCATACACGACATTTATTAAATGTACATTAATTGATCATAATGTTATGCATATTTTCACAAATGTTTCGAGGGGTCATTTCAGGACACCTTACTTAACTTGCATGAAGTTGAATTTTTTTCTTAAAATTTACGTAAAAAACATGTCATTTTATGAGTATATATGTAGTGCCATCCATAGGGTAGGCATTTTTTTGTAATGGCGCAACAAACTAAAGGCAGAAATTATCGCCATTACAATAATCTGATCTTCAATTTTCTTCTGTGGCGCCACCTAGAGAATTGAACACCACTCAGTTCTCTCAGGTAGGAGAATGGCCATATGGAGAAGCAAGGCATATCACAAATAAATTTTTAACATTTTTTTATGAATAGGTATGTTGTCCAGGTCCCAGTTACAATGGTGGCAATCAGGCATGAGGCAATTCCAACATCAAACATATTTATTGCCAAATTGTTGGTATCTATTCTAGTAATTAACTGTATATATCTGGCAACAATCATATATATATATATATGTAAAGACAATATATATAACGTAGCAACCATGGCACACAGAGTAATGAGGGATGAACTGTTAAAACAGAGCATGGTAATCATACTTGTAATTGTTATATATATATATTTATGCAAGCACCAACACAAGTCATGAATAGTGATGAAATAAGGCCAAATGAATTACGTTTATTAAAGAGGTTAAGTTAAAGAGAGAGAAATGTGGGCTCTACATCCCAAGGCCAGGCCTGTGACTGAGCCCATACTAGTCTGGTGCTCTTTTGGCACAAGGAACCAATCACCACGTGGTAATGGCGCTCGGTGGCAGATTGCAATGAGCTCTTCGTTTTTTGAAAGCAGAGAGAATGGTCACATCCAAAATTTTGGCCCTCCCTTCCCTCCCAATTTTTGATAGCATTAGGGACACAACATGTACATCGTTGGTGGAAGAGGGGGTGATAGCAGATCTCAACGCTTTCCCCATTTTCTTAGTGCAATATATATATATATAATGTTATATATATATATCTTAAGAGTAATTTTACACTTGTGATGTAATAAAACTATCCACACAGAGTCAATCAGATCAGCCATTTGTTATACAATTTAATATAAACTATTAAATGTTTTAAATAGTTTTTTCACAATTTTAAAATTATTATTGATCAAGGATAAAGTGAAGAGTAGGTTTCTAATTTCAGAATAACAAACATTGCAAGGATTACAAGGACGGTAATATACTGAAAACGCAGTTACATCACCGATAATAATATACAACTGAAAATGGCAGACCCGATGGAACTTTTACCTCCAACTGCCTGCCACAGTTTCACCTTCCTATCTGAACCTCCTGTGGCAAAGAGTTTGCCAGAAGGACTCCAACGGACAGCTTGAACCTCCCCATCGTGAGCCTCCTGAAAGACATAGAATGTAAGTGATCACATCCCATCGGGAGCTTTCCAAGACAGAATTAAGTGATCACCTCCCATTGTGAGCCTCCCAAAAGACATAGAATTAAGTGATCACCTCCCATCATGAGCCTCCCAAGATATAGAATTAAGTGAACACCTTCCATCGTGAGCCTATCTAAAAGACAGAATTCAGTGATCACCTCCCATTGTAAGCCTACCCAAAAGACAGAATTAAGTGATCACTTCCCATTGTGAGCCTCCCAAAAGACAGAATTAAGTGATCACTTCCCATTGTGAGCCTCCCAAAAGACAGAATTAAGTGATCACTTCCCATTGTGAGCCTCCCAAACGACAGAATTAAGTGATCACCTCCCATTGTGAGCCTATCCAAAAAACAGAATTAAGTGATCACCTCCCATCATGAACCTACCCAAAAGACAGAATTAAGTGATCACCTCCCATTGTGAACCTACCCAAAAGACAGAATTAAGTGATCACCTCCCATTGTGAGCCTATCCAAAAGACAGAATTAAGTGATCACCTCCCATCATGAACCTACCCAAAAGACAGAATTAAGTGATCACCTCCCATCGTGAACCTACCCAAAAGACAGAATTATGTGATCACCTCCCATTGTGAGCCTACCCAAAAGACAGAATTAAGTGATCACCTCCCATCATGAACCTACCCAAAAGACAGAATTAAGTGATCACCTCCCATTGTGAGCCTACCCAAAAGACAGAATTAAGTGATCACCTCCCATTGTGAGCCTACCCAAAAGACAGAATTATAGACAGAATTATGTGATCACCTCCCACTGTGAACTTACCCAAAAGACAGAATTATGTGATCACCTCCCATTGTGAGCCTACCCAAAAGACAGAATTAAGTGATCACCTCCCATTGTGAACCTACCCAAAAGACAGAATTATGTGATCACCTCCCATTGTGAGCCTACCCAAAAGACAGAATTAAGTGATCACCTCCCATTGTGAACCTACCCAAAAGACAGAATTATGTGATCACCTCCCATTGTGAGCCTACCCAAAAGACAGAATTAAGTGATCACCTCCCATTGTGAACCTACCCAAAAGACAGAATTATGTGATCACCTCCCATTGTGAGCCTACCCAAAAGACAGAATTAAGTGATCACCTCCCATCGTGAACCTACCCAAAAGACAGAATTAAGTGATCACCTCCCATTGACTTTCAGTGTTATTTATTTATATGTCTTTGGACTGGTCAAAATGTTATCTTGCATAACAGCCTGGGAGCAACCGTAATTGCAGTCGAACGCTGAAGATGTAAGGAGCAGAACTAGAAGTAGAAAACTCACCAGGATGTTGAGGGCTCTACTTGGGATGGTGACGACAAAGGAACAGACAGCTGGTGTCCCCAACCCTCCAATACTGTCCCTGCTAACAACACACAAAGCAACACCTCAATACACTGTCAAGTAAAGTCAAGCAAAAGGTAAGTTCTTTTATAGCGCAGACCTGTTCAACCGAACACCATCTCGACTTATGTGGGAAGCATTCAGCCACACTGCAATTAATGTGCGAAGACTACTGGTATACACATATCCACCATTATCAGGTACTCATTCATACAGCTGAGTGAACTGGAGCAACATGGAGTAAATAAACAAGGCTCAACACAGCAGCTCCTGATTCGAAACCAGGTTCTCTCGATCAAGAGGCCGATACTCTAGCCACTGCACCACTGTGCCCCATCCATCACAACATACTGTAACGACAGCATGTATTCAGGCATGGTATGTCTTCATACTGTACTGACAGCATGTATTCAGATTTGGTATGTCTTCATACTGTAACGACAGCATGTATTCAGGCTTGGTATGTCTTCATACTGTAATGACAGCATGTATTCCTGGCACGGCATGTCTTCATACTGTACTGACAGCATGTATTCAGGCATGGTATGTCTTCATACTGTAATGACAGCATGTATTCAGGCTTGGTACGTCTTCATACTGTACTGACAGCATGTATTCAGGCATGGTACGTCTTCATACTGTAATGACAGCATGTATTCAGGCTTGGTACGTCTTCATACTGTACTGACAGCATGTATTCAGGCATGGTACGTCTTCATACTGTACTGACAGCATGTATTCAGGCATGGTACGTCTTCATACTGTACTGACAGCATGTATTCAGGCATGGTACGTCTTCATACTGTACTGACAGCATGTATTCAGGCATGGTACGTCTTCATACTGTAATGACAGCATGTATTCAGGCATGGTACGTCTTCATACTGTACTGACAGCATGTATTCAGGCATGGTACATCTTCATACTGTACTGACAGCATGTATTCAGGCATGGTACGTCTTCATACTGTACTGACAGCATGTATTCAGGCATGGTACGTCTTCATACTGTACTGACAGCATGTATTCAGGCATGGTACGTCTTCATACTGTACTGACAGCATGTATTCAGGCATGGTACGTCTTCATACTGTACTGACAGCATGTATTCAGGCATGGTACGTCTTCATACTGTACTGACAGCATGTATTCAGGCACGGTACGTCTTCATACTGTACTGACAGCATGTATTCAGGCACGGTACGTCTTCATACTGTACTGACAGCATGTATTCAGGCACGGTACGTCTTCATACTGTACTGACAGCATGTATTCAGGCACGGTACGTCTTCATACTGTACTGACAGCATGTATTCAGGCACGGTACGTCTTCATACTGTACTGACAGCATGTATTCAGGCACGGTACGTCTTCATACTGTACTGACAGCATGTATTCAGGCACGGTACGTCTTCATACTGTACTGACAGCATGTATTCAGGCACGGTACGTCTTCATACTGTACTGACAGCATGTATTCAGGCATGGTACGTCTTCATACTGTACTGACAGCATGTATTCAGGCATGGTACGTCTTCATACTGTAATGACAGCATGTATTCAGGCATGGTACGTCTTCATACTGTACTGACAGCATGTATTCAGGCATGGTATGTCTTCATACTGTACTGACAGCATGTATTCAGGCATGGTATGTCATCAGGGATGTTGACTTGTACCTGGTGGGGGGAGGGATGTTGACCTGTACCTGGCGGGGGGAGGGATGTTGACCTGTACCTGGCGGGGGAGGGATGTTGACCTGTAGCTGGTGGGGGGAGGGATGTTGACCTGTACCTGGCGAGGGGAGGGATGTTGACCTGTACCTGGCGGGGGGAGGGATGTTGACCTGTACCTGGCGGGGGGAGGGATGTTGACCTGTACCTGGTGGGGGGAGGAATGTTGACCTGTACCTGGTGGGGGGAGGGATGTTGACCTGTACCTGGTGGGGGAGGGATGTTGACCTGTACCTGGCGGGGGGGGGGGATGTTGACCTGTACCTGGCGGGGGGAGGGATGTTGACCTGTACCTGGTGGGGGGAGGGATGTTGACCTGTACCTGGTGGGGGGAGGGATGTTGACCTGTACCTGGTGGGGGGAGGGATGTTGACCTGTACCTGGTGGGGGAGGGATGTTGACCTGTACCTGGTGGGGAGGGATGTTGACCTGTACCTGGTGGGGGGGATGTTGACCTGTACCTGGTTGGGGGAGGGATGTTGACCTGTACCTGGTGGGGGAGGGATGTTGACCTGTACCTGGTGGGGGGAGGAATGTTGACCTGTACCTGGTGGGGGGAGGGATGTTGACCTGTACCTGGTGGGGGAGGGATGTTGACCTGTACCTGGTGGGGAGGGATGTTGACCTGTACCTGGTGGGGGGGATGTTGACCTGTACCTGGTTGGGGGAGGGATGTTGACCTGTACCTGGTGGGGGAGGGATGTTGACCTGTACCTGGTGGGGGGAGGGATGTTGACCTGCTCCCTGGCCGCCTCAGCCAGCTCCTTCTGCATCTTGATGTTCTTCTGCTCCAGCACCTTGTCGTTCTCTGCATTCATCTTGTCCGCATCGCGCGACTTCAGCGCCAGCCACCGCGACACCAGATCATTATTATCCTCCTGGATCTTACGAAACTTACACTCCAGGGAGGTGAATGCAAGTTGTAGGGCTTGTTGTTCGTCTCCTAGCACCTGCAACAAAAAAACATAATTCACATAGTTTACAAGGGATTGCTAAGTATGTTAAACTTAATTTTTTTTACTAAATTATCAAGTAACATGCACAAGACAAAATTGCTATATATTTATGCAAAATTAAGAACTGACAATCACCTGTCAAATTTATGCTGTACAAAACAGTGCCTAAACGACAAACACTACAATCATGTAAGCATGCTCACACCACACACATGCTCACCTCATGCATGCACGCACGCACGCATGCGCACATAATGCACTTTTCCTATGCATGTACATACATATGAAATCAGGGATTACTAACATGTGGAGTCTGATTTATTTAATTCTATGAAAGGAATTTAATTTTTGACCTACTAATTTAATTTAATGTTGGTTTATTAGGTGGTTTATTGAGAGCGCACTCTTAGAGGAATCTCCTGATCCCTATTATTTGCAATTACGTAGCATTTTTTATCATAAGTCTACAACTTGTGCCATTTAAAATAATAATTTTACATGGATATATTATATGTATTATTTGAAACACGACATGGAGGTGAAGGCCTGTTGCAAGGCTTGTTGTTCATCTCCCAGGACCTATAAGACATGGAGGTGAAGTCCAGTTGCAAGGCTTGTTGTTCATCTCCCCGGACCTATAAGACATGAAGGTGAAGTCCAGTTGCAAGGCTTGTTGTTCATCTCCCAGGACCTATAAGACATGAAGGTGAAGTCCAGTTGCAAGGCTTGTTGTTCATCTCCCAGGACCTATAAGACATGAAGGTGAAGTCCAGTTGCAAGGCTTGTTGTTCATCTCCCAGGACCTATAAGACATGGAGGTGAAAGCCAGTTGTAGGGCTTGTGGTTCATCTCCCAGCAACTACAAGACATGGAGGTGAAGGTCAGTTGTTCATCTCCCAGCACCCACAAGACAGGGAGATGAGATCACTTGTAGGGGGTTTCGTTCATCATGGTTTCCAAACATGGCTGTAACCACAGCAGTTTTGAATGATGCCAATGGTGTTTTTTTCACAAAATCTAAATCAGTTTTGGTAATTTGTTCATCGTACATATTTCACTGAAATAGAAATTATCATTGATAGCACACAATTGTAATTGATTAACGCTATTGGATACAGTGCTATATAAAAGGACCTACCTTTTAGTCAGAATAGTTAGAACGTATACCACTGAGCTCTCATCACAGACGACCACATACCTGATTCGAGGTGGTTGCTTCTATTAGATTCTGCTCCATGTTTTCATTCGCTTCATTCAGCTGCTGAATCCGAGTCTCCAGTTCTTGGATTCTGAAAGAGAAAGGAAAAGATCATTGACATAATGGATCCTGACGGGATAACAGTGGATCATTCAAATGTTGGATTCTGAAGGGGAAGTAATATCATAAATATGACGGATCCTGCGAGGATAACAGCAGATCATCCAGAAAGCAGATCCTGAAGAGGAAGTAACATATCATAAATATGACGGTGCTGATGGGATAATAGCAGATCATTCAAATGTTGGATCGTGAAGGGAAAGAAACAGATCACATGTATGATGGATCCTGATGGGATGACGATAGTTTATTCAGAGTGTAGATCTTCAAGAGTAACTAACAGATCATTGACATTATGAATCCCATGTGACTGATAAATACAGCGTGTTGAAAGACAGACGTTGGCTAAGGCATATTACCAGATATAAAGACAAAAATCAATTCTTCCTACCATTTAAACAGATCTACGCAGTTTTATTAAATAAAATGCGGATATTATTTAAGCTATTCAGAAACATCAAAGAACCAGATTCCTGATGAGCCAAACGAGTGGTGGCAGCAACTCTAGTCAGCATTCCTTACTTCTGATCCTTTGCTTGAAGTTCTTTTTCTTTCTCCTGCACTGCTTTGTTGAGATCGATGATCTGTTGGGAGTTCTGCAGCACAAATAATCCTACTCAGGATACAAATTAAGAAGACATACCTTATTTGTTATATTAAGCACACACGCGTTTATTAGAATACACCCCCTTTTAGCAGCATCTGAAACTGTGATAACGGTCTAAACAAATCTTAAAAAGTCAAATATAAAAATGGGCCAAGAGGCCCTGAAGTCCTTTGTACTAAACGTGACCCCAAATGAGTGATTAGCCGGAAAAATTGTAACACTGTTTTATTACATTCTTGGAAAAGTTGGGTAGGGTGCTTTACACGGTTTAAAAAAGTATGACTGCTATAAAAATTGGCAACAAGTTTTTGAAAAAAAATAGGCAAAATATGATAATTTACCTGTTTCGAGGGCCCTGGGAGGCCCTTAGAATGATCCAATCAAATACAGATTTCTCGTGCACAGTGGCAGTACCCTAAGATACGTCTGTACAAAATGTGAGAAAAAGATGCAGAATGGTTTCTGAGATATGGCAACTAATGGCGCATGGTGAACGCAGAGTTCGGCCCAAAAGGACTTAAAACATCCTCCTAAATTGTATGCTTAAAATATTTGAACTACGAAAATATATCAAATTTTGTGTATGTCAAATTTGTTATGGGGTATATAACCATTTTCTGCAGTTGCTCAGTACAGATTGTACAATGATGGATTCAACAGTCGAGGTTGGCACTGGAGATTGCTGTCATGGTGTCATACACTGGTAAAAAGGTGATATAGATTAATTACGGCATGTATGGTTAATAGAACTAATAAGGTACATTGAAACAGAGGACAGACTGAATCAGATGACTGATACGTAGCTCAGAGAATTCAGCTTACCTCTCCTTTCCTCTTATGGAACTCTGTGAGCTCTTCCTGTAGGGTCAGCAGTTTCTGGGCCATGTTCTTGTCCCCCTGTCCACTGCCACCCCTAGTAGGTAACATAAAAGTAAAAGTGTTTATATAGCGCAGTATCCGGTCCTTAGCAGTGCTCAAAGCGGTTTATATTTTACTCCATAGCAAACCTGTTCAATCAAATACCATTTCGAATTCTCTTGGAAACATTCAGCCATGCTGCAATTAATGCGTAGACTATTCATAAACAAGATTCCACCATAGTTTATAACCAGGTACTCATTCATACAGCTGGTGAACTGGATCAATGTAGAATGAACGAACTGTCCAAGGTTCGACATGGCAGCACAATATTTGAACCCGGGTTCTCTCGATTGAGAGTCTGATGCTCTAGTCACTGTGCCACTGCGCACATATTTGATAAAACCAACAGGGTATTTATAGTAATTTTATACAATTTAACTACCAACCCTAGTATCGATGACTTTCATACATCTATTTCAGGTAAAAACCCTTAATACAAACAAATAAGTGACACATGTAAATAGATACAAAAACACATACTTTTTCAAATACCTAAAAGAAATAATACAAGTGGGTAAGAATTAAAAGATACAAAATAATTACTAAAAGGTAAAATTAGGATATAATGTCACCACTTTACAACACAGACATACACACTACACACACACACACTACACACACACACTACACACACACACTATACACACACACTATACACACACACACACACACACACACACACACTATACACACACACACACACACCAAGATCACATGGGCTCATTAACAATTTCTGTACAATTGCACATACATTTTATAATATTATTGTCAATGTTAAGCACTCTGTTTCTTATTAAGATGGAATTGTCTGGGATGACCATGAGCAAGCGGCTCTTCAGCTTCCGCAGCCACATACCCAGCCTCTACTTTCACCATCAGTTCCAAGTTCTCCTTCTTCAGCTGCTCCAGTTCCACCGTCAGCTTGACGTTGGCAAGGTGATGACCTTCGGCACTCTCAAACAGCTTGTTATCTAAAACACAAGGTCACAGGTTCACCACCAGGGGGTACTCAATATGGATAGAGTCACCACCAGGGGGTACTCAATTTGCTTGTATGTATACATGATCATAATTCAGACTTTGGAGAACTGATGTGTTCTGTATCATCGTATAATATGGTTTACTTTAATTATTAAAGGGAGCCAATCTGTTCATCTACTCGTTTGGGAAAATGGACATCAAAGGGTATAATAGTTAACTCAGCTAGACTTTCCTTCAAACTGTGACCATTGTTAATGGGTTTCCTTAACACAATTTGGCCGACAGCATACCTTCAACAGTTAGTATAATCTTAAGAACATTTATAATAATTAATAAATTAAAAACTAGGAACTTCTTTTAACAGGAAAAATGGTGCATTCATCACAGAAGTATAAAATCGAATGACGACTGTACACCTTACTCAGGGCTGGGGTCAATTCAGAAATAAATTGCAATTATTCAGTTTAATTCCAAAATTTTAACATTTCGACTAAGCGGAATTGGAATTGAAGATTATAAGTACAGGTAAGTTGATTTGGAATTGAGACTCACTATGCAAATGAAGTCCATAGAAACCCTGTGCAGTGTCATTACTATATATAGTGTACAGTGGAACCTCATAAACACCGTACAGTGACCTTTGGGACTGGACAAAAGTGACCTTAATAGCGAGGTGACCTTGTTAGCCTTACATTATATGGAAATAATTTAAGACCTTAATCGTGATGCGTCTTACCGAGGTGACTGCAAAGCGAGATACGACTGCACTTGTAATTATATGTGTGAGCATGTATGTAAACATTATTTACAATGATAGGTATGTGTGTGTGTGTGTGTGTGTGTGTGTGTGTGTGTGTGTGTGTGTGTGTGTGTGTGTGTGTGTGTGTGTGTATGCATGAGCGACGCTTTGATACAATATAAATTTTATTGTAGCTGAGGAGCAATGCTTTACTATCACCGGAGATGTTGAGTTTTTAAGGTTATTTTTTGTGTGGATTTTGATTGTTACAGGAAAATAAGTTTTTTAAACATAGTGTATGTATATATATATATGAAGTGCTTGCATTAATGCCATTTTTGTGTGATATTATGTGTTTTTTGAGGTGGGACACAATTTTTCAAATTTCACTGTGTCCCCTGATGCCATTTTTCAAGTTTCGCCACATCTATTTGACACAACTCTACGATTGTTCGAAGTTGTTTCTTGGCCCTCATTAGACAGGTTGTTTATGAAGAAATATGACACATATCCAAATTGTGTCGAATACTACACTGTTGTTTAGCAACAGTGTGAGGTTGCATCCACCTAGTGACTAAACTCTGAAATGGTCATGATAGTAGCTCTCACTAACGCGTGTCAGTACCACCTGTCGGCAAGTTCGGAAACTAGGTAGAATGAATCGGGTGTCAGGTCTTGTACACTATCTGGTCAACTTCCAATTTAACTTTGAAATTATTGACATAAGAAAACAACAAAAGTTAAAAAGCCAAAAAGAGACAGAGAATTCGACACCGACTGACTGTCAGGAATTGACTGGCTGACGTTTGACAATGACAAACTGACATGCACATGATTAGGACATTACAATTTGATTTTATGCCTTCATACTGTAACGACAGCATGTATTCAAGCATGGTATGTCTTCATACTGTAACGACAGCATGTATTCAGGCATGGCATGTCTTCATACTGTAACGACAGCATGTATTCAAGAATGGTATGTCTTCATACTGTAACGACAGCATGTATTCAGGCATGGCATGTCTTCATACTGTAATGATAGTATGTATTCAGGCATGGCATGTCTTCATATTGTAACGACAGCATGTATGCAAGCATGGAATATCTTCATACTGTAACGACAGCGTGTATTCAAGCATGGCATGTCTTCATACTGTAACGACAACATGTATTCAGGCATGGTATGTCTTCATACTGTAATGATAGCATGTATTCAGGCATGGTATGTCTTCATACTGTAATGATAACATGTATTCAGGCATGGTATGTCTTCATACTGTAATGACAGCATGTATTCAGGCATGGCATGTCTTCATACTGTAACGACAGCATGTATTCAGGCATGGCATGTCTTCATACTGTAACGACAGCATGTACTCAGGCATGGCATGTCTTCATACTGTAATGATAGCATGTATTCAGGCATGGTATGTCTTCATACTGTAATGATAGCATGTATTCAGCCATGGTATGTCTTCATACTATAATGATAGCATGTATTCAAGCATGGTATGTCTTCATACTGTAAGGATAGTATGTATTCAGGCATGGCATGTCTTCATACTGTAACGACAGCATGTATTCAAGCATGATATGTCTTCATACTGTAACGACAGCATGTATTCAAGCATGGTATGTCTTCATACTGTAACGACAGCATGTATTCAGGCACGGCATGTCTTCATACTGTAATGATAGCATGTATTCAGGCATGGTATGCCTTCATACTGTAATGATAGCATGTATTCAAGCATGGCATGTCTTCATACTGTAACGACAGCATGTATTCAGGCATGGCATGTCTTCATACTGTAACGACAGCATGTATTCAGGCATGGCATGTCTTCATACTGTAATGATAGCATGTACTCAGGCATGGTATGTCTTCATACTGTAATGCTAGCATGTATTCAGGCATGGTATGTCTTCATACTGTAATGATAGCATGTATTCAGGCATGGCATGTCTTCATACTGTAACGACAGCATGTATTCAAGCATGGTATGTCTTCATACTATAACGACAGCATGTATTCAAGCATGGTATGTCTTCATACTGTAACGACAGCATGTATTCAAGCATGGTATGTCTTCATACTATAACGACAGCATGTATTCAAGCATGATATGTCTTCATACTGTAACGACAGCATGTATTCAGGCATGGCATGTCTTCATACTGTAATGATAGCATGTATTCAGGCATGGCATGTCTTCATACTGTAACGACAGCATGTATTCAGGCATGGCATGTCTTCATACTGTAATGATAGCATGTATTCAGGCATGGTATGTCTTCATACTGTAACGACAGCATGTATTCAGGCATGGCATGTCTTCATACTGTAACAACAGCATGTATTCAAGCATGGTATGTCTTCATACTGTAACGACAGCATGTATTCAGGCATGGCATGTCTTCATACTGTAACGACAGCATGTATTCAAGCATGGTATGTCTTCATACTGTAACGACAGCATGTATTCAGGCATGGCATGTCTTCATACTGTAACGACAGCATGTATTCAGGCATGGTATGTCTTCATACTGTAACGACAGCATGTATTCAGGCATGGCATGTCTTCATACTGTAACGACAGCATGTATTCAGGCATGGTATGTCTTCATACTGTAACGACAGCATGTATTCAGGCATGGCATGTCTTCATACTGTAACGACAGCATGTATTCAAGCATGGTATGTCTTCATACTGTAACGACAGCATGTATTCAGGCATGGCATGTCTTCATACTGTAACGACAGCATGTATTCAGGCATGGCATGTCTTCATACTGTAACGACAGCATGTATTCAAGCATGTTATGTCTTCATACTGTAACGACAGCATGTATTCAGGCATGGCATGTCTTCATACTGTAATGATAGCATGTATTCAGGCATGTTATGTCTTCATACTGTAACGACAGCATGTATTCAGGCATGGTATGTCTTCATACTGTAACGACAGCATGTATTCAGGCATGGCATGTCTTCATACTGTAACGACAGCATGTATTCAAGCATGGTATGTCTTCATATTGTAATGATAGAATGTATTCAGGCATGGCATGTCTTCATGCCACTGCAGACATAGTCATATGATTATTATGAATAGATGTATATATTATTATATATGTCATATAAAATGATCAAGTGACCAAATCAATTGGAAATGTCCTGCACTCATCACCCGTGCCAAGCTGAGCTAATTACTGATTGTACAATGAGATGTGATATCAATTTGCTGTCAGTGACAGTGTCTGACACTTTTGAGTGTCAGTGAATTACTTGTGCACTCAAGTAGGCACTTAAACGAATTCTGCTAACTGGGTCGTTTCACGTGACACCGTCTTGTTTGGCCGGCACGCAGGTAGTGTTTTGTTTCAACTCGTGTTTAGGTGGGCTTTTTTCGGTCATTTACCTCATTCACTGCTGTGCTCTTGTCGGAGGTAAGTTCAACTTTGTTTACATCATTAAAATTTTGAAATTTAACCAGAATTAAGCTAAGTTTATATCGATTTTACGACAACAGTGTGTCTCATTTGCAAATTAAATATACATGTAGTTATGCTGGTCTATCGCAAGTTATTTTTAAAATGTTTTATAACTATTATGTTCATTTAAACTGTGTTAAAAAAATTGGTTGCATCCTCCGGTGCACGATATGGTTTTGGGCAGTTAAAAATTCATGACATTTTAGAGTTCTGTGTCGGCGAAGCCCAGTGTGCGCGTTACTGCAGCCGAAGCCAGATGTGACTTACCACCGGTACTTATCACTTATAATATTTCTTTGAATTAAAATCTTTGCAAAACGAATAGTACCTTTGTATTGTTAATATAATCCATGCCAATTCTGCAATACTTTATAGACTTTAGACTAGTCTTACTATTCTTACATAATATTTGCTAGAAATATAGCCTTGGACATGGCTGCCTAGCCTAGGCTATGGGTACTAGGTGTAACTTTAAAGTTAAATTTTATTTTATAATTGTAATAATATGCAATTATTTTGAGATTTGTTCAAAATAATTTTTTGTTTTTTGTTTTAGAACCTGCATAAATTATACAAATATCTTCATAATCATGGACATTATGGCATTTTCTTGAAATGGCTCGGTCTGTTGCGGTAGCACAGTAATTAGCAAATATTGACTTATTAATTATATTTTATTAAATGATGTTTAACACCATAATTCATGTGGTTTTACAGCTTGCGTAAATTATACAAATATCTTCATTATCATGGACATTATGGTCTTTTATTGAAATATGTCGGTCTGTTGAGTTGGCATGCAACGTAACTAAAATTAATTAATTAACTGCATTAACTTGGTTATAATTAGTACTAAAATATCAAATACTGTAAATTTAATACTCTAGTCAATGTGTTTGAAAACCCTGAAAATAGTTTTTAAATACCTATGTAATAGGCCTTGATATTAAGACTTTTTATCCACTGGTCCAGGGGATCAGTAGACTTGAAAAGTTACTGGCCCATCCAAAAAAGTTACTGGCCCGAATTTTGTAAAAAAAAAGTTAACATCGAGGTGCATATTGCTTCACAAGAAGTCCCCAAAGGTACGTTTGGAGCAAATCGTTTACAAAATTATAGTGAATAAAAGAAGTCAGAACTCAAAGTAAAGTTGTGAAGATTTTTAATCGGTATCATTCTGCAGTCTGCTATTAATGCAAAATCTGAGATGTAACCGACCTATTAAGTATTATCAGCTGGGGGCTTGAAACTTTAGCTGGCTGTCCTCAGCACAACAAAGCAGATCACAATTTGTTTTCACATATATAATTACAATATATTACCATACAATATATATATATACAATTAATAAATTATAAATCCATAACATTATATTTGTTTGGATAAATAAAATTTTGAAACATTGTTATATAATTCCCATATTTTCATTTTTGTGACAAAATAATTACTAAAAAAATAATAAAATATTTACAAACAGTGCATCAGAGTATACAAAATGATTTGGTTTATATTACTTCTTGAAAACATGTAAAGAAAATCAATGGTTTGGCATCAGGATTGAACCGATGTCGCCCGATTGTAAAATAAATGACAAGAATCCAACGCTTCTACCAACTGAGCTAGCGGCACCAACGGAAATTCACTAGCTGATTTAAGTTGTTATGATAAATTGTACAACTCCTCCTTCATATATCGATATTCTAGTGATATTATGAGATTATAGTTTTATACACGTTACTTTCTGTAGCTGGATACAATATATGTTTGCTATGTATGTTTATTGGTGTAGATTATCTCCCGTTGGTTGCATTCGATAATTATTCTGAAAACGAGCCCAAACTCGGCGAAACCTAGTCGACTTGTAGGCCCATTCGCATTCATTGTTTTGAATAAAACTGGATTCATGTGGAACGGTAAGATAACTGCTTGTTCCTCTATGATGACTAGTGTTTGTATTACGGAATATCACCCAATAACTCATTTTGATGCTCGTTTCGACACAAAAGCTATCCTTTAAACATGCTCTGAATGCATGGAAAGGTCGTCGTGATGCAAGTATGGGTCACGTGTGACGTCGCATTTCGGCATCCGAATGTGTATATTCGAAAATGTCCAGCTGGACAGCATAAAATGTGGAAACACTTCAAATAGATAGCAGGATGTAATATAAAATCAAGCAATAGGTGTTATGTATTCACTTTAACTGGCATAAATTATTAGCAGTATCCACCGGGTAGGCACTCCCTTGGGTAGGCACTTCAACAAAAAATTAAATATCATGCTAGAACATTGGGAATGGGCTTAAATTAAAGGTAATAGATTAAGGATCACATAACTGTTTATTTTATTAAGATATCTTTATGGTAATAATGGTAATAAATATACATTAACAAATTATTTAATAATTTATTTAATTAGTCAATATTGGCTAATTAGTGCGCAACCTCGACAAACCGACACATTTCATTAAAAGGCCATAATGTCCATGATTATGAAGATATTTGTATCATTTATGAAAGCAGTAAACCACATTAATTATAGTAATAAATATACATTAACCAGTCATTTCACATTAACAGTAACTTAATTAATAAGTTAATATTGGCTAATATTAGCACGCTAATGACTGACCACTACATTTCGATAAAAGGCTGGAATGTCCATAATTATGAAGACAGTTATATAATTTATGCAATGTTTACCACCACATTAAACATTATAATAAATATACATTAACAAGTCATATATATCATTAACAATAACTTTATTAATAAGTAAATATTGGCTAAATAGCACACAAACTCAACAGATCAATACAGTAGTCATACTTCACTGTGTCTATGTGTGACTGTGTCCTGACAGGTTGGATGAATGTTGCAGGTCAGTACAGTCCAGTAATAAATTGTCACTGCTTCATAATGTAATGTTCTGAATTTTAACATGAACTTGATGAAGTAATGTTCATAAATTGTTCACAGTATTCCGTCGCTGGACCCAAATGCGCCAAATGCAAGACTGCTTTCTGCGTTACTCCCCATGGGAGTCAAGTCATGAAGAAGAAGTCTGGTGTGCTCACAATGCAGTCTTTTTGTAATATTGGCAGTTGATTGTCTCATAGTTTAATGCCAGTAGACTGCAAGATCTGTGCAGCTAGGTTCATATTTCAGTATCTTGTAGAAAAACGTTGTGTTCGTCAACATGATGTCTATAAGTAATGTTCATGTCGTGTTGAATAGACACCGTTCAATCTAGATATCAGATATATAATCGGCAAGATTAAATGTGTATGTATGCAGGCATGTGATGAATGTCATATTCAGACGACTCTGTGGCTCGGTACCTTCACAGTCAGACACAGATCAGTGTAAGATCAGTGTCACTGCATGTAATTGCGAATATCTGAAATAAAAAGGCCATCGTGTACCATATTTTGATAACTGTTTTGATTCTGCATGCAAATCTTGAGAAATAATTTTCTTAACCCTGCAACTGTTACTCAAGAGAGCAGAGTGAAATTCTATAATAATGCATTATGTCAGTTGTCACACAATGAAACGAATTATGTTACATCTGTCCAAGGCATTATGGTTTATATTTCATTTTACAAAATGTTGTGCTGTGACTGTTTATCTTGAAACACTTTTTAAAACAAATTAAGTCGGATAATTTACGTATTTGATGTAAAAAAAAATTTCTAACAAATTGTTGATTTAATATGTAACAACAATTATTTAAAATTATTGCATAATGAAATTTATATTATTTCTAAGTATAAATAAAAGCATAACCATAAATAATGGCATAATGATAAGCCATGCTAAACCCAAGTCAAGACTGCCAAGGCAAGAGTAAGCAGTAACCAGCCCTTTCCTAGGCTAAGGCTAGCCTAAGGCTAAGACTACCATGCTTGGCCCATAGTATCATAGTAATAGGCTATTAATTAAACAAAGTGAAAGTCTAGCAACTCTAAACTACTACTTTGACTGTTGTGTTGTAGTGATTTAATTTCAGTAATGTGGAATAAGTCACAATATGGCTCCGATGACATCATCACGATGTCGATGACGCGGCGCAAGTGGCTTAACCAATAGTCACAGATCGGTCAAATAATCGTATCATGATTTTTGAATGGCTCAAAAACCATATATGGCGCCCGAATCCGCCGAAGATTTTTCAACACAGACTAGCATAAATCCCTATAGATCAGGCTAAACACTAAATCTTTTCTCTTAGACACACTTATATAGCTTAATCCGACCTGGTTTTGTATACGCGCATGCGATTTCACCGATACGCAATGCCTGACAATGGTGAAACTTCAATTTTTTGGAACCGTTCAAAATCATAGATGGCGCCCGATTCCGCCAAAGATTTTTCAACACAGACTAATATAAACCTAGTAGATCTTGCTAAACACAAACGATTTCTTCTTATACTAATGCAAATGTGCTAACTTTACTAATGAAAAACAGCTATGTCGTCAAATCGATAAAATCTTGCTGATTATTTGGTCAAATTTGAAAAAGAAAGACACGTAAATAAACTTCGACTTACCAGCAAAATTAATCCATCAGCAGATGACGTCAACGACCAGATAAAGCGCGCGAATCCAAGAGTTAAAACAAAGCACTACCCGGGCGGTGAGTAAACGACACGGCTAAATCGTGAACGGATCGCGGCGCACGTAAAATTACGTAGCGAGCAGAATCGTTTGAAGTGCCTACCTTGGCCTGGGTTGAAGCACAGGTTTGGGACATTAGCCATTAGGGTCAGTAGGATGAACATGTTACCTAGTTTGGGCCAAGAGGATAGCGAATCATACAGTTTGACGACAAACATCAGAGCTGGCGTAAGAGGCATCACAGCGTAGAAGCCAGAAGTGGACCTGTAAGAATCCCTGACTGACACTGACAGTGAGTGTGGTAAACCGACAGTGCCACTGACACTGTGTCTGTGACTGACACTGAATGAGTCATTGTTGAGTCGGTTACAAAATGTTGTATGCACACATAAACCGGGGTTGGATAACTTACGGGCTTCTATCAACCCAGCAAATGCATCGCATTGTTTCTTGTTTCGTTCGTGCTGTCGCGCTAAAATAATCTTACGCCACTCCATCGTTGTTTTTGGACGCCTTTCTGGCCTGGATGAAAACTCCGTCTCCGTCACAAAATTTAATTTCGTATATCACTGACCTAATCAATGTTTCGTTATATTGTGAATAACAAGTCGACCAATAATACACTACTATAATAATATAATACTAAGTTGTATTATTGAATATGCATAATCAATTCTTCATATTGCCGAGATATTTTTTTTCGAAACTAAATACAGATTTGGTAAATTCATCATTAACTTCCTCGTAAACACGGAAGTGATTTTTGTTGAGAAAGGCGCGTTTTCCTGGTACGCACAAACTTTGTCATTTTTATGTTTTTAATGAACTAAGTTCTTATGGGTAATATATCCTATTTAAATGTCGACCCGCAAACTCTGTCAACGATACTGTAATGAAATGCTTCAATCGGTGCCACTCCTGTCTAATCAACTCAAGCATTGTCATTGATTTATGAGGTAGGACTGGATATGAAGTGTGGTTTGCAGAACCGGTGCGGGTAGAAGCTGTTTTTTTTGTTTTCTGCTGGTGCACGGGTTGTACGTGTCAGACAGTTCTGTACTATTGTCCAAGGGTAGGTCATACATACATGATTTGGCTAATTAAAATGCAAACTAAATGTGTTATGACATTTTATTGAACACAATTTTATACCAATGCTGCAAACAACATTCTGAATCATCATCTTTGCTAATACCAGTAAGAGAACATTTTGTTTGTAATAAATTCCAGATACTGAACACTTTGTTATTGGACCTAGCAATGCGTGATCAGTTTTTTGATAGATTATACACAATTATTTTGACTGAATATAATTATATTCATACAGAACACAAGAATATGTCTTCCCTTTATTTATAATCTGACAGGCTTTATGTTGAATTTGGCATATAGGCACACCTTATTTCTCAGTTTAACCAAACACAAACCGGCTGGCTCATTATTTTAGAATTACTAGCCCCTTTCTGTTTACAACTGGTCGCCTGCATCACACAGTGATTAGGTTGGACAGTACAGCCTACAGGGATGCCTGCATTCACTTGCTACAATATTTACACTGACATGGGATGAAATTACAACAGGCATTTATAAAGCCCCAGCGGTATGCATGCTGTCTGACGGTGGCTGCACAAGAGGGCAAAGAGAATATAATAATTCACAATTTGTCTGATGGCTAATTAATGCTCATTAATATATATCAACACAATGAAGCAAATGGTGTGTCTGACAGGACACCATTAAAGAAATGACTAAAGCAGTTTATCTAATCACAGAATGCTGAACATTCTTCAAGGTATGAGTGAAGAGGTTCATCAGACAGGTTGGTTGAAATGAGTGATATTTTTACTTATTTCACAGTCAGTTTACCTTTTGTTCTCGTGACGTTTCGAATGCTTTCAGCAGTTTTCTTCAGATGACTACCACTAGATGGCGACATGGTAGTCCTTCAGCACAGACGTAGTCGCTCAGGTGTGTGCCCCCCACGGCTGCGCCCTGGGTGTCTCTTCAAGAGATTGTCATAGATGTGTGAAAACCGGTACCGGCCTTCGTCTCAGTTCATGCAGGCCTTGGTTTTTCTAATCCAGATCACTTCTTTGATGCCTCTTTTCCTCCAGTCTGACTCCCTGTCCACAAATTTGGCTGCCTCCCAGTCTACTATGTGATTTTGCTGTGTCATGTGGTCTGTGATGGCTGATTTATTAATCTCCTTTTCTGATGTTTTTCTGTTGTTTCTGGTGTAGGGTCTGTTCATTGTTGCTTTGTCTGCGTCATCTCTGTGTTCTCATGCAGTTGAAACGTCACGAGAACTAAAGGTAAACTGACTGTGAAATAAGTAAAAATATAATTAATTCTTCAAGATAGTTCATGTTTATACAAACTCCTCTTTTTTTGACATATTTAATATGTGATTTTACCTCGTAGTCTTTCATCAATGTGACGCACAAACTCCGTTGTGACGTATGATGCCGTCATACATGTGAGATAGTTTGTAATTCCCCTCTTCTCGATTCTGAGGAAGTGTTTTGGTCTTTTTTCTGATAAATTCATTTGGCTTCTTTTATATGCCGAGTTCTTCTGTTGGCATCCTTGCCTGTTGTTTTTGTTCCCTCTCTGTCAGGCAGTCATGTGGACTGGTGAAGACTACATACACTAAATACAAAGTTTTGTAATTTCTCATTGATAATTCAACAGAATAAAGATTATTGCAGATTAAGATCATTATGGTCATTCTGAAGAAACGCTAACATAATCTTGCACATGTTCATTAACGTTTGAACACAATTGAGATTTATTAGAGACTTGATCAATTATATGCATTGAATTTATTGTTATATTTAAATTAATTTTGATTATTAAAACAACTATTTACCTGAACTGATTTAATATTTTCATTCATTGTAAATACACAGGATTAGGTAAACTAAAAGCCTCAATATAAGTGAATTTAAAAAAGATGTATCCATAAGTACGAAAATGTCACTTGCTAACTTGTGTTCGTCCTGCGATGAAGTACCAAATGTGACCCACCTCAGTGACCTGGGTAATAAGTCACATAGGCCTATTCTGCACACAAGCCAAAAATATCTGTCTGGATCATGTAACCCTCCAGGTATAAAGTCACATAGGCCTATTCTGCACACAAGCCAAAAATAGCTGTCTGGGTCATGTGACCTTCCAGGTATAAAGTCACATAGGCCTATTCTGCACACAAGCCAAAAATAGCTGTCTGGGTCATGTGACCTTCCAGGTATAAAGTCACATAGGCCTATTCTGCACACAAGCCAAAAATATCTGTCTGGATCATGTAACCTTCCAGGTATAAAGTCACATAGGCCTATTTTGTACACAAGCCAAAAATATCTGTCTGGGTCATGTGACCCTCCAGGTATAAAGTCACATAGGCCTATTCTGCACACAAGCCACAAATATCTGTCTGGATCATGTGACCCTCCAGGTATAAAGTCACATAGGCCTATTCTGCACACAAGCCAAAAATATCTGTCTGGATCATGTAACCATCCAGGTATAAAGTCACATAGGCCTATTCTGCACACAAGCCAAAAATATCTGTCTGGATCATGTGACCCTCCAGGTATAAAGTCACATAGGCCTATTCTGCACACAAGCCAAAAATATCTGTCTGGATCATGTAACCCTCCAGGTATAAAGTCACATAGGCCTATTTTGTACACAAGCCAAAAATATCTGTCTGGATCATGTGACCCTCCAGGTATAAAGTCACATAGGCCTATTCTGCACACAAGCCAAAAATAGCTGTCTGGGTCATGTGACCCTCCAGGTATAAAGTCACATGCCTATTCAACACACAAGCCAAAAATAGCTGTCTGGGTCATGTGACCCTCCAGGTATAAAGTCACATGCCTATTCAACACACAAGCCAAAAATATCTGTCTGGATCATGTAACCTTCCAGGTATAAAGTCACATAGGCCTATTTTGTACACAAGCCAAAAATATCTGTCTGGATCATGTGACCCTCCAGGTATAAAGTCACATATGCCTATTCTGCACACAAGCCAAAAATAGCTGTCTGGGTCATGTGACCCTCCAGGTATAAAGTCACATGCCTATTCAACACACAAGCCAAAAATAGCTGTCTGGGTCATGTGACCTTCCAGGTATAAAGTCACATAGGCCTATTCTGCACACAAGCCAAAAATAGGTACCTGGGTCAGGTTCTGTGAATTTTGTGATTTTATCAGAAATATATTCACATTTTTTAATGTCCAATTTATTTTCCTCAAAAAACAATCGAAAGCTAATAAAATACGTGCACTAACGAACCTATCTTTGTTCTTCTTTTTTTCTGCCTACATCAGTACACTGAGGCTGATGATTATGTCATATATATTAAAAAGGCAATGCTCAGACAATAAATGAATAAAATGGCTTTAAAATGAGCTTTTTTAAAGTTTCCTTCAAATTTTTAAATGCATCAAAAACTATTTCTTTAAATAAGGTATCATTTTAAAGATGATCTGTGGAATTAAAAAAAGCCAAAACTGTATTTCATGACTTTGCTACTTAGTACCCTCTTTGCTACTTAGTACCCTCTTTGCTACTTAGTACCCTCTTTGCTATGCAGGTCACAAATTGCAATCTCCTGGACAGGTTTCAGGCAAGCAGCGCAGTGGTTGATGTTTCTGAGAGATCCACAGGGAGCCTTATCCCAGGGTCTGTGAACCACAGAGATGTTTCCTGAGAGTTCCTTCCATCACGGCACAATCTCCCGACTGAAGGCCGAGCAGATCTTGATTGCAGCAAAGGATGATGGGAGTTTCTTGGTGCGTAGGAGCGAGACAGTTCCTGACGCTCATGTCCTGTGTCTGTTGTACAAGGGGAAAGTGCACAAGTACCAGATACTCACAAACACAGACAGAACACTCTACATACAGGTTGGTTTCACAAACACAGACAGAACACTCTACATACAGGTTGGTTTCACAAACACAGACAGAACACTCTACATACAGGTTGGTTTCACAAACACAGACAGAACACTCTACATACAGGTAGGTTGGTCTCACGAACACAGACAGAACACTCTGCATAAAGATAAGTTGGTCTCACAAACACAGACAGAACACTCTACATACAGGTAGGTTGGTTTCACAAACACTGACAGAACACTCTACATACAGGTTGGTTGGTCTCAAAAACACAGACAGAACACTCTACATACAGGTAGGTTGGTCTCACAAACACAGACAGAACACTCTACATACAAGTAGGTTGGTTTCACAAACACAGACAGAACACTCTACATACAGGTAGGTTGGTTTCACAAACACAGACAGAACACTCTACATACAAGTAGGTTGGTCTCACAAACACAGACAGAACACTCTACATACAGGTAGGTTGGCCTCACAAACACAGACAGAACACTCTACATACAGGTAGGTTGGCCTCACAAACACAGACAGAACACTCTACATACAAGTAGGTTGGTCTCACAAACACAGACAGAACACTCTACATACAAGTAGGTTGGTCTCACAAACACAGACAGAACACTCTACATACAAGTAGGTTGGTTTCACAAACACAGACAGAACACTCTACATACAAGTAGGTTGGTCTCACAAACACAGACAGAACACTCTACATACAAGTAGGTTGGTTTCACAAACACAGACAGAACACTCTACATACAAGTAGGTTGGTCTCACAAACACAGACAGAACACTCTACAGACAGGTAGGTTGGTCTCACAAACACAGACAGAACACTCTACATACAAGTAGGTTGGTCTCACAAACACAGACAGAACACTCTACATACAAGTAGGTTGGTCTCACAAACACAGACAGAACACTCTACATACAAGTAGGTTGGTCTCACAAACACAGACAGAACACTCTACAGACAGGTAGGTTGGTCTCACAAACACAGACAGAACACTCTACATACAAGTAGGTTGGTCTCACAAACACAGACAGAACACTCTACATACAAGTAGGTTGGTCTCACAAACACAGACAGAACACTCTACATACAAGTAGGTTGGTCTCACAAACACAGACAGAACACTCTACATACAAGTAGGTTGGTCTCACAAACACAGACAGAACACTCTACAGACAGGTAGGTTGGTCTCACAAACACAGACAGAACACTCTACATACAAGTAGGTTGGTCTCACAAACACAGACAGAACACTCTACATACAAGTAGGTTGGTTTCACAAACACAGACAGAACACTCTACATACAAGTAGGTTGGTCTCACAAACACAGACAGAACACTCTACATACAAGTAGGTTGGTCTCACAAACACAGACAGAACACTCTACAGACAGGTAGGTTGGTCTCACAAACACAGACAGAACACTCTACATACAAGTAGGTTGGTCTCACAAACACAGACAGAACACTCTACATACAAGTAGGTTGGTCTCACAAACACAGACAGAACACTCTACAGACAGGTAGGTTGGTCTCACAAACACAGACAGAACACTCTACATACAAGTAGGTTGGTCTCACAAACACAGACAGAACACCCTACATACAAGTAGGTTGGTCTCACACAAACACAGACAGAACACTCTACATACAGGTAGGTTGGCCTCACAAACACAGACAGAACACTCTACATACAAGTAGGTTGGTCTCACAAACACAGACAGAACACTCTACATACAAGTAGGTTGGTCTCACAAACACAGACAGAACACTCTACAGACAGGTAGGTTGGTCTCACAAACACAGACAGAACACTCTACATACAAGTAGGTTGGTCTCACAAACACAGACAGAACACTCTACATACAGGTAGGTTGCTCTCACAAACACAGACAGAACACTCTACAGACAGGTAGGTTGGTCTCACAAACACAGACAGAACACTCTACAGACAGGTAGGTTGGTCTCACAAACACAGACAGAACACTCTACATACAAGTAGGTTGGTCTCACAAACACAGACAGAACACTCTACAGACAGGTAGGTTGCTCTCATGTAAGAGCGTGCTACCTGAAAATCTGCATCTGACTGAGTGCAAAGTGCGTCTTAAACTCATTACTGTAAGATTTGTATTTATTGGGACACTTAAAACTAATTCAATCATCAGCCGTCCCAACACATACGGTGCACAAAAAATCAATCTCAGATTCACTGTCCCAATACTTAGGGACATGGTCGTGTCCCGATGTCATGTCGTCCTTGTCTGTTACCCTGCTACTAACTATTTTTTGGTGTCTCAATGGCCCTATATCCCGTGTGTCCAAATAGATAAGGACAAAAATAATTACATTTATTAAGGTGTCCCAAATCATACGGTACTGAATTTTTATATATTTTTTTAGATTTTTAGGATGTCCCAAAACATACAGTTATTACGGTACGTCAGACTTACTTTTAATGTTTAGTTCTATTACTACTGTTTTACTGACCCGCTCTCATGGAGGGCAAAGAATCGATACCAGGTCATATTAAAGGCATCCCTCAAGAACTTCAATATGGACTCGTGAGCGACAAACTTGGCACAGCGAAACAAAAATGTGTGCTGTGTCCTATGAACAAAGATGAGTTGCAAATGCCCAAAGAAGGTGAAGTGAGAGAAAGTCTCGCAAAATGACTATAGGCAATGATAAAATGTGGGCCTCCTCGCTTCAGGATTTTATAATTTAGTGTCATGGTTTGTGGATTTTACTAAATGATTATGTGCTGCCTGATATTTGAATCCTTAAATTCCATTTGCCGTTCATTTGCAGTATTTGTTTTGTGTAAAATACCATTTGAAATTTTAGTCCATTTGCTATACATTTTGATTATTTGTCGCATAGTTTTAGAAATTAAGCTGATGAATAACAGTAATTTGTCTCATCATAATGTTATTGGTGGTGTAACAGGGTCACACAACATTGTAAATATGTGGAAATCTCACTATGAGGATTTGTTTAAATAATAACAGATGTAAGTAACCTTTGTAAAAATGTAAAAACGTCTATGTCTATCTATGAAATAGACATAGACATGTCACACTCTGAGATTATCCATGCCATACAAGATCTAAATGACAACAAGAGTTATGGCTTGGACGGTATATGTGCAGACCATCTGAAACACTGCAGTGACATAATCATTCCACTGTTGTCTATGTGTTTTACTAGTCTATGTGTTCATGGTATTTTACCTGAATTTATTATATCTGTTGTACCTGTGCCTATTGTTAAAAACAAAAGTGCTAGCCTGTGTAGCAAGAGTAATTACAGACCTGTTGCTCTAGCCATTATAAAGTCTAAAGTTTTTGAAAAAATAATCTATGACCGTATTGCGTACTGTTTGACTACATGTAGCAATTAGTTTGGTTTCAAGAATAAACACAGTATGGATATATGTGTACTCATGTTTTAGTTGCATCCAAAGCATTTGATATTTTGATTGTGTAAAACATGTTCTGTTTAAGAAACTCATAAAGCAAGGCATACCATTGTATGCAGTGAGAATTCTCGTATTTTGGTATACTACTCCAAAAATGTATATATGCTGGAAGAATACCCTGTCGGACAGTTTTTCTGTTACAATGGTGTACGTCAAGGAGGAATTCTCTCCCTGTATCTTTTTGTGTTTACATGAATGATCTCAGTAAAAACTTAACAATGTAAATGTTGGATGCATACCCCGGTAGTAGGTGCAGCATTAATTAATCATTTGATGTGTGCTGATGATTTAGTGCTCTTGGCTCCGTCAACTATGGGCTTATCTATGCTGCTGTCGGTATGTTCAGATTATGGTCTAGAACACGATATCAAAATCAACAGCACCAAAAATAATGTTATGATATTTTGTTATAAAAAGTTCAAGGAAATACACATCTCAAACTCTGTGCTAAATGATGAAATATTGCCCAGAGTTAATAAATGTAAATATCTTGGACATGTTATCACTGGAGATCTCAGTGATGATGATGATATGGCTGGGCAGTATAAGATGATTTATGCTCAAGGTAACGCCTTGATTCGAAAGTTCTATATGTGTACTGAAGATGTGAAATGTGTATAGTTTTACGATGAGTATAGCTAAGTCGAGAAATGCAATATTACAAAGTATTATGAATAGTGGTGCATTATACACATCACCACTGGGTCATCACTGGAGAAATGTGCTATATACTTATAGTTTCCAGTCATTATAGTCTTCCATGTGGATGTAATATTCCGGAATAAAGTTATTGAATTGAAACAATTGAATTGAAAAATGAATAGACACTAGCTGGTGTATTAGAGTCGAACCTTGTGTTACGGTCACCTCAGTAATACAGCCACCTTAATTGCGAATAGAATAGTCCCAAATTACTTCAGTAGCAGTAAAATATAGGAAATTAGTCCCACTAATATGGTCACCTCGCTATTCAGGTCATTTTTGCCCAGGCCCGAAGGTGACCTTAATAGGGAGGTTCCACCGTACCTTGTTTCTCTATTTGTCTTTGTATTTATTATTATATTATTGTAAATGTTACGATGTAGGGAGTGAACGGACACTAGTGTATTCAAATTAAGGAAGTACCTTGTTTCTCTATTTGTCTTTGTTGCAGGCCCACATAGGCGTAGAATATCGCACGTTCTCCAACATATCTGAACTCATCTCTCGCTACATTGATGTTGGGGCTAACAATGGACTGTGTTGTGCCCTTGTTGCATCTGTGCCGGCCAGCTCTGGTCAGTCCACTGGTCAGGTCAAAGGTCAAGTCGGGGGTCTAGTAGGAGATCAAGTCAAAGACCAAGTCAAAGGTCAAGTAACCAGTCAAGTTGGAGGTCAGGTCACCAGTCAAGTTGGAGGGCAGGTTAAAGGTCAAGTTGGAGGTCAGGTCACCAGTCACGTTGGAGGCAAGGTTAAAGGTCAAGTTGGAGGTCAGGTCACCAGTCAAGTTGGAGGTCAGGTTAAAGGTCAAGTTGGAGGTCAGGTCACCAGTCACGTTGGAGGCAAGGTTAAAGGTCAAGTTGGAGGTCAGGTCACCAGTCAAGTTGGAGGTCAGGTTAAAGGTCAAGCTGGAGGTCAAAATGAAGGTCACGGTCAAACTGGAGGTCAAGCAGCTAGTCACGAGTATGATGATGACGACTCAAGTAAGACTGCCACTCATCAACAACACAACAATTAATGATGTTTGTATAGTAGCATGCACAGTGACACACAAGTTGATCCGGCATGGATTCATTTCAGTTGTTAATTTTTAAGTCAGGTAACTAGGTTATGTTAATTTTATTTTATAAATTATCTTTACCAAAAACTTGTTATGAATTAAATTCATTAATGTTTTGGATGATGTTAATTTAATTGAACAAAATTGAAACTCACCTTGTTTTGTTGGGTATTATTTTATGCGTGTCAGTGATGAATGTCATTGTTCTGCTGCCGTTTGTAGAACTAGCATTGATGATCATTGTGACAACATTCCAAAGGATAAATGTGAAAAATGAACGCAATGCAGTATTTAACTTAAATTCTCAAAATGTGCTTAAAAGTTTTCTTAAATTTTGTGTTCTTTATATCCATGAGTGCAGGCTAGAACGGGAATGTCACAGTTGCACCTCATCTTATGACATCAGAGGAGTTTTTAAAGGTACTGTCTATTAAGTGTACAATACACTTAACAAATGTTTGAGATGCGAAAATATCCAGTAAGTACAGACAAGCACTGGTATTATTAATGTAAATATTACTAATAATTATTCAAACGCAGTACAGTATAATACAATCGTACATTCAGCTGGATATTTCTCCAGCTATATATTTATCATATACATCTGTTGATGACATTGCTTTAGGTGAGGATGAGTTTGGGTTGGACATCCCCGTAAGATCTGAGGAGGAGGCGGTGAAAGCTCGAAAAGTCATGAATCTGAGCACTTTCTTCTGCCAACAGTTTACACAGCTTGATCTGTCAAGGTATTCAATTACTTCGTATTTTTTGAAAATCTGCAACACTGCCGAAATGACATGCTTCTCTAAGGAATATATGTTGATTTTATTGCAAATTCGAATAGGACACATTGAGAGGGAAACATCGATACCTCAAAGTTACCAATTACATTATTCTAGAGATACACCAAGAGGTGTGGTTTTGAGAAAAACTGCTTCAAAGTTTTCACTCAAGGTATCGCCTGTGGTTTTTTCACTGTCAAAACATCAAAATAAACTCATTTAGGTAACATCTATGTCATGTAATGACTAACACCTGAAAGATTATTGTATTTTGGATCGTTTCACGATGGATTGGAAATTCATTTAAAAAAATAATTCAGTGCACTATTGTTTTGGCTTGTACCTTGTTGTCAGCGTCAGTGAGAAGTGTCTCGTTTTGGAATTGGGTGGGTTCACGTAGGTGGCCACTTTCCTGATTTCCTAGCATGAATTTCAACTTCAGCGATTATTAACCAGAATCGGGAGAGATTTGTTTCATTTCGGATTTGTTATAGCAACCATAATCAGGATTAGGCTTTAAGGCTAAGATTATTGGGGGCGAGTAGAGCCCCTACTTACCTACATCTAGGGGCCCACTGCTAATAATGGGGACGAGAAGAGATTGCATGACAAAAACTGCTGTAATTATGTTATTGAAATGTGACAAACTCATGTGGCAAGGAGAGCGCTGTTCTCGGTACGCCTTGTGAAACGCTAACGTTAAGCTCAGCTAATAATATTATTATTATGTAATTGATCAAGGGAATGTAAACGTTTTTGCAACAACACATTTTGTGACAGTTTTTCTCTCTATGGTTAACAAAAAGCACGAGACAATGTAATTTATCTTGAAATGTACACATTGGAAACACTGCACTTTATGGATAAACGTATCATTGTGATAGTATATGTGACCCATCTTAACAAAATGAGTCGCATGTTAGACATTTTTAATATTGATATATTAGTATCTTTGGAAAGAGCAGAATCTCTGCTTTCACATGGCGTATCACGTAAGAAGATATCATAATTCTAACTGAAGTTATGGCTTAACAAACACATGTGGGGTAGAAACCTTCAAACCCAGAAAACGGCTGTCAAAGTTGATGCAAATTATTCGTTATGTTTCATGAAATGCACCTTAGTTACCGTCTTCCAAGCTCTCTGGAGGTCATAGAATGTAGTTATTAGCATATGTATGCCCATATATGGGAAGATGACGCATCAAGCTTCGTGGTGATATCCCATATGTTAGGAGCGTCCCAAAATTAGCAGTTGCGAACGTGCGCAATTACTGGCATTTTCAGCGTTATTTAAAAGAAATCGAGCGGAACACTTCACACAGCTCTACAAAAATTGCTTTAAAATACACAAAACAGAGTTAATTAGAGGGTAGCTAGAGTAGCAATTGATAAAACGAATACCAAAGAATAATTTTCAGGGGAAATCTCAAAATCGATGGATTCGCGATTTGTTCACATAAACAGCATTTACGGAAAATCAGATTTGCCGACATCCGACTCATTTTGTTAAGATGGGTCACATTTAAGCAATGCAATGACAGTTTTATACAAAGAGATCAGAGACTATTTGACATTTCTCTCTTTTCTCCTGCTTTCTCCCTCCCACCAGTCCATCACTCTTTATTCCTTCACTTTGCTTTTGATTCTTTTTCTCAGTCTTTATCTCTTAACAAATCAACTGATGGCTTTTGTAAGAACGTTTTTAAATTATAGTTTAAAAAATCAAAATATGAAAAAAGTTTTGCATTGATTAAAATCATGATTAAAATCAATGATTTTTTTCAAATGAGGTAAATCAAACAACTCTGATTGCGACTCTCTTCTCTTGCTAGTCATCCCAATATTCTCAATTCCTTCCCTCCCCTGGCCAACTAGAATCCCTTCTCACACCCCCCGCACCCACTTTCAGCACTGATGGGCAGTTTGTAAATGCCCTGCGAATCTACGCCGAGAAAGGTGTCAGAACTGATGCGGACAGAGTGACCTCTGGTGACTCCGAGTTGAGCTGTCTTCGCAAGTTGCTAGGTGGCGCTGCTGCTGACTTAGAAAGGTGAGTTCCGTATTTTTGGCAGTTTATGATTAACGGTATGCAATCTCGTAATTCTTATAGTATTGTTTAACGACTCGTTCTGTTCTGTCTGCCCATAACTTCCTATCAGCATCCTCCTTTCTCCATCTTTCATCCTCACCCGATTGTCTCATTCTCTCCTCACACAGTCCTCCCACCTCAGCTGTGGCCTTCCCCTTCTCCTGCATCCTTGGTGTTGTTCCGCCTCTGTTCTCTGCAAGTTTGCCTGCATCCATCCTTGCCAAGTGGCCTACTCATCTCATCTGGCTTCTCACCAGTCTTCCTGAAAGAAACATGTTACAATAATATATCTGTTGAAGCAAAGATTGTTACCATGGCAACCATAGTGTAATGATGGGAGAACATGACTTTGTGAAAGGATTCCCACAAAAACAGGATATATGCCATGCACCTCTTCCTGCTAAGGACTGTGAAGGCACTCTCTGTATGATTGTATCATATTTTAATAATAAATATGGATATGTCATATTTTATTTTTCTACATTATATCACATTCTCTGTAACAAATCAGCAAAACCATATCAGCCTGTGTTGCCATTCTCTTTTATTCTTGATTGTTTATAATATGTTCTGGCCAACACCATCCACAAGTTTCCATGGATTTAAGGGTAGCCACTACTCGAAAACGCCCATGTTAATATTGAACATATCTTCACCAAATTTGGAGGACTGATTAAAAAAATGAATGGTACATGATGTGTAAAATATGGGCACGTTTGGTTGTGTATTGCCATGGCAATGAACGTTTCAAGTGAGATGGATGTTCACATCCTTGAACATTATTCTGAGCTAACAACTGTATGTGTGATCATGCAACTGTCAAGAATCATTAGCTAGAATACTCCTTTGTGCAATAAGGTGGTTTTGGGCAAGGATATCTGACTTCAATGACTGTTGTTCAGGTTTGAGCATTTTTCAAGGCATCATGAAAAAAGCTCAAACCTAAAGTCCCATCTCACAACAGTCAAACTTCCTTGCCCAAAACCACCTTATTGCACAAAGGAGTATTCTAGCTAATGATTCTTGACAACTGCATGATCACACATACAGTTGTTAGCTCAGAATAATTGTCAAGGATGCATGCCCCTCTATCACACTAGAAATGTTGATTGTCATGGCACTGCACAAGCAAATGAGCCCACATTCCACATATCGTACTATTCATTTAACTAATTAGTAGTCCAAATTTGGCTAAGATATGTTCAGTACTAACAGAGATATGGCCTATGGCCGTTTTTGAGTAGTGGCTACCCTTAAACTGTGAGGATGAAATGAAAACACAAAAGTGTGTTTTTCTCAAGACTAACAAAATGGACCAACCACATTTTGTATGTGTAGATTTGCAGTTAACCATCTTCTGTGTTTCTAGGGAGATGGAGGTGTTTCTCAGCAAGGTAGACCTGTGTAGACAACTCTTTGGTCCTCTTACCACACCTGCCTACGTGCCCAAGAAAGACAGCATCTCCAGGGTATGTACCCCGTCACTAACCAGTCATTATCTGGGTTACTCTAGACCAATCCACTGGAGATCCCGAATTAGACAGTAGGAAAACAAAAATGTGGACAAACTTCCACAAGATATTCATATTCTAAATCTCCACAATATAATATTATTTAATAAAATTAGTGCAGATTGATTGAAAAGATGCTTTGAGTGAAACACTTGCAATTTTTAAATGGAAAAACTGTGTTACCATGAAAACACCCTGGTGCAATTAATCATGTTACATATGATACTTTGCCAGGTACATAGCATTGATTCATGTTGTATTATTAATCACATATGTTTTTACCAGCATGATTATTCATAGCTGAGTTTGCTAAAACAAACTTTTTGTTTGGCAATGTCTTCACTACACAGCAATCCCATCACCGCGCCTTGCTTTTGTTGTTCCAATGGTATATACAGACGGCTACCGCAAGATGTTGATACAGCGATTTTTCATGTACTGCAAAATTAACATACTTAACCATATATGTTAATAATAATTTTATATGTATGTTGTCTAACTGTAATTGAGCCAGCATATGCATGCACCGTATTCATCTGTTAAACGTACAGCATGCTTATAAAATATTTAAGACATGAAAATATGTAAAATTTTGCGAACCAATACAAATTTGTCCAACATTCTGTGTACATCCATTTCTGGGGTTCCTGGATACAGCCATCTCAGCAGACATGACAGGCAAACGATGTATGTATCCACATAGGAGCAAAAGGATACCAGAATAGGAGCAAAAGGATACCAGAATACTCAAGTCTGATCATTTAGAGGGACATATCAATATTTATCGTATCACTGAGCTTTGAATCTATGTATTCCACTAGTGCAGTCCGTAATGTGAGATCTGATAACTGCGGAATAACTTACACATTTGACTCCAACACACACAAGCAAGCAGTCCTACTAACAATGACATCTTGCAATTTTAATTTTAAATAGTTTAAATATAAATAGAACATTTTAAAATATTTCAGAAAGAGAAATCTTCTGACTTGACAGCAATTCTGGAAAGATTTACACAGTGTCAAACTGCCATTTCACACTTGGAGAAGAAGGTATAGTATTTTGTAGATTATTGTGTCTTGGAACAAAATATTCTTTATTCCTTATAGGCTTGTACAGTACTATAATATTTCAGATATAATATTTATCTGTAAAATTTTATATTTTTACAATTTTTTTATCGACATTTTGTATTAACTGTTCCAGTGTTGTACCCATTAGCAGGTACTTAGCCAAAGATACATCTGCTTGTCTTCAAGACTGGCCAAAATGGTAATTACAACTGATGAGACAGGTGCAATTTAGAGAGGGCCAGCTGGGCACTACATTAACTAATAGTTCCAAGTCTAAGGACCCACATTAATGACTATCATCTGCAAAACTTGTAATGAAACAAATCGAATGGATCAGCATGAATTAAATAAATGGCTCAAATGAAGCAGGTTTGTCTTTAAAATAACAAAGCTGGCCTATAACAGCTGTGATTGACATAAATGACTTCCAGTTAAGCCATATGCATGCTAAAGGATACACTTTGCATAAATTCAAGACTGGTAAAGAATTATTTCTGGCTAAGTACCCTTAAGGGTAGCCACTACCCGAAAACAGCCATATGCCATATCTCTGATAATACTGAACGTATCTTACACAAATTTGGAGTACTGATTAGTTAAATGAATAGATATGTGGAATATGGGCTCAGTTGCTTGTGTATTACCATGGCAGTGAATGTTTCTAGTGTGACAGAGGGGCATGCATCCTTGACAATTATTATGAGCTAACAACTGTATGTGTGATCATGCAGTTGTCAAGAAACATCAGCTAGGATACTCCTTTGAGCAATAAGGTGGTTTTGGGCAAGGAAATCTGACTGCAATGACTTTTGTGAGATGGGACTTTAGGTTTGAGCATTTTTCAAAGCTTCTTAAAAAATGCTAATACCTGAACAACAGTCAGTGAAGTCAGATATCATGCCCAAAACCACCTTATCTAACAAAGGAGTATTCTAGCCAGTGATTCTTGACATGATCAAACGTACAGTTGTTAGCTCAGAATAATTTTCAAGGATGTGAAAATCAGTCTCACTAGAAACATTCATTGCCATGGTAATACACAAGCAAATGAGCCCATATTTCAAACATCATATACCATTCATTTACCTAACTAGTACAACAATTTTTTGTAAGATATGTTCAGTATTAATAGAGATATAGCATATTGATTATATGGCCGTTTTCGGGTAGTGGCTACCCTTAAGTAAATATATTTTAACACTTTCTCAGAGTCAGTTGACATTGATATGATAGGACCATCTGATGGGAAGGACCTAACCTGTTATTGTCCATTTCAGGCCCAGGTTATACTACAGGACCTTATGACCAACAGCGCCAAGTGCCTACTCAGTACGTCTGATGACTCACCTTTCACCATGAATTACTCCACTCCACCTGTCATCCCACCTGTAGACTTTGAGGTCGGTAATTAATTTATTTTATTATGACGGACATTGTTTGTACTATATTATTTTAGTATTACCTGTCTTAGGCCCTACCAGTGTTTATTTTATATGTATATAATATATATATTAAAATATTTATTTACTGATTTATTTATTTGTATTTTATAATAATTTTCAGTTTTTTTGCAGAATCAAGGATTTTTAAAATTTATAATTTATTCAAATGGCACAACACAACACATAGATGCAGAAGACGGTTTCCCAAAGTACTCACAGTACTGACATTTAACAGTCATTACAAAGATTTGAAAATTTTTTCACAACAATTTTAACCATTAACTGTTTAGTACTCAAGTAATAGCATTACTTTTCTTCCGAGGGATGGTAGATGAAACCCTCAAAGTTTGGCACCCGAGGTGAAAAGTGCCTAGGAGGAAAATGTTAACATACATACACATACACATACACATACACACAATAACACATACACACTCACAACACACTTTCACACAAACACATACACCCACTACACTACAACCACCCACACACACACCCACTCACACAGATACACACACAAACACACAAACACACAAACACACACACACAACAGAAACACAGTTAGATGATACAGCCGTTGGTTGTGTGTTTCCAGTCACGCCTACTGAAGCATGGCAAGGCAACCCAGCGAATGAAGCTGACAGTGGACATCCAGTCTGGCCGTCTGTACGTGGTCAAGCCAAACACGGGGGTCCTCAATGAAAGCAGTGTCTTCACACACAACCGTAGTAAGTGGCACATACACATCCTACACACATACCCCTACACATACCATACACACACATCCTAGTACCCTACACACATACCCTACACATACTCCTACACACACACCCTACACACACCCCTACACACATACCCCTACACACACACATCCTACACACATACCCCTACACACATCCTAAACACATACCCGTAGACACATATCCCTACACACATACACACATCCTACACGCATACCCTACACACATACCCCTACACACACACCCTAAACACATACCCCTACACACATACCCCTACACACATACCCCTACACACACACATCCTACACGCATACCCTACACACATACCCCTACACACACACCCTAAACACATACCCCTACACACACCCCTACACACATACCCCTACACACACACATCCTACACACATACCCCTACACACATCCTAAACACATACCCCTAGACACATATCCCTACACACACACATCCTACACGCATACCCTACACACATACCCCTACACACACACCCTAAACACATACCCCTACACACATACCCCTACACACACACATCCTACACACATATCCCTACACACATATCCCTACACACATACCCTACACACATACCCCTACACACACATCCTACACACACCCTACACACATACCCCTACACACACACCCTAAACACATACCCCTACACACATATCCCTACACAAACACATCCTACACACATACCCTACACACATACCCCTACACACACATCCTACACACGCCCTACACACATACCCCTACACACACACCCTAAACACATACCCCTACACACATATCCCTACACAAACACATCCTACACACATACCCTACACACATACCCTACACACATACCCCTACACACACACCCTACACACATACCCCATACACACATCCTTAACGCCTTCTACAAACACACCCTACACTTTGTTCTACAAACACTCCTAGCACCATCTACAAACACCCCCTATACTTTGCTGTTCAAACACCCCCACACCTTGCTCTATAAACACCCCCTATACATAGCTCCACAAACACCCCTACAAGCAGATTTTATTAACTTTGCATTTTGTTTCCATCTAAGCTATATTTTGGCAGTGTTGAAAAATTTTAATCTTTTGTGGAGAGCGATGGTTCAGTGGATAGAGCGTCAGACTCTCAACTGAAAGAACCCGTTCGTTCACTCTACGTTGCTCCAGTTCACTCAGACATATGAAGGAGTACCTGGCTATAGACAGTGGTGGATATTTGTGTACGAGTAGTCTTTGTGTATTAATTGTGGCATGGCTGAATGCTTCCCAGACAAATCAAAATGGTTTTCAATTGCACAGGTCTACCAGGGAGTAAAGTGTAAAGCGCTTTGAGCAGTCCTGTGGACTGGATACTGCACTATATAAGAACTTACCTTTTTACTTTGTTACTGTTGCAGTCCTACAGCTGGTGAAGAATCTGACCAACAAGAGTCAGCTGGACATATTATTTGAGGGCTGTAAAAAGGAGTCACACGTGTTTGAGGACATGAGACAGAGAGAGACCTTCTGCCAGCTGGTACAGCAACTCAAGAACCATCACAGCAAGAGCAAGCAGCTCGACCAGCTGTCTGTCTTCATTGGAACGTGGAACATGGGTGAGTGGGGAGTGGAGACCAGAATGTGTGGGTGGGGGAGTGGGGGAGTGGGGGAGTGTGAAGTTGGATATGGTTGGGTGGTTGTGTGTGGGTGGTTGAGTGGGTGGGTGGGTGGGTGGGTGGGTGGGGGAGTGGGTGAGTGTAGTTGGATATGGGTGGGTGGTTGTGTGGGTGAGTGGGTGATTGGTGGAGTGGATGGGTGGGTGAGTGGGAAGTGGGTGAGTGTGTAGTTGGATATGGGTGGGTGGGTGGTTGTGTGTGGGTGGTTGAGTGGGTGAGTGAGTGGATGGGTGGGTGGGTGAGTGGGGAGTGGGTGAGTGTGTAGTTGGATATGGGTTGGTGGGTGGTTGTGTGTGGGTGGTTGAGTGGGTGAGTGAGTGGATGGGTGGGTGAGTGGGGAGTGGGTGAGTGTGTAGTTGGATATGGGTGGTTGTGTGTGGGTGGTTGTGTGTGTGTGCGTGGTTGGGTGTGTTAGTGTGTGTGTGTTAGTGTGTGTGTGGATGGTTGTGTGTGTATGGTTGGGGATGTGTGTGTGTCTCTCTTTGTGTGGGTCTGTGTGTGTGTGTGGGTGTGTGAGTGTTTGTACATGTGCGTGTGGTGGGCGGTTGTGTGTGTGCATGGTTGGGGGTGTGTGTGTCTCTCTCTTTGTATGTGTGTGTGTGTGTTTGTGCGTGTGTGTGTGTATATGCCTGCATGGCATTTTAATCTGAGAGGTCGTAGATGAATCCTTGAAAGTTTGGCGCCCTAGGTGAAAACTATGTAGGAAGATAAACGTAGCATACATACTAGATGTCTTCCCTGTGCTCCCATATTTTCCCTGCCTGCTCCCAGGGGATGCGACTCCCTCCACCTGGAACCTGGGTCCTTGGCTGAAGTGCAGTGGGAAGGGAAAGCCTCGCTCTGACGTCCTTCAGATCCTCGCCCACGACCTGTACGTAGTGGGTACCCAAGAGACAGGGATCGGGGAGAAGGACTGGGTGGTGTGTCTCAAGACCATGCTGCACACATCATACGGGATTGAGATGCACACGGTAGGTTCAGGCTCTCAGCCACAAGAATTTGTTGCCAGTCTTGAGTTAATGAAAAGTGTTCCTTTTAGCACGCGGATGGCTAGTGTAGAAGCCATTCATATCAGTCGCAACCATTATCGGCCAGTTTAATTAAATCAGTGACAAACCAGTTTCATTTGAGCCATTTATTTAATTAATACTGATCCATTCGATTTGTTTCAATGCCAGTTGTACCAATGATACTCATTAATGTGGACCCCTAGACTTGGAACTGTTAGTTAATCTAGTGGCCAGCTGGCCCATAGCTGCTAAATTCCACCAGTCTTATCAGTTGCATTTACCCCTCTTGGCCAGTCATCTGCCAGTCTTCAAGACTGGCAGACAGGTAGGCTATCCACCTCAATCTTACTACGCTACCTTATTTTTTCTTAAATCTTCTGCCATAGTATATATACTAATATGCTAACTTTGGACCTTTGTAAGTGCGTCGCGTCCCTGGTGCTGAAGTCGAGATGCTTAGGGTAGGCCATCTCTCATATTTCACTACGCTACTGTGTCCTTCTAAATCTACTGCAAAAATCGATATATTGATACGCTAACTTTGGACCATTATGAGGACATCTCCTGCCAGGAGCCGAGGACCAAGTGCCTCCATACTTGTGACACAGTCAGTCTGGCTTATCTATATTAATATGGTAACTTTGTGTCATTGTAAGCATCTTTCTATGTTCCTTTGTTTCTTGGGTTCATTGGCCTGAGATACAATGGTGAGGTATATAAAAAAACACTTCACTAGTTATTTAGAGTTATTTAATTACACGTGTTTGATATGGTGTGATGTTTCCAGGGCGTCCAGCACCCAGTAGGCAATTTCTCTGATCTGTCACTCTGCTATTCTATTTTCCCAAATCTATCACAAATAAACTGAATATTTATCACCACAGTGGCACCCTCTGGAGAGAGGCCCACTACTAAAAATCAACACAAATATACAAGTTACGTAACTACCTTTGATGGAGATGAAGAAACTGTGGAAGACAACAAACAAAGATATGAATCTACAAATTATCTGAACCTGCGTGTTTCCAACTGCCATGTACGGATGCGAAACATGGACTCTTAATAAGAACATTATCAGACGTATTTATAAATGCGTTCAAACACAAGTATTATGACAAAATAGTCTCGTGGACTGAACATAGAACTAACAAATCCATCGCAGATGAGCTTGGTGTTATACCCGGGACTTTATTGAATTTTTTAAAGAAACAGAAACTAAGTTATTTCGGCTGTGTGAATTGGCATCGTTTATAAAAATTTCAATTGTGTCACTTTAAATTTGTCATTTCAAATGTGTACCATGTTTTGTCAACAGGTGGCGACAGTGACATTGTGGGGGATATCGTTGGTCGTTCTCGTGAAAGCGGAGTACATGAATAACATCAGTCATGTCCAGCAGTCAACGGTCAAGACTGGACTGGCCAATGCCCTAGGTTGGTCCACTTTTTTTTATAGAATACGCAATCTCCCACTCCCTGTGATCCTATGTCTTCCCTGTAATCCCATGTCTTCCCTGTAATCACATGTCTTCCCTGTGATCCCATGTCTTCCCTGTAATCCCATGTCTTCCCTGTGATCCCATGTCTTCCTTGTGATCCCATGTCTTCCCTGTGATCCCATGTCTTCCCTGTGATCCCATGTCTTCCCTGTGATCCCATGTCTTCCCTGTGATCTCATGTCTTCCCTGTGATCCCATGTCTTCCCTGTGATCCCATGTCTTCCCTGTGTTCCCATGTCTTCCCTGTGATTCCATGTCTTCCCTGTGATCCCATTTCTTCCCTGTGATCCCATGTCTTCCCTGTGATCCCATGTCTTCCCTGTGATCCCATGTCTTCCCTGTGATCCCATGTCTTCCCTGTGATTCCATGTCTTTCCTATGATCCCATGTCTTCCCTGTGATCCCATGTCTTCCCTGTGATCCCATGTCTTCCCTGTGATCCCATGTCTTCCCTGTGTTCCCATGTCTTCCCCGTAATCCCATGTCTTCCCTGTGATCCCATGTCTTCCCTGTGATTCCATGTCTTCCCTGTGATCCCATGTCTTCCCTGTGATCCCATGTCTTCCCTGTGATCCAATGTCTTCCCTGCATTCAAAGTATTGTTAAGGCCAGACATAGCAAATAAACAGGATTATTTTTAGTTTATGAACAGTCAAATTTTTTTCTGCTCAGTGTATGGAATGGGTCTTACAGGGTAACAAAATATTGAATTTTTCTACAAGACCCCCATTTCCATGCTAAATATACAAAATGTCCATAATTTTTGGTAAATTTGGATTGCCATTAAAAAAAAAAGGTAAGTTCTTATATAGCGCTGTATCCAGTCCTCAGGAATGCTCAAAGCATTTTACACTTTACTCCCTGGCAGACGTGTTCAATCGAACACCATCTCGACTTCTTTGGGAAGCATTCAGCCATGCTGCAATTAATGCGTGAAGACTATTCGTACACAAATATTCACCACTGTCTATAGCCAGGTACTCATTCATACAACTGAATGAACTGAAGCTTACTTATTTACTTACTTACTCCTGAAGCAATGTAGAGTAAATGAAATGAAGATATTTGGATAATATATTGCCAAATGGAAGGCAAAAACATGATATAGTATGTTGTTGTTACTGAAACAATGATATCTTCATGTTTATTGTGACATCCAAATGGTATACTTAACATAATTTTCCAGTGTTTTCACAATTATTCACCAATGGAATTGACATTGTAAGTCTATCTTGTATATACATTAGGCAGTATGTTTGCTAAACAATAGGTATTTTCCCTTACCCATTAAATATATATAGAGAATGATGTTTGGTCTAGTTTGAGTAAAATATATAGTGCAGAAATATGCTATCATTAGGAGTAGAGTATTTATTATGAAAGCAAGAACAACCACTTCCCTGCATATTGTTTTATCAAAGGTAATAGGACTGGAAATTTTTGCCCATATACCTGATAATATAAAATTGACCGTAGTGTATTGTCTTTGTGCTATGAATCTGTTTTGTGTCTCCTGTCAGACTAAAGGTTGAACCTGTCGACGTTGGACTATAACATACTGGTTCATTATTAGAAATGTGTTATTTTGTTTTAATGACATCACCGGACACACTTGTCTGAATGTGTTAACATTTACATGCTTTTGTGAACACTCACTGAAATGTGTCCAAAGGTACCTAAATGTGTGAACATCTGCCACACAGGTAACAAGGGGGCAGTTGGGCTGTCGTTTGACTTCAACGCAACGTCCTTCTGCTTTGTGTGTGCGCATCTTGCAGCCAGACAGGAACGAGTAAACAAGTAGGTGGTCACTCACTCACTCACTCACTCACTCACTCACTCACTCACTCACTCACTCACTCACTCACTCACTCACTCACTCACTCACTCACTCACTCACTCACTCACTCACTCACTCACTCACCCACTCACCCACCCACTCACTCACTCACTCAATCATGCACTCTCTTATGCACTCCCTACCTCCATCCCTCCCTCCTTCCCTCCACCCCTCCCTCCCACCTTCCCTCCCATTTATTTTAATTTATTTATTATATTAATTACTATATTGTTATTATTCTAATAGCTGGTATACATAGGTTTATTTATTTAATTATTTTAAAACAATAATAATTGATTTTATTTTGTAGTAATGATTGCATATCTTAGCACTTTAGTATTTTAAAATACATATGATTTTATATGTTATTAATTTATTTGCAACAACCACTGTACAGCCCCTGAAAACAATTATTTGGATGGGACCTTATATAAGAAATGTATTATTATTTATTGTTAATAAGATTTTGCGATAAAATCAATGAGACTTTATCCTTACAATTGCAGGAGAAATCAGAACTTTGTCGACACGATCAAGGGGATGAATCTCGGCCCCAAGGACCTGAGTGTGTTTGACATCACGAACAAGTTTCATCACGTCTTCTATTTTGGAGACCTCAACTATCGCCTCGAAGACATTCAAGCCACGGTAAGTGGGGTAATAACTAGTGCACCAGGGGCACCAGGGGCACCAGGCCATTAGCTGAAATTATTTTCTGCCAGTCTTGAATTAATCAAAAGTGTGACTTTTAGCGCATGGACGGCCAGTCATCTGCCAGTCTAGAAGACGGGCAGACAGGTCTCTCACTAAGTCCCGGGGGGTACTTTCAGTAATGTATTATGTAAGTATTGCCCTGTGTTGTCACACGTGTTGGTGCAGAAATGTGTTTTGCCTGTTTGCAGGATTTATCAAACTTAAACAACACGATTGTAATACAGTCAAACCTCGCTTTACGGTCACCTTGATAATACAGCCACCTCACAAAATAGGTCACCATAGGACAGTCCCAAATTAGTTTTGTAATAATGAGGTTCAGGAATGTTGTCGTGCTAACACGGTCACCTCACTATTCAGGTCACCTCGTAATTCGGGTCACCTCGATATTCAGGTCGCCTCGCTATTCAGATCACTTTGTACAGTCCTGAGGGTGACCATACTAGTGAGATTCCATTGTACAGGACAAAAGCCCCAGTTGCATTTTGACAAGGAAGCCTTTGCTTTTCGACAGACAAACAAAATGTTTTCTTTCGGTGCCCTGCCCTTCTAGGATATTTGTCAACATATTCACACTGTTAGCGTTTACACAGTTAGTAGATCACTTTCCCATCATTTCTTGCCCTCACAAGAATGGCTCCTTTCTTATGTCACCTGCCACAGTATATTATCCCAAACAATTTTGAATTGGAGTTTTTCACCTTTTTGGACTCCACAGATGAAGAGCTTTATAAGGATACCTCATTTGTGGTATATTCAGTAATTATAAAAGAGCGTTTTGAGGTAATTTCGACTCATAATTGTCTATTGCTTTTATCTATGGGTTTATAAATGCATGTATTGAATTACTTTTGGATTGGTAGAGGAAACTATACTGGACATTCAACAATGAGACTATAAGTTATGCATTTCTGCCAAAATAAAAAAATTGATAGAACATGACCTAGACAGATATTTTTGGCACTTGTCCAGATCCGGGCAACTTAACACCTGGTTCACTGCTGCAGGTCACATATCTAATCTACATGTGTACACTGCTCCTTTAACAGATAACTTTGTGTGCTCATACTTACTTACTTAATCCTCTTCACTATAAGAAGGACACACGGCCAAAACAGTGCCTCTCCAAGGCTTTGTTTGATCTCTTCTTTGTTTCATTGATACTTCCTTGTATCTTTGGATCAGTTTGCAAGGTGAGGGCAGCAATTAACTGTGCCAACTCCATTCGTGTGCAAATCCTGCAGAAAGACATTTCATGCAACCATTGGTTTTATTGGCCACATGTGAACACACCGCACAAAATGATCAAAACTTTAACTGTCACGAGAAATGAGATGATGTCATGGTCTTCACTGCTCCGATGGACAAGAGTACTAGTTCACTTACATTCTCTAGTTCATACTTAAAATGAGAAAAAAATATTTATATCAACATTTCAAAACCTGCAAATTTCAGTTTCTCTTCCAGTTGACACAGGGAAGGTGATGTGAATACAATTACCCATGTTTTGAAACTGAAGCAGAAGGATTAAAACCATAATCTTTATGATTGACATGTGCTCTAACTACCACTAGGTGGCGCTGTGTGTTGATGTAGATGGCGCTGTGTTTCAGGAGGTCATCAAACAAGTGAGTCAGGGCGACAACTACATGACACTTCTGGAACATGATCAACTGCAGCGCGCACAACACAACAAACAGGCCTTTGTAGGCTTCTGTAAGTGACACTATTGTTGTGTTCACAGCCTCTTGTGACACTTCCATTTAACACAACAAACAGGCCTTTGTTGGCTTCTGTAAGTGAAACTATTGTTGTGTTCACAGCCACTTGTGACACTTCCATTTAACACAACAAACAGGTCTTTGTAGGCTTCTGTAAGTTACACTATTGTTGTGTTCACAGCCACTTATGACACTTCCATTTAACACAACAAACAGGCCTTTGTAGGCTTCTGTAAGTGAAACTATTGTTGTGTTCACAGCCACTTGTGACACTTCCATTTAACACAACAAACAGGTCTTTGTAGGCTTCTGTAAGTGACACTATTATTGTGTTCACAGCCACTTATGACACTTCCATTTAACACAACAAACAGGCCTTTGTAGGCTTCTGTAAGTGACACAAAGTGTAGTTAAACAAACAGGTCTTTGTGGGCTTTTGTAAGTAACAATAAGTGTATTTAAACAGACAGGCATTTGTGGGCTTCTGTCAGTGACAATAAGTGTAGCATAATCGAAAGGCATTTGTGGGCTCTGCAAGTGACACTAAGTGTATCTAAACAGTTATGCCTTTGTGGGATTCTGTCATTTTTACGTGCTTTCATTCAGTTGTGTCCTGTTTGGAGTCTGAACAGAATGACCTGGTCAGCTCTGCTGAGATGGTAGTCACTGTCAGTCTTGTTGTGTTTGGGATGCTGCTGAGATGGTAGTAGCTGTCACTCTTGTTGTGTTTGGGATGCTGCTGAGATGGTAGTAGCTGTCAGTCTTGTTGTGTTTGGGGTGCTGCTGAGATGGTAGTAGCTGTCAGTCTTGTTGTGTTTGGGGTGCTGTTGAGATGGTAGTAGCTGTCACTCTTGTTGTGTTTGGGGTGCTGTTGAGATGGTAGTAGCTGTCACTCTTGTTGTGTTTGGGGTGCTGCTGAGATGGTAGTAGCTGTCAGTCTTGTTGTGTTTGGGGTGCTGTTGAGATGGTAGTAGCTGTCACTCTTGTTGTGTTTGGGGTGCTGCTGAGATGGTAGTAGCTGTCACTCTTGTTGTGTTTGGGATGCTGTTGAGATGGTAGTAGCTGTCACTCTTGTTGTGTTTGGGGTGCTGTTGAGATGGTAGTAGCTGTCAGTCTTGTTGTGTTTGGCGTGCTGTTGAGATGGTAGTAGCTATCAGTCTTGTTGTGTTTGGGGTGCTGTTGAGATGGTAGTAGCTGTCACTCTTGTTGTGTTTGGGGTGCTGCTGAGATGGTAGTAGCTGTCACTCTTGTTGTGTTTGGGATGCTGTTGAGATGGTAGTAGCTGTCACTCTTGTTGTGTTTGGGGTGCTGTTGAGATGGTAGTAGCTGTCAGTCTTGTTGTGTTTGGAGTGCTGTTGAGATGGTAGTAGCTGTCAGTCTTGTTGTGTTTGGGGTGCTGTTGAGATGGTAGTAGCTGTCACTCTTGTTGTGTTTTGGGTGCTGCTGAGATGGTAGTAGCTGTCAGTCTTGTTGTGTTTGGGATGCTGCTGAGATGGTAGTAGCTGTCAGTCTTGTTGTGTTTGGGGTGCTGCTGAGATGGTAGTAGCTGTCAGTCTTGTTGTGTTTGGAGTGCTGTTGAGATGGTAGTAGCTGTCACTCTTGTTGTGTTTGGGGTGCTGTTGAGATGGTAGTAGCTGTCACTCTTGTTGTGTTTGGGATGCTGCTGAGATGGTAGTAGCTGTCACTCTTGTTGTGTTTGGGGTGCTGCTGAGATGGTAGTAGCTGTCAGTCTTGTTGTGTTTGGGGTGCTGCTGAGATGGTAGTAGCTGTCACTCTTGTTGTGTTTGGGGTGCTGTTGAGATGGTAGTAGCTGTCAGTCTTGTTGTGTTTGGAGTGCTGTTGAGATGGTAGTAGCTGTCACTCTTGTTGTGTTTGGGGTGCTGCTGAGATGGTAGTAGCTGTCAGTCTTGTTGTGTTTGGGGTGCTGCTGAGATGGTAGTAGCTGTCAGTCTTGTTGTGTTTGGGGTGCTGCTGAGATGGTAGTAGCTGTCACTCTTGTTGTGTTTGGGGTGCTGCTGAGATGGTAGTAGCTGTCACTCTTGTTGTGTTTGGGGTGCTGTTGAGATGGTAGTAGCTGTCAGTCTTGTTGTGTTTGGAGTGCTGTTGAGATGGTAGTAGCTGTCACTCTTGTTGTGTTTGGGGTGCTGCTGAGATGGTAGTAGCTGTCAGTCTTGTTGTGTTTGGGGTGCTGCTGAGATGGTAGTAGCTGTCAGTCTTGTTGTGTTTGGGGTGCTGCTGAGATGGTAGTAGCTGTCACTCTTGTTGTGTTTGGGGTGCTGCTGAGATGGTAGTAGCTGTCAGTCTTGTTGTGTTTGGGGTGCTGCTGAGATGGTAGTAGCTGTCACTCTTGTTGTGTTTGGGGTGCTGTTGAGATGGTAGTAGCTGTCAGTCTTGTTGTGTTTGGAGTGCTGTTGAGATGGTAGTAGCTGTCACTCTTGTTGTGTTTGGGGTGCTGCTGAGATGGTAGTAGCTATCAGTCTTGTTGTGTTTGGGGTGCTGCTGGTGCCATTTTCTCTCTGTCAGGGTCTTGGTGATGGTCTTGTCATTGCTGTGTGTCACCCCTTTTGTTTCAGTTGCCCCCTTGTTTTGCAACCCTGTCAGCTGTTTCATTTCCTCTGGTTCCTCAGTGTGCAGGGGTCCACTGGAGTGTAGCTGTTCACTCTATATGACAAATATTAACATACCTTACCCCCCGTTTTAGCTGAGGAGGAAATCACGTTCCCGCCCACCTACAGGTTTGAGATTGGGAGTCGCACAAAGTATGCGTGGCAGAAGTTCAAGAAGACGGGGGTAAATCATATTTAATTTATATAAAATAATAGAAAATTCACATAAGATATTCACACATAAAATTAAAACAGAATGCCGAAAAATGGGTGAATAAAATTGCCCAAATGATAAAGTAGCAGAGGAATGGAACCCCAGTTCTTGATTGGGTCGACTGCAATATTTAAACTGCATTATTATTATTTTATATTTTAGTATTTTATTCTGTACATTTCTCAACATAATTTTAAATATAATTGTTGGGTATAAATATAGTTATTATTATTGACTTCTATAAATGTAGATTGGTCTTCTAAATCACTCCTAGTTTTCAGCTGGTGTTTGTTTGTTTTAGACCCGTATCAACACTCCTTCTTGGTGTGATCGAGTCATGTGGCGTTCATACAGAGATACCTACATCTCAAACACTTCGTATGGTAAGCAGTGCTTGCTGGGAAAACTGCACTATTGACTTATCAAGATTTGTTTTTTAAATCATTGAAATTGTCAAGGTTTTTTTCAAATGAATTTTCATAAACCTTCCGCTAAGTCAGAAAAAGTATTATCAGATTCACCATCTGAACGCTTAGGAACGAGTCCTGACATCATGTCATCCCTGTTCTACTACCCCTGGCATTAACACGGCTTTGTAATTTCATTGAGATTGTGAATAATTGGTGTCTAATTACATAGGAACAAATCAAAATTGCATTTACTGAGGTGTCCAAAACATAAGATGCCCAACAATAATTATTTTTGTAGATTTATTTAGAGTGTCTGAAAACATCGAGTGTCTGAGGACTACCTTCGTTCTATTAAGTGTACAGGTCTTAAGTAGAATACACCCCCATTTCTAGCTGCATCTGACACCATGACAATGATCTTCAATGCCAACCTTGACTGTTGAATACATTATTGTAATTCTACCAATGTTACATTATTTCAAAGGTAAATGATGAAAAAACCTTGAATATTCACCAAAATGACCACACTGCAGTGTCATGTCGTCCTACTGGACATATGCAAGGTGCATAAATCACCTGCCAGTCATCTATACTGATATGGCTGTACCCAGGAACCACAGGAAATGTGTTCACCCACCTGTACACTTACTAGAACACAACATTTTACATATTTCCATGTCTTAAATATTTGATTAGCTGTGTGCTCAATAGAACGAACAATGTACGTACAATTGTTATGGTTCTCGTAGAATCTCACCCTCGAGGTGTATTTCTAGGTTGCACCGACAACGTAGTCACGAGTGATCACAAGCCCGTGTTTGCTTCGTTTGACGTGGGCATTCTGGGACAGTTTGTACCTGACAAAGGAACACCCGCCCAGCCTGGGGACAAGGAGATTATCTTTGTTGATGTCACGACACAGGTAAACAACATTTTGGAGCTCCAGGTGTTGGGTTGTTATGGACAGGGAAATCATTTTTAGTTTTGCTAAATGTAGACATGCAATGCATGTTATAGGGAAATAAATAAAAGGCATTTTTTGAGCATGTGCATCTAAAGGAGTTAATAAAAAATAACGACGAGCAGCTATAATTGAGAATATTTTGCCGGCAGTTTACTAAAATAACCTTGTTAAAGACATATAATATAAAAAGCACAGGCAGCACTGTGGTAGAAAGACTGATGTCACCAATGCCTACTCTTCCCGATTCATCAGTCGCCAATCTGAGAATACTACTCTAGTTTGTGTCGCCCAATAAGTTTTGGTGCTGTAACTGCTAAAAATGTTGTGTTATGTTGCACTGTATATATCTGTCACACCTGCCAGCCTACAGGCCTGGTTGTGGTTCTGATTATAGTTGTTTTCAGCGCTCTGCAACATTCTATTAACTGACTTGTCTCTATATATATGTGGTTAGAATCTTAAGATCTTATAATAATAACAATAATGACAAACTTCTATCCCCAGGAAACCCAGCTCAGAGGAGCAACATGCAAGAATCATTGGGCAAAATTGTTAACGTGGACAGGCGAGAGTCGTCATTAGAGCAAGGACCACCAAGGGTTAGGGTGGGAATGCAATTTCAAATAAATAAGTCTACATTTTTTTTGGCGAAAAGTAGCATTAGTCTCAGATGTTTTTAAAGTGATAGGGAGTTGATTCCAGATTTTTGGTGCAGCTACAGAAAAAGCACGTTTGCCAATATTAAGCTGGGTTTTCGGAACAAAGAGTTGTTGTGAAACAGATGATCTGAGATTCCTGGGGTTATCAGAAAAATGAAGGAGATTAAACAAATAGGATGGGTGTTGTGTAGAAAGGGATGATGAGAAACGAGGTGCTTTTAGTACCTCACGTGCTAAACAATTCTGTACACGTTGGAGTTTAGCTAAGTCCTTTTTAGCAGTATTGTGTAGGAGTGAGTTGCAGTAGTCAAGGCGACTGCTAATTAGAGATACTGATATTATTTTAGCAGTAGATAAAGACAAATATAAGGTCTCATTCAAATAGTCAGCCTTTTTCAGAAGATTATCGCCAAACTGAACTTTCTGTGCTGGCACTGAGGGTGGTCACTGCGAGGGTCATGTCGTCCTCAGTGGTTCTTTCACATCCCAAATAGAGATGGGACCGACACAAGTCACGAGGGATACACAGTCCCCAATGTTGAGAGCCTTGTTTTTACAACAAATGTACTTGCTTGCCCGGTCCTGGTATTGAACTCAGAGTGCTGGCATGCCAGGTGGATGTGCTAACCACTACACTATAACACAGACTAATCAACTCTTCTGTGTTGATTTCAGTTAAAGACATCTATCCGAGAGAACGTCATGATCGAATTCCATTCTGCTTGTCTCGAAGGTAATCCCTTATATATGTCCACAGTTCTGCACAACACAGCCAGAACTAAACATGTGAATATTTCTGACATGTAACATCTTCTTTGTTGAAATCCATATTTTTGTATCTGTAATGACTGTGTACGTGTTTGGACACATGAAAATAATAAATGCTCAGCTGTCCAAAAACATAATGTACGAAAAATTATTATTTTTGTAGATTTTTAGGGTGTGGACAATGTAATGACTGACATCTCTCTGAAAACAAGTGGTATGGCAGCGAGTTATGACTTTTTTTAAAGCATAATTAACAAAAAAAATTTTACCCAAGCGGTAGAGAAGGTGTAACTGAATAAAAAATATATATTGGCATTTTTTCTGCCCGACCCCCCATTTCCATGGTAACAAACAAAACGACCACCAGATCTATATAAAAACATTTTGAATTTTCTGACTATTTATATTTTATTTTGAATTTTCAAATTGATTGTAAGTGCAACAATTGTTGACACATTTTGGGACGTTACTCCAAAAATAAAGTATAAATCAAAATGTTTTTATACAGCCCGTAGAGAATATCCAGGAGTACCAACAATCCGTAGCAGATTACCATATCATTTTTAGTTCTGGAGTGTTGTAAGTTAATGTTGTCCAAAAATTGGGTTTTCTGTAAATGTCTGTCAAAGTTCGAATAATCGCATCAGTTGCTTGAAAGAGCCATATCTTATCCATGAATAAAAGTGTTTCAAAGGTATGTAATTGTTATAAAAGGTGCCTTTATTGATAGTAAACATACAAAACTACTGAAATATGGAAGAAACACATTTTAAGTATTTTATCAAAAACCACCATTCTAGCTGCCATACCACCCCTTAAGTCAAAGAAATTAGTGTAGATTTTTAGTATGTCTGAATATGTAGTGTCCAAATATCTACAGTCATTGTGGTAGATTCATATAAATCTCTATTACATTTTTCAATACTCAACTTCTATTACAATTCCGAATGAGAGTTTCCACTTATCAGTTTTGTTGTGTAATTCCACAAGCTAGGTGTTTATTAAAACATACATATATACGTATCGTAACATATGTTATTAATGAATTATTTTAATATTAGGTCATGTCTTACGCATACTTTTTCTTACTATGACATCTACAACTGATAGCCTGACATAGGTAATTATGTAGTTAGCAAACTTAGTTAGTGTGTCTGTTTTGTGGATGATTAACAATGCTTTTACTTATATAATCCAGCCAGATATTAACATGTACTTTTATACATTTTATTTCTGTTATCGTTGTATACTTATTTTATTTTCTAGATTTTGTTGCATCATTGTATGTGCTGTTTTTGTTAGTCTTCTTTATAGAACATTCGCAGTTACAATATTTGACCTATTTATGATGCCAGATCGAAATTGGCAAAATAACCACAAGTGATTAATTATTATGTAGCAATAGTAAATTTGTTAATAAACATGTTGTATTTGCTTACATGTTTGAAATAATTTTCTTTGGAATTCGTCTAGTGCTGCACCATATTGCAGTAACAAAACAGGTTTAGTAATAATTATTATATCTAACAAAATATTGATATTATAATTATCAGTTATTCCTGAATGCCTAATGTAAACATTTAGTTCTAAACTGCACAAAACCGTTCACAATCACCGATAAGCTTTCATGACTTATGTGGCGCCATCTACTGAATAATTATATACTGCGTGTCACTTTAGAGCTTAATCAATTTATGATACACACTAGAGGTATTTATTTATTTTGTGGGACCTGAAGTTAAACATAATAATACCATCTTGTTTGTTGTTCTTATTTAATCGCCAATAATATATTTTTCAGATTTAGATATATAATGCTTATTGTTCAGTAGTTTTATGTTGCTTTCCCTGCTTGTTTTGTAACATATTTGTAATTCTGATATAGTGTGTGTTAACTGCATTGTTTACATGCATTGTATAAATGCAACAATAAAATTGTATACAATATTTTAATAATCAACATTAACGTATTAAATATTATGTAACATAACATTCAACATGACTACTTTAATTACAATTATAATAGTACCTATTCACAATTATTGTTCTTCAAATTACTCCTCTGACAGCTTCCAATATCAAAAAGTATATTGCTGTTAGATAGCAAGAATTAAACTTACTTTGGGGTAATTGTTCAAACAAATGCGACATTTCGACCCGTCTACAACGAGTCTTGTTTAATTCTTACTGTCTAATGGAATCTTGGAGCCATGAACAGTATCATTCATTTATATAGTTGTTGTTGTTGCAACTGCTGATGGAAATAAACTGTATCTTTATATCTTTGTTGTTGCATTCAGGCGCTACGCTCAGTAAACCAACAGGAGAGATCGCAGTTCAACCAAAAGGTCAATACAGTGCCTCCTGGGGTCAACTTGAACTACCAAAGGTAACTATCATATCATTACCTGTGTTGGAAAGTACATTCTGAAGTAAACTGGAAATTGAAATTAACTTTTTTTAAATATGTTATTTATCTGTGTCAAATTACCAGATGTAAATTATCTGGTTGTTTTTACAGTGATCTTTTGAACATTTACACAAAAGTAAGCAGGATTTTTTAAAACCAGCTGTGTATGGTGCTTAAACTATTCACAGACTACATATTTGAACATCAAAAATCCAGATTCATGATGAGCGAAACCTGTCGAGGAAGCAGCTTTTAAAATAGATACAGTCAAACCTTGCATTACGGTCACCTCAATAATACAGCCACCTTGCAATCATGGTCACCCTAGGATAGTCCCAAATAACTTTAATGTACAGTAAAGTATAGAAAATTAGTTCCGTTAATACATTCACTTCATTATTCAGGTCATTGTTGCCCCGTCCTAAGGTGACCTTAATAGAGAGGTTCCATTTTGCCCAGTCCCATGGCGACCTTAATAGAAAGGTTCCACTTTTGCTGAGTCCTAATGTGAGTTTAATAGAGAGGTTCCACTGTGTATAGATAAGATTTATAATTTGATCTATACAAATTGATCTTCTTCTATGTGCTGTGTCTGTCACATTGGCAATCATCACCCTCCAAACAGCACGGTTGTTTGTAAATTGATCACATGGCTTAGAATTACTTGACTCTTGATAAGCCACTTGCCATCTGAAGCTAGTGGCTGTGAGGGGTAATCTTGTTGTGGAGCGCGGTGGAGCAGTGGATAGAGCATCGGACTCTCAATTGAGAGAACACAGGTTCAAAGTCCTGTGCTGCCGTTTTCGAAACTTGGACAAGTTTGTTCACTGTACATTGATCCAGTTCACCCAGCTGTATGAATGAGTACCTGGTTATAGACGTTGGTGGATATATCTGTAAAAAATCAGGCTTCACGCATTGAATGGATGAATGAGTGGAGTGAGCCGTCGAACGACATCTCGTCCTGAGTCAGTTGTGCGTCCTTTGATGACTGTGTAGCCGACCACAGGTGGCCCAGTCGTGGGTGGTCATAGGTCCTGGTGGAGGTTGACCATTCTTCCGCTGTGTTCTTTTGTCTTTGAATTGTTGACGCTGTTTCTGTTCAAAGTCCAGCAGACCAGTCATGCAGGTGTGACGTCAGAGGGGGCGATTGTTTGCAGTGTCGTCCCAGGAGCATGACTTCAGCGTGGCCTTCATGATGTCTTTGTAGCGTTTTCGTGAGCGCAAATCAGTCTTTAGTTGACCATAGGAAAGCGCCTTTGGAATGCGGACCAACTGACCACACCATCGTAGTTGTGTATGCTTGATATGATGAAACTTCAAACTGGATTCCGAACGTTTCGCATTTATCCAGCACCTCAGTGTTTGGCATCGTTTCTTCCCATTTGGTGCCTGCAATCTGCTGTAGGCAGCGCATGTGGAATTGAAATTTGTGCATTAATTGCAACATGGCTGAATGCTTTCCAGGGAAGTTGAGATGGTGTTCGATTGAACAAGTCTGCTACAGATTAAACTGTAAAGTGCTCTGAGCAGTCCAAAGGACTGGATACCGCACTGTACAAGAACTTCTCTTTGTTACGTATACCCCGTACATTTATTTATATTGTGTTGAAATCATGAACCAGAGTGTAAAATAGTGATCTGGCCCCATGACCCACAATTCCTAGGTCTTACATCACTGTCATGGCTATGTGTCTTCTGTCTTGTAGATGCAGCCAATCTTTGATGACATCGAGTACCTGGATGACCAACACCTCCTGCTGGCAGTCAGAGGGGCGGACAGCCTGGATTCTTATGGTCAGTTGGTCACTTAACCTTTATATTTATGGTCACTCAGTTATAAAGCATTGATTCCAAAGGTCACCAAAGCTGGCTCTGCAATTTGATTAGTTAATAGTCACTCATCTTGTTTATCGAATAAACGAACCTGTTTACTAGCTAATTTGGCCAAGTATGTGTTATTCTACTTTGATTAAAACAGTCAGTCTTTATTTATTTAAAACAAAACGTACATACAATAAGCACTATGTCCACGTTAACAAGAAAATCAAAAAATTAAAATGTAAGGAATTTTACAAGGGTGTATGAATTGCTCATATCCACATCATTCACATAACATAACATAACATAACATAACATAACATAACATAACATAACATAACATAACATAACAACACAATCTTTATTGCTTCTAGTGAAGAATTATCTCTACAACATGCTATCATAGATAAAGATTTCAGAGAATGATGATAATGGGCAAGTGATGGGTGGATGGGTGGAATATGAAGGGTGTGAGTGACGAATGAATGAGTGATGGGTGGATGGGTGGAATATGAAGGGTGTGAGGAATGAATGAACAAGTGATGGGTGGGTGTGTGGAATATGAAGGGTGTGAGTAATGAGTGATGGGTGGATGGGTGGAATATGAAGGGTGTGAATGACGAATGAACAAGTGATGGGTGGGTGTGGGGAATATGAAGGGTGTGGGTGACAAATGAACAAGTGATGGGTGGATGGGTGGAATATGAAGGGTGTGAGTGACGAATGAACAAGTGATGGGTGGATGGGTGGAATATGAAAGATGATTGGATAAGGCAAGGCTAAAAAATATCACTGTATCCAATACTCCAAACAAAATTCTTCGTAGATACAGATATCCTGCACATATCCTGTTCTAAATCTTGGTGGATTATGATCACTGTAGTTAAACCATATTGCTCTACTGCTGCTTGGTGGACAGTTAGTTATTGGCTCAAGTACAAATACATCAGGATGTTGTTCACACCTTTGGTGACCAATAGTGTGACGGCAGCCACTAAACCCATTAAGTTGTGTGGAAGGATAGTTGGCATGAGAAGTGCTCCAAAGCACCCCTCAACCAGATCAGCCATGCAGCTGTCGCACTGTCCCAGTGTCTCCTGCTATGTAAACTCCCATAAACACCAGTGTGAAACTCACTGCAGGCCATGGTTCACTAGGGGCCAACCATAAAGCCAGGAGAGACTAGTGGAATATATTGACTGGATTGATGATCCAGTTTCTTGGATGATATAATTAGACATACTTACAAGTTTCTTGAGAAGTAAGTATGTGTAATTAATGGAATCTACTTTCTTTTTATATATGATTGGTGATGATTGTTTTTGTTTGGCTGTAGGGGAGTGCGTTCTTCCTCTCAAGTCCCGTCTCAGTGTTTGGCCCCAGTCCTTTGAGGTGACCCTCATGCACCATGGAGAGGTGACAGGCTGCATCAGGTCAGTGACAAATATACGAAAGTAGGAACTAAAGTCACAGCAAAAAAGGCACGGAAAAAATCACAAGAAATTAAGTCACAAAAAGTCACTGGAAATAAAGTCACAGAAAAAAACACAACTTTAAATTTAGAGTTCTTTGTATCTAAGGTATAAATGGAGATATTAACTCAAGTTTGGTGAATTTTTTTGAAATGTCAATGGAAATGTGCAAGACTAAGTCAGAGTTTCTTCGGAAATGTTCATTATAATTATGAATCAAGGTTTTTTATGTTCAGTTGTCAGTGTGAATATGCAAGAGTGTGGCATAGTTTCTTCAAAATGTTATTTTTAATAATCAACCTTCATTTTCTTTGAGTTATTGGTTAATAATTGCAAAACTTTGTATTTAGTGTACAACCTTCGAATAAAATTACGTTGTCACTTTATTTCTTTCCTTTATTTCGTGTGACTTTATTTCCACCCATCAAACTCGCGTGATACTTCACCTTCTTCTTCCCTTGTAGGGGGGTCCATGTCACTTAATTAGTAGCTTCTTCCCTTGTTGGGGGGGTCCATGTCACCTAATTAGTAGCTTCTGCCCTTGTCGGGGGGTCCATGTCACTTAATTAGTAGCTTCTGCCCTTGTCGGGGGGGTCCATGTCACTTAATTAGTAGCTTCTGCCCTTGTCGGGGGGGTCCATGTCACTTAATTAGTAGCTTCTGCCCTTGTCCAGTCCATGTCACTTAATTAGTAGCTTCTTCCCTTGTCGGGGGGGGGGGGGTCCATGTCATTTAATTAGTAGCTTCTTCCCTTGTGGGGGGGTCGATGTCACTTAATTAGTAGCTTCTTCCCTTGTGGGGGTCCATGTCACTTAATTAGTAGTTTCTTCTCTTGTGGGGGGTCCATGTCACTTAATTAGTAGCTTCTTCTCTTGTGGCGGGGGTCCATGTCACTTAATTAGTAGCTTCTTTCCTTGTGGGGGGTCCACGTCACTTAATTAGTAGCTTCTTCCCTTGTGGCGGGTCCATGTCACTTATTTAGTAGCTTCTTCCCTTGTGGGGGGTCCATGTCACTTAATTATTAGCTTCTTCTCTTGTGGGGGGTCCACGTCACTTAATTAGTAGCTTCTTCCACTTTTCATATTAACTTGTTTTATTTCTCTATACAGCCCGCAATGATCTTCCATGTGATAGATAGGTCAACTACCTTCATAATTTCACGTCTTATTAATTTAATGTTAAATACAGCCATTATCACTAGTTAATATGCATGTACGTGCACAGTTAGAAATGCATATGTAATATTTTTATAATATATAATATCATTTGACACTGTGCATATAATTTATAACTCAATTGATTTAGTTGTCAAATTCAGAGCAAGCACTATGAGACACAAGACGAAGGATTTCAGGGCAAAACATGATATATCCATTTTCTTCGTTTTGAGAAAAAGTCACTTTTGTGCTTCAGCCTCAATGTTTAAGTAACATTAAATTAAGTTGATATATATTTAAAATTGAAAATACTAGAAAATGATGGCAGACTGTGAAATAGTTGTTGTACATTTGTTACGCAAAATGTGATTTTAAATGAATTTGTTTTCAAAACGCTGTATATTCATACAGCGCGCGCTGTCACTCCGCGTAGCTGCAGGAGCAGACGGCAGTGCTGATTGGCTGAACATGGATATATCGCATTTTGATCAAAAACACTGATGGTGCTTATCGCGTTTTTAAAACAAACGCTCTTTTGTGCACATCGTTTCATGGGGATTTATTGCGGTTTTGTATAAACTAGGTAGTATCCTAGCTCAATGTGTGCTTAAACAAATGTTTAGTCCTGGTTTGGGCAAAATTTCACAAATGGTGTCTATCACGTTTTGCCGTGAAACCCTCCATACGGAGCGCAGTGACTAGAGCAACGAATTCTCGGTCGAGAGAACTAGGACTCAAATCCTCTTGTTGCCTTATTGAACCTTACGCAAGTTGGTTCACTCTACCTTGCTCCAGTTCACTCGGCTGTACCTGGCTCCATACAGTGGTGGATATTTCTGTATGGATAGTCATCACGCATTAATTGCTGTATGGCTGAATGCTCCCCGGTGAAGTTGAGGTGGTGTTCGATTGAACAGGTCTGCCAGGGAGTAAAGTGTAAAGCGCTTTGACCAGTCCTGAGGACTGGATACTGCGCTATATAAGAACTTACTTTTTATTATTATAATTATTACATGTTACAGAGGCAAAATGCACGTGAAGTCAAAGCAAGGGACTCTCTCCCCTTTCAAGTGTCGGGGTCGCAGGAGTTACGGTCGGTGATCTTCCTCACTCTTTCCCTAAATCCTCCATCTTTCCCTTGATCCACCTCTTTCCCTAGATCCTCACTCTTTCCCCAGATTCCCCATCTTTCCCTTGATCCTCCCTCTTTCCCTAGACCCTCTCCCTTTTTCTAGATACTCACTTTCTCCCTAGATCTGCCCTCTTTCTCTAGATCCCCTCTCTCCGTAGATCCTCCTTCTTTCTATAGATCCTCTCTCATTCCTTAGATCCTCCCTCTTTCCTTAGAACCTCTCTCTTTTCTTAGATCCACCCTCTTTCCCTAGATCCTCTCTCTTTCCCTAGATCATCCGTCTTTCCCCAGATCCTCCGTCCTTCCCCAGATCCTCCCCCTTTCCCCAGATCCTCCGTCTTTCCCCAGATCCTCCCTCTTTCCCCAGATCCTCCGTCCTTCCCCAGATCCTCCCTCTTTCCCCAAATCCTCCGTCTTTCCCCAGATCCTCCCTCTTTCCCCAGATCCTCCCTCTTTCCCCAAATCCTCCCTCTTTCCCCAGATCCTCCGTCTTTCCCCAGATCCTCTGTCTTTCTCCAGATCCTCCCTCTTTCCCCAGATCCTCTACTATTTTACTAGTATATTATTGTAATTGTCTATTCATTAATATATTCTATATATTAATTTATTCAATTTTTATATCATTTTCTATTTTAACGCAACTGTCTACAATGTCACATTATACCCTGTCTATGTATGCCTTTATAGTTTCAGCTTAGGTTTGTTTAGTACAGTTTTGTTTACTGAAGTTATAACAAACCTTTAGACGTTTTATTTTATTACTCATATTTTAGGAGCTACATTAATCATTATTTAAGTTGTACCATTTTAGACACTTTGTCAACAGCCTTGAACAGAGTTCTATTCTGGAAATAAGTGTCAAAAAAAGTATATTATTAATATTATTATTATTATTATTACGCCCATCAACATATGTGATTTGTAATTAAGTTGCAAAATTGAGAAATAGAGTTGCTCATGAATATTGCTCATATTCGGATATTTTACTGCTTGCAAGATTTAACATGATGTGCTTAAAATTATTCAGCTATATGCAAAAAGAGTGCACATAGCATCCATACACTGCGAATGATTAGATTGCGATTATTTCTCGAGGAAAATAAATTGGAGATTGACAAGTTGAACGAATGTATTTCTGCCAGAATCAAAAAAATTATTGGACATGTCCGAGACAGCTATTTTTGGCTTGTGTCCAGAATAGGCCACGTAAAGGGATTCTTTGTAAGGTAATATACATTCGAGGTGTACCGTATCAAAACGTATTAATTTCCCATAAGTACTTTCTCTGCTACTTATGTCTTGCATGTTTATGCATAATTTGGGTGTTATCTGCACAAAAAGCCGATAAACAGTTGTGTTTACGCGAATCATTTTGAGCTTGTTGCCACGTGGATGATTAATTCTGCAGCCCGAGTATATTGAATATTCATGGTCGCACAGTGACCCACACAAAGACCGTTGACGTCACACACACAGCTAACATGTCTGATTCCAAGGTGAGTTGATTCAAGCAATGGCATTGTAAATAAGCAATTTGTAGACATATGTATATTGACAGCTATTTTTATAAGTGTAGGAAGCATATGCATTGTTTATTTATCCTGCTTCTCAATGCCGTCAGCTGAGTAACGTTTCGATTAAATAGAATTATAATGTCCGCCAACGCGGATGGCTGCACTGCAGTCAGTGTCAGCTGTCTCTGGGACTGTCACTGTGTCTGTCTACTACAGTAACTAACCTAGACTTAGGCAAGGGTCTCACCTTTCTAGTTAAGTAAAACTGCATTGTCCAATATTTGACATGCAGTGAACGAAAATGCACACTAAAGCATCAGTATATGCAACCATAGCAAGAGGATTAACCTGGTCGTGGATGTAATTTTTTTGCCTGAATCTGGGATTTGGGTATGTGTGTCTATGGGTCTTGCATTTCCAAATTCCAGTCAGCCGCTTTTAAAAAATCCCAGTTTCCCCACTTATTTGAACCGAAACATAAAAATGTGAGATTCGTACGTTCACAGACTGTTTTTAATGCTACAGCTACGATTGTTAGTAAATCTGCCTGGCATGTCATCATTCTATGTAAACATTTTTAGGTTTGTTAAAAATTACACAATACCATGTTGCCACGGAATTTTGCGATGCACGAATTTTGGACACCAGTTTTTATCCATGAATATATATTTTTTAAATCTAATAATAGATCTATCAGATCAAGTTGCGTTGCTTCATGTGAATAGCACATTTGATAATAATAGTACTCATTAAAAACAAATTAAACATTTATTTTTGACATGTTACTTTACCATTACTGTACACTTTTCCCGAGAATGGCCCATATGTATAATTATGTACAACATTAATAATTAGAGCAAGAATACAGGAAAATATACAGTGCACTCTGGATAAGGTCAAACTTCCAGGGACCCATGACAATACTGATAAGTGGAATTTCTGATAACTAGAAAGTTATCAGAAGGTCCCCTTATTAGGACCTTTGCCCTGGACCGAGGAACAGATTGACTTAGCGAAAATTCACTTATGTGAGTTTGAGTTATCTGGAGTGCTCTGTATATGACCAATGCATACAGGTAATTACGTAGAAGCAAATTAAAAGTTGGCCAAAGTAATGGATTGGGATTTTAGTCTGACTGAATCAGCATAACAAGGTTCTCTTGTATTTCTTTTCCATTTAACCAGCTGTACACTTGGTGATAAGTCCCATAATCCAATATCTAAACTGAATTAATCTGCACAGTGTTGAGTTAGTTAACTCATATTTAGGCTCAGTTTCCTACATTCAACTTTGTTTATTTGCAGGAACTTTGGAAATAGCTGAGCTGATGGAAAGAGGAAATTGACGACCTCTACTTAACAGTGCCATTAATTGGACAATGTGTCACCTGACATAAGATGATGTCTGACTTTGTTCTGCCCCATTCTGTTCTGTGCGACATCTACTGGGAAGTTGTACCTCACTTCGAGTTTCAAATGGATGAGTGCATCTGATAGCTTTGTGTATCAAAATGCACAGCAGTGCTATTAATAGGACAATGTGTTAACTGACACAGTAGTGAAGAAGATGTCTGACTTTGTTCTGCCACATTAGTTCTGTGTGGCTTCTGCTGGGAATATATACATCACTATGTTTCAAATGGATTTGTGCAATCGATCGATTTGTGCATCCAAATGCACATCATCCCGTCATTATGTTGAAAAGTAGGAGTACATAATAAAAGTTATGCTTTCTTGTGCTCACCATGCTTGGATTGTGTTCTACAGCATATTCTTCAACATTTGTTGAAACAAGTTTGTGTTAAATTAACTTTACTGGGAGTAGTATATAAAAAGGTGTCGACAAAGTTGCTTTTACTATAATTTTGAAAATTCATAAAATATAAATGTTCCACAACATTCAGAATGTTTTAGGGATCTTCTTGAGCTAAATACACCAATGATGACTGAAAACAGTGTTTTAAAATATGCGTTACTTTTAAAGGTTTGTAATTTTATAACTTTATTTCCATCATACAATGGCCATTTTATTTGTTATCGAAACGGGAGTTCAACAGAAACAAATTCAATATCTTTTATTCTAAATGACGGGCAGAACAAATAATTATTGCACTCCCAGTACAAAATAAAACATGTTTTTACACTGATGCAATATATTTTAATATTTTGTCGACACTTTATAGATGTACATTTTTCAAAGTAAAATTAAACCTTACGTAGATAGGAAAATACATAACCACCTATCATATTTTAATAATTACTTTAGTGATGTATAATGTATCTATACTACTTATGGAAATAGCAGCTGGATTTATGGTGCAAATAAAATGGTTTTATTATTGAATGTTTCTCGGCTGCTATTTAAACATTTCATTAAAACTTCACTTCAAAATGTATAGCCAGATGTACCCAGTGAAAAAGGAACATGATACTACCATAGTTTTTATATTCCAACAAAAACAATGCCAATCATTCAATATGACATCGGCGTCGCCATCGGCATCGGCGGCTTCTTGCATGGAGAGGTGGTGTTTTTTCTTTTAAATCAATCCGTCCGTCATGAACTGTCACTATGTTCATTCTCCGTTTATTCCATATATTTTCCTTCTTTTCTTTGTTATATCTGAACATAAACAGCAGTTGGTCCACGTTTCATTTTGATAATTTTATCGGTCACGACTCATTCGCATGGTGGTGGCAAATATACACACATGTTGATGACATATTTGTTGCATCTATTAACTCGGCGTAGCTAATCGAAGTCTGATGGACAGTCCCGAATATTCATGAGCATGCCTTATACAGATCGTGAAGGTGGGCCCAAAGTAGAAACTCCGCGTATGCTGAGTTATTTTTTCGATATATTGTCAGGGTCATTAGTGATTAATAAAACATAATTCTAATGAAATTAAGAGATTAAAATTCTCAAAGAATCCCTTTAATACAGCTCATTGTTACTGATGATGAATGTTTCCCATGTGTGGAGTGGTGCAGTGGCTAGAGATCCCAGGTTCGAATCCTGTGCTGCAGTGTCAAACTTTGGGTAAGTTTGTTCACTCTACTTTGCTCCAGTTCACTTGGCTGTATGAATGAGTACCTGTCCATAGACAGTGGTTGATATTTGCGTACAGATAGTCTTTGCGTATTAATTGCAGCGTAGTTGGATGCTGCCCAGAGAAGTCAAGATGGTGTTTGAGTTAACATGTCAGCAAGTAACGTGTAAAGTGCTTTGAGCAGTCCTGACTGGATACTGCATTAAATAAGAACTTACCTTTTGTGTTTTCTACAGAGCTGATCTACACTGAGCCTCCATCCCAACCACCGAAACAACCCACATCCCTCCGATCCACGCTGCCGAAGGGTGCGCTGTTCGACGAAACTACAAAACGAGGCTCTCTTCCATCCCCCGTGAAAACTCGACCTCCCACCGTAATTCCTCGAAAAATATCATCATCGTCCATCGAATACACGGAGGTCATCACCTTGCCCAAGCTGATGTCACATGACCAAGGTGCCGATAGGCCGCCATCGCCTGTCGAGTACATGACTGTGGCAGCGCCCCCTAGTGACGACCGGGTGATGGTCGATAATGAGCTGTATGATGGAATCACAAGGAGACCGATTTCAACACATCTGACTCCCTCCACGTCGCAATGTCGGCGCGTCGCGCACCTGTTCAACAATGGATCAATCAAGGTCAGTGTGACCTTATACTGTACCCATTACACCCTCGAAAATTGTAACTCCATAGAAGCATTTGATTAAGTATTTGTTTTTTAACGTCATTGATTACTGGGGTGTGATTATACATCAAACTATTAATGCATCGCAATAGTTGATGTGACAACAGTTTACAATTGATAATATATTAATGTTAACTACCAATAGTTGCTGATAGAACATTAAACTTTTTCAAATGCTCTTTTGTACACATCGTTTAATGGGAATTTATCGCGTTTTTTTATTTATAAATTAGATAGTTTCCTGGCTCAACACGTGTTTTGTCCTTGTTTGGGCAAAATTTCACAAAGGCGTTTATTGCACTTTTTCCTAAAAATATGTTATTATTAAATAAATTAAATAAAATTTTTCTTAATACACAACTAGGAATTCGAAACTCACATCGATGTTGTGTTGTTATTATTATAGAACGAAGGTGACAGTGGCTCCACCCAGCAGCAGCCTCCATCCACGGTCCGAGAGTGGCTGAGTGAGCTCCACATGGACCAATATGTCCAGGTCTTCCTGGAGCAGGGCTGGGACCACCTTGACTTCCTCCACTTGCTCTCTGACTCTGACCTTGAGAACCTTGGGGTCAACGACCCCGCGCATCGCAAGGCGATCCTCAACCGCATCGGGCAGATGAAGACGTAACTGGGTCAGGGTCGATGTAAGTAGATGAAGGTCGATTGTTGACTGCATTGGACAGGTGCAGCAGTAACTGGGTCAGGGTCGATGTAAGTTGGTCAAGGTCGATTGTTGACGGCATTTGGAAGGTGCAAAAGTAACTTGGTCAAAGTCGATGTCACCATTGACCGCATCGGGCAAATTAAATTGTAAGTGGGTCAGGATTTATGTAACCTAGGGGTAAGTAGGTCAAGGTCGTGAAGGAGTAAAATTTGTCTCCTTGTAATGGTTGAATACAGAACATGCTGTGTTAACGGTACTGATCTATTATTCCAAGATCTTAACAAAATATTTTGGCTCATTAAAGTGCCATAATACAAGACTGTAAAAACAGTGAAGTGATTTGTAGAGATATCCCGCGGTAGTTGGTGTTCGATATGCGAGTGGTTTTCCTGTCCATCAGCTATCTGTTTTTTTATGCCTGGAATGGCAATCTTGTTAAATCTAATGAATACATATAATATGATGTTCTATGAACATCAACCTTTAAATGCAGCATTTCTTTTGGCAGTCTGAATAAGAAATCATTCTATACAGAAAATGTTAATGTATTGTAAACTGACTCTAAATGTACTAAGAAATCTGTAGGAATAACTATAAAAAAAATTTGTTCTTATTGTTTTGCATTCAATTATCGCAGGATTGTCACTAATCAGATTGAATTGGTGGGTTTTTATAATGTAACTGGACAATGGATATTTTGATTATTATATTCACAGATAAATTGAGTATCAAATGTATTTAATGATCAACATATTGAAATGCATAGTTTTGACTATTATCCATGTAAATAATCTATTGAACTTAATGTGATTATGATCATAGCATTATTTTCTTATGTATTTTTAGTGTAATTTCACATTTTATGTGCAAACATGATTGTACACATGTAAACACATGCACAAGAGATAATTATATAAAATCAGATGTTCATTATGGATGTACATAAAATTACTGATACAGCAATGATTAATTTATAGTTGAAAATTTGCGAATGTGTATCATTAAACACAGGAATAAATGTCTTATATTTTTTAGCAAATTTGAGCACAGTTTTAAGCTGTTGGCCAACATAGCATAGCAGTGTATTAAATTCAGTTTCTAACTATACATAAATGCATAGACATAATATTTTATCAACTGATGTATTTGTAACTTGATTGTATATCCAGGATAAATGTTTGGAGTTAGGAATGTACACTGTATGTACAATTGTCCTCTGCGGGCAGCAACATATCTTGTACAGTGGGTGTGTATGTGGTGTTTGTATGTATGCATCTGTTTGGGTGTGTGCTCGCATACATATGCAATACATACAAGGATCTGCATGCATGCATACATTCATTTGTACATACTTGTGCAGGTGCGCGCACGCACACACACAGTGAATTCTGGTTATACGTTACAAGTTGGAACTTGCTCATTCTGTCCCATAATTAGACCCAATGTTCCACGTAAATAGTCGTCTCTGTGGACCTGTGGGGGACAATGTTGTTGCGTGTTTGTACTAGGATGATAATAAGCACATGTGCTGCTCATATTTTATTACGATTGATTCTTAAATACCCTTGCAATTTTGAGGTGTAGTAATTTTAACAAATTCTGTATTCATTGTTTCAGAAATGTTACATGTTGGCTCTGTGTGATATCGCTGTGGTACCAAAGGTGATAATATATAGAGCTGTGAATGTGATTCCTGTGCAAATTCGAAATGTGTGCCCGGAATATATAATAAACGAAAGAACCATTTTGATATTGTTCTCATTTAAATTGCATTGAAAATGTGCTCAATGAATTAAAGAAATTTATGCAATTGTACTCGTTGTCAATGGTACCTCTGTTCTGACATACAAATCCAGTTATTATATATTTAATTTGCGTTTATACGATTGTGTGACGCTACTTCAAGCGAAATATCGTCAAGTTATGAATATCCACAAAGAAAAAGTTATATTGAAAATAATTATCAAAAATAATCAGTTTCAATCCATTCGCCAGAGGACGCCAGTGTTCGCCTGGTCTTCAGCTACGTTGGTTGGAAAGTGGAGAGCGCTTCCTGCTACCCATTAACGTACTGATGCTCTTTTATGGTTGGTCTGATATCAAAAAAAGGTTTAGGGTTATGTTGAAGGTTATGTTTAGTGTTATGTACTTTTTACAAGATTGACACCAGGTGTTTGTAAACATGCATTTTAACGTGGAGAGGTGCAATAAGCCATCAGCTTGGAATGTATTATTTAAAGCCTTGTCATCATCGTCATGTGGTTGGGCGAAGGCCTCAGCATGTCGTTTCCAAATCTGCCTGTCTTGCGCTATCCTCTGCCAGATGGTGCCCTTCCAGTACCCGTCTAGTTCGTCTCTCCACCGTCTCGCCGGTCTTCCTCTAGATCGTTTCCCTTCGTAAGGTCTCCAGGTTGTAATACGCGATGTCCATCGGTTATCTCGTAGTCTGCTGATGTGCCCTGCCCAGGTCCACTTCTGTCTTCTGATTTGTTCTGTCACGTCTATGACTTTTGTCTTCTGTCTTACCCAGATGTTTGTTTTTCTCTCCCGATATGTGATGTTTAACGTACTTCTTTCCATCTTTGTTTGTGCGGCTGCTAGCTTGTTCTTTGTTTGGATGGTGAGTGCCCATGTTTCCGCGCCGTATGTCATCGCTGGAAGTACGCATGAGTTGAAGACTTGTCTCTTCAAGCAGGTTCCAGAGTTACCCTTGAAGATGTCGCGGTGTTTGGCGAATGCTGTCCAACCGGCGGTGATCCTTCTTTGAATCTCATTGTCATGTTTGTTGTCTCTGTACTGTATCGCTGTCCCAGATAAGACGTAGCTTTTTAATCTATATTGGTGTGTCATTTTCTAGCATCACTTGTCTTCGAGATGTTCATCTTTAGACCTTGTTTTTCACTTTCATCAGCTAGCTACTGCAGCATGTTTCATAGTTCTTGCGGTGTAGTAGCGCATATTAGTATGTCGTCGGCGAAGCGAAGATGGCTGATATATACTCCGTCCATCCTCAAGCATCTGGTTTCCCAGGTCAGTCTTCGGAATATGCTTTCGAGTGTTGCCGTAAACAGCTTGGACGATATGGTGTCACCCTGTCGTACTCCTCTCTTGATGTTGATCTTGTTGCTCTTTTGTGTAGGTGGACTGTCACCGAGCTGTTGGTGTAGATGTCTTTCAGGAGAACGATGTATACAACTTGTATCCCCTGTTCTTGAAGGGAGGTCAGTATTGCTTGAGTCTGCACCGAGACGAAAGCCTTCTCGTAGTCTACGAAAGCGATGCAGAGCGGGACATTATATTCTCGGCACTTCTCTTTCAGTTGGTTTACGACGTGTATGTGGTCTGTCGTTGAGTACCTGGTTCTGAATCCTGCTTGTTCTCGTGGTTGGTTTTCGTCGAGTGTCTTCTCTAGCCTATTCGTTGGTATCTTTGTGAGAAATGTGTAGATGCTTGACAGCAGACATAGCGGGCTGTAGTTCTTTAAGTCTTTCTTATTTCTAATCTTGAAGGTTATCACCATCTTTGCGTTCTTCCAAGCGGTGGGTTTTCGTCTTTCTGATAAGCGTTTAGTATACAGCTTACCCAGTGTCTTCGAGATGATATCTTCTCCTGCTTTTAATATGTCAATGTTTACATGGTCGTTGCCTGATGTCTTCCCATTCTTCTTATCTCTTAGTGCTGTTTCCACCTCCCATGGTGTTATTTCTGGTACTTCTTTCGGGTCGGTGTGAATTATGGTACTCTGTTATTGTATAGCTCGGTGTAGAATTCCTCTATTCGTTCCATGATCTTATCTTGGTCTTGTATATCTCTATCCTGCTTGTCTAGAAGTGTAATCAGTCTGTCTCGGCATGGTGCCTGCGTTCTTCTGGTATTCTTCAGGCTCGTTGATGAAATAATTGTTTCTCGTATGATCTCTTGTTTGTATTTTCTGATGCCCCCCTTCGCTTTCTTTTTGATGGTCTTGCATATTTCTTCGTACTCTATTTGTTTTTTTTACGTTCGCCGTTACCCACCATTTCTCGTCGTTTCTTCGTTAGGGCTCGTGTCGGTGACGATATTCTCGTCACTACATACCTGTTGATTGCTTTGGCTACACTTGTTGCACTTAGTTGGATTATCTTAGTGATGTTTTCGCTCATGGTGTCTAGTTCCTGTAGTGTCTCGAATCGATTTCGCAGTTCGAGTTGGAATTCGATCTTTTTTTTCCGATTTGTGTGGTATCTACACTTGGCGGTCTCTTGTTTATCAACTTCTCCATGAAAGTGTGATGTTGCTCATTACCATTCTGTGGTCACTTCCGATGTTGAATTGGTTGATGACAGTTACGTCAGTGACCATGTCTGGCCTGTTTGTCAGGATGTAGTCAATTTCGTTCTTTGCTTCTCCATTCGGGCTTTTCCATTTCCGTCTCCTCCCTGCTTTCTTCTGGAACATGGTATTCATGATTTTGTACTTTCTCGACGTTGCCCATTCTACCAATGTGTCGCCCCTTTTGTTTCTCACACCTAGGCCAAATTTGCCTGTTGCCGTTTCCGAAATGTTTGTTCGTTTTCCTACTTGCGCATTAAAGTCTCCCATCACTATCGTGTAGTGGGTTGGCTTTTCTTAGGTCTCATCCACGTCGTTGTAGCAGTTGTCTGTGTCTTCTTCTGAGTATGATGCTTTTGGTGCATATACTTGTAATATCTTCAGTTAGTAGCGCTTTGCTGTGCTTAGAACAAGTTCTGCTACTCTGGAGTTGATGCTGTTAACCCTCACTATATGTCTTTCAATTTCTTGTTTGTGAGAAAGCCTACTCCTGCTTGGCCGTTGTTAACCGTGGAATGGTATAGTAGGTGGCCACTTTGTAAGGTAGTGAAGCATTCCTCTCATCTTCGGATTTCTCAGATCCCGATCACATCTTATACTAACTTGGTTTCCCTAAGTTCTCCTCCAGTTCTTGTATCTGTTCATCTCTTAGTAGTGTTCTTACGTTATATGTTGCTATCTTCAGTCTACTTACCTTCTCTTTTGTTGGCGGCTCTTCTTAACGCAGAGATTCTTTGCACCCCCTGCACGCAGCCCTAGTTGACCCGAACCGCCACCTTAGTCATAGATTTTTTCGATGCTACTGGGTGCCTTGGCTTCATTGTACTTTGCATGCTGGCGTTGTTGACCTACCCTTCCACGCTGGCTGGTGCGGGTTCGAAAGGGGGCGACGTAGGGTGAACGAAATTGCCCAAGTTTCGATATGGCAGTCGAACCAGTACTGGACCACCATCCAGCCGGCACCGGGATTCGAACCCCGGTCCCTCCAGTCGAAAATCCGGTTTTCTAACAACTCGGCCACTGCGCCCCACGTAACTCTTGTAGCATCATATTAACCAGAAATCAAAGAAGATAGTATGTGTGTTACGGATTATCTTAGAACGCTGATGCCCTACATCAGACGAACTTACCTTCTGGCCCCAGCCCCCCCATCCCCTCCCTCTGACGAAAGTTTGTCAACATTGATATTATGATATCAATATATTAACAGTATCGGTCCGAAGCGTAAATTATATCGTTGTCGGACGCCAAACGAAACTGCCTCTGCCCCCCCCCCCCCCCCCCCCCCCACCTCCCAACGAATGTAATTTCGTCTGATAGCGGACATCGACGTTCTGAGGTGATTCCTTATTCGAACTCGAAAAGTCATAGTAACAACGTATAAAAGTCTTTATTTTGCGCATCTTTTCTGCGTGACACAATACTACGTCACTAACGTGAATGGCACACGTATTACCAGCTCGCATGGCTTGACACATTTTGATCGTTCCCCTGAGAACTGTTCGTTCTACCGCTGACCGTATGTATAGGGATGACGGAACTGCAACATGAGATGACATTTCGCTGCAAATTTGGCGATGTCGTAGTTACGCGGTAAGATGACGCAGCGGTTATGTGTCGTGATGTCATTGTTATTCACATGGCGACGCTGACGTAATACGTACGTCTGATAAGACTACAAACAGAGCTTTACGAACATTTACGCTAAACGCCAGTATTTCTCCCAGGTAAAACCGCGCGTCAGTTAATGGGCTACGTGGATGTTTGTACGACGCAATATAATACTGTAGAAATTGGACATTATTAGAGCGAACGTTGTGAAGAAACCATCTCGCTAGAACACGAGCATTTGACCCAGCGTGACTGTTCTGCATGAAGAATCCATAACGAGGCACTGCAGTCTCGTGAAGGCTGATACTCGCGAGATCTCGTGCGATAACCAGCCGGGGTAATGAAATTACAACTCTTAAAAATAATTCACCTAACATCCTACTTTCGTCAGTTAATACAGATTGTGTTCCTGTAGATGCGTTAACAAATATAAAAAAATTAATTTATACTGGTATTCTTGTATCTTTTTATTAAATAATGATGAATAAATTAAGTATTATTTTTCCATTTTATAATAAAAATTGACAGTAACGTAATATGGGTGTTCTAATCGGTATAATCCATATGAGAAAGTTATAAAAATGGAACAACTGTTCGGCATAATATTAAAGCAAGCACATCGTCCGGCACTTTCGATTTCGTTATGGTAACCTCAACGGAGACATCAGCGTGATCGCGTGAATACAAGCAGCGATTTGAGGAAGCGCGTAACCGGAAGTGTTCCTAGCGAGTTCGACACGGCGGACAGACGAACGACGTTATTGCGGAGACTATTGCAGCGACACATCTAAGACGGGCGGCCGACCTTACAGCGACCGCAGGTGGTTGAGTGGACTGTCTGGGCGGTAGAAGATGAACGTGAGGACATTGGACCCGTCTTGCTTGCCACTGCCAACGAAGCCTCGCAGGTCTGACTTGTACGAGATGACGAGCGTCATGTCACCCTTGGCGCCCGCCATCTTGAACTCCATGTCGCGCGCGCCCTCTCGCGGCGCCTCTGGCAGGTCGAACGAGACGTTGGTGAGTGGGAACTTGAGCGAGATCTTCTTGTCGGTGACGGTGCAGGAGCCGAGCACAGGAAGTGCCTGTGCCGCCATTGGCATCGTCATGTACATCGTCGCTATGCCCTCGTAGTTGGCCATCTCGTCGGTCGGCGGCACTCAAGTCTGCCAAACAAACGACGGCGTTAAGGTTAACTCAACGGGAACCATGAAATTATTAAGCATATAACACTGTCACACTTCTGTAGTTAAGAATCCACGAGCAAGAGTCGGTTGGCTGCAAAACAAACGACGTCGTTAAAGTTAACTAAACGGATTCGTGAAATAATTAAGCGGATTACACTGTGACATTTCTGTACACATGAATATGACTGTACGTCTGTCTGTTTGTATGTTTGTCTGGCAGTCTATTTTGTGATATGATTGT
>OZ023207.1:43293858-43297093 GCA_963995525.1 Escarpia spicata
GTGCATTTTGGTGACATCCCCTGCCTCGAGTTATTTAGATTCAACAGCTTATGCTTTATAATTTGCTTCACATAAATAAAACTGTGTTGGTGATATTTGGTAAAAAGCGTTACCTGGGATTGACATATAACATATGTAGGCGGTCGAAGGTATCTCTAATCGGTAACCAAGCTGGGGCCAGAATGGGAAAGGTTGGCATGCATGATACAACTCAATGACAGGTACGACCTGTGACATATTCAATGGGGGAAAGTAGAGACATCGCGGCCACTTCCGTCGGTAACTGTCTTATCGGCAAACATGCTGTGTGAAAACGATACTCGAGCGACATTGACTGCTGTTGGAAATGTTTGTACATCACTCAATATGTGCTGTTGTTGGAATTGTTGTTAAAACGTCGCACAATCTGGATTGCTGATGGAAATGTTAATCAGACAACAGATGTTCATGTTATCTAAGTAAGTCATGTATATATTCCAACAGCTGTTTAGCTTTCTCATAAACATGTGCTCGGTTTAGCTTTTTATCTCTCTAATAATTCCAACCAATCTCGTAGACCTACCGAGTTCTATTCGGAATGAAATGTTGCCGCGTTTTTTAAGTTCAAAGACATGTCTAGGAAAATGGCCATTAAGTTAAACATGCAGAACTTCCCGGTTTGCATAAAACGTAAAAATAATTCGATTATATATTATGTTATCATATATTATTTTATTAGAGACATAGTAGCATAAACCAGTGCACACATAAACTAGGATTAGCACATTAGAATACCTGCTGACACAGACTAATAGTGAAACTGTAGGCCTATATAATCATCATTATTTAGCAATTACAGACATCAACTAAAACCACAGAACGTACCAACAAATTTACGTAGACACTGTTTTGTAGGCGCATGACAGGAAGTTGCATTGTTCAGTTAGCAAACGCACTACAGAATGGTTCGACAGGTTTTAGAAAGCCGAAAGAGCTCCCTGAAAGCTTAAAGGAACTCACTAAATCAACATTCACCTTTGAAGAACAGAAAGTAAAAAAGAAGCGTATCCAATCCTGAGGTCTGCTCAAAGCGCTTTACACTTTGCTCATTAGCAGACCTGTTCGACAGAACACTATTTCTCTGGGAAAAATTCAGCCACACTGCAATTATAGCGCGAGGATTATTCGTCCACAAATATCCACACTGCCAGTTCATCCAATTATGTGTGCTGGAGCAACGTAGATTGGTCAAACTTGCTCAATGTTCGAAACAGAAGCAAGATAAATCGAAACCAGAATTTCTTCATCGAGAGTCCGACGCTCAAACAACTACACTACCTCGCTAATATAAAAAATAGGTAAGCGAGCAAAAAATGAACAATTCGGAACACATCCAAAACAGGCAATTCTACGGTCGCTAGCACCCTCACGGCTCCCCCTATCCTACAGCTTGGTATAATTTCAAAGGGTGCACTTTTTGTTAGTCTAGCGTCATCTAGATTTCCCGGTAACCATTCACAGAACACCTATAAACGGACCTACAATAGTGCCGTTTTCGGTGTTCTGTACGGTTCCGAACGATGTTGGCGGCGGGTATTGAGTACACTAATCTTCCGATTTGTGGCGCTGTTTTCCTCATTTGCATAGGTTCAGACATGCGCACTTCACCATTTCTTGATTTAATGTTATAAGCTCCACCTATTTTAAACCGTGGCGAAACTGATGTGCTTTGATCGCAGCGAAACCGATATATATATAACAAACGGGTCAAAATTCGTTGCGTTGATTGGTTGATATACGTGATTGTGACGTCACGCCTACTTCGCGTATGTCATTTTAGCAGCCGTTTGAAAGTGGGTGGAGCTTATTCCATGAAATCAGATAGTGGTGCCTCAATCGGTAGATTGGTGAACAGTGTCGACGAACCAACATTGTTCGCAGTGTCTAAGACACAGGAACCGGCACGGTTGTAAGTCCGTTTTTAGTTATTGTATGGATTGATTATCAGGAAACCATTTATACGTTTGATATCTGAAAGCGTAAACTTTCAAACGATGTCAAGATAGTTGGGATCCGACGAACCGTAATGGTACTAGCAATCGTTAAAAAAAAAGCGTTTTGTGAGGTGTTTTTTTCCCGCTTATCTATTACTACTAATATGGATAATATTGTTCTAAAAAATATATGTGTGGATTAACTTATTCATTGACCGTATGTGAACCCAGACCCGCCACTTTCCGAGACCGGCTGGGTTCTCGCCGGGTGACACTTTAAAAAATCAAGGTATTTATCCCACCCACATCTGATTGATAGGCAGCATGCATTGGCACACAAACGTACGTTCCTCAGCTGTTCAAACCCTTACAAACAACGAACGTTAATTCACTGACAGTCAATGGAAACTACGAATCATTTCCAACTCAACTAAATAGATTCAAATAATGCAAAATTAATAATACAAATAATACACATCCCATTCATTTCCTAGCAAATATTCCTGGAAAGAAATGTGCTTTCAATTACTGGTGTGTCTAAATTATTGAAGGTGAAACGACGCCATATTTGTATCCTGTCAATAGTTATTTCGTTTATTGGCCTCAAATTATTATTGTTGCGCAACTGCGCCATATAGGTGACATTAATTTATTTTCTGTCTGCACCAGGTAGAACATTCCATAGTAATGTCTACTGCAACTTATCCTTGTTACGCAAATAATGCTGATAGTCACATAAATCCACGGTGTACATAAAATAAAGAATGCAGTGAATGTGAGCTGGACGACTGTAGGCTTACCTACGTTCTTCTATATAATAATATAGTGTCCGCCCACTCTAATGGAAGGTAGGGATGCTGACTACGTGTCCCCTGTAGAACGGTCTCGCCCCTTATAACGCCAACGAACCTTTGCAGAAGGAGCGGCCCCGTAAGATGGGCGATTCTGTTTTACATATATATTACTGTTGCTCGTCTTTTTCATTTTTTCTCTGCCACAGGAAGATGCGGGGTGTGGTATTACTTACCGGGCTACCACATGACCTTCCTCACCTATAGTGCTTCTAAGTACACAACCATTCCCTTTGATAAGAATTTTTTTTAAACATATTTTAAGCATTCCTTTTCCTTTCCATACAGCTAGGTTCCACTGAAGTGCAGCTGCTTCGTGCCTCATTCTGGGCGTGTGAGCCAAGTGTGCTCACTTTTTCTTTCTGGTGGTCGTCGAGATATATTTCTTTTGACATTCTTTTCTTTGAAGCT
>OZ023207.1:43297293-43317293 GCA_963995525.1 Escarpia spicata
AAATACCAGACTATTTGGTAATAATTTCTGCGCGTGCGTCTGAATTAATTACACTATACGTCCCTCCGGTAGGAATGATTCTGATCAAAGCTATGTTTACCAGCAAAGCACCACGGTGCCGCAATTAATCACGTAAATCTCACCATCAGACTGTTCGAACCCCCGAGGGACAAACGCAGACTCGGACCACGAATTGCCGCCGGCGGAACGGTTACCATGACGACCTGCCTGGAACCCGCACGAGAGCAACCATTTTAAGTGTTTATGAACGCTGCGAAGGATGCCAACTGTAACGCGAAACACCGCAGGCGTGATTCACCCCGGAGACACGGCGGTCTGTAAAGCAACGGCCGCATTCCGCGAAGGCAGCGGCTCTACAGACGTCGCGCTTCGATCCCATAAGTGACCTGCCACAAGAGAGTAAAGTGGCTATTAAGTCGCAAAATTGTGAAATATGTAGGGCCTAAATTTGTATCTTTTTTTATTCCACAGACGACACGCTTTAAAAGGAGGTAGGCTGTACGTAGTTTATCCTTTATTAAATAAATAATGTTCTTAAGACTAACTATGTTGAACGTAATCTGCCCGCCAAATTGTGTTTAGTAAGCCCTTAATCGCAATTTGAAGGTACGACCCCGGAACATGTTCAAATAGTAAACAAAACACCCAGTTTCAAAACAAGCTTTTGTTGGCCGAGTCTGGCTGAGCTAATGGCTACACCCTCTGATGTCCAACTTTCCCACGGTCAACGCAGCAGACATCGCGATCGTGTTAGAAATTACTACGCCCGCTAATTCAGGGTAGACGAACAGACTACGTCCATTTAAAATAATACCTCATTTGTTAGAATATATTCAGTAGTTTTTTATTTATTGCTAATATGAAGCAATTTTTTTAAACGACAATTTGAGAAAATAGTTTGTGAAACGCCAATGCCCGTTGCATCCATGTATCTTGTATTTTATTAGTTTGACATTATTATTTGTCACGGAAAATGAACCGGATATTGAAAGAGGAGATAATAAGGTACACATGATCTATTTTTAGCTCGCGTGCAGAATAGGCCTGTGTGTTTTAATACCCGGATGGCGGTGGCAGGTCACATATGTTAATACATACCTGCGGTCTGCTTCAATATATGTTAACATTACTTCTGCACCTGTGTGCGTCTGTATCGACATAAATCACGGCCCATGCAAGTCTGACATTTATTGGCTTGTAGTGCAGGTAACAGATTTTCATTCGCGCATCTCAGAAAATGTACTCGTGTTGTCAGAAATAATCCCGCAGACTCATGATCTTCCGGTATTAAAGGGAGGCAGTCGACTGTTTCATTTATTAAGTAATATAATTGTTAAGGCTATAATAACTAAATTTAATGTATAAGGTCCGCCAAATTATGTTTAGTAAGCCCATATCAGCGTTCCCACTTGGAAGATAGCCAGTCTCGTCTCGACAAGTGCATTTATGGCGTTGTTACTTGTTCGCAAAGCAGAGTTGCGTGAAACACGCGATAAACATAGGGAACACATAGAAACAGGCATAGCGTGGGTGATTGTTTTTTTTGGGGAGAGGTGCATTTTTGGGCCTTTCCCACAAACCTCCATCAGATTGGAGCTGGAATCTCAGCTGGCGTGGCACCTGGAATCTCAGCTGGCGTGGCACCTGTTGTCGGAAGGCTGGGGGAGGTAGTGATGGAGATATTTCGCGGTATCCAGAAGGGGTAGTGTTGCAGATGTTTCGCATTGTCGAGTGGTGACACCCGGTAAGCAACCGCTATTGGCATCATTGTTCATGGGCGCTGATCAGTTTCAAGTTGGCTCGTTTCACGGTCCAGATTGGGATTAAGTACAACATATACAGCGAACTTCCTGTCAATAATTACCCATGGAACAAACAACCTCTCTTCGACAGTAGCAATTAAGTGATATCGGGACCGCAAATGCATCAAAAGATCAAATCCCGCCAAACAAAAGTCTGAAATACATCGACATGTTGATACCGATACAAATGTCGGCATCTCTGTAGTCATTATGCACCGTTCATATTCACCTGCCATAACGCAAAGCGACCTGTGTCAGCATGCGCTCCAACTCTGGACCCTACGAATCGTAATCGGGAAATGAGCGATGTTTGTAGGAAACTGCATTGTTGTACGACGCTAAACGAAACAGCTGCTAACCTTTTCTTTGTTGCCTTCACATCGGGATAAAATCGTACGTACATTTACTGTGAAGAACTGTTGAAATAGTATTGGAGTGTATTATGTTATTCTTCAATCTTTCGAAATGCTTCATACCTGAGGTTATAAATAGACCTGCCTATGAACTTTGTGGTTGCTGCGTTGTTTAGCATCAATTAAAGTTCGCAACGATCAATCAGCGAGATGGCAAGAGTTGTTATATGGGGAATGTTGCGTAGTGCAATGTCGGTCCATTCGCTGGTTTCTTGAGGCGGTTAGATATGACCACACGCGCAGGTAGAGGCTATGACGATCACCGCCCTGTTGATTTGTCGAACCGTTTATGCCTTTATAAATATGTTCGCGTCGAAATGTTCTATCAATCAACATTCTTCCGCGTTTATTGTTGCCATTTATATTTCTGTTGAGCTTCCATCCAGTACGTCATGACCAGACCGGGGTTCTCTAGTCTGAACCAGATGGCGCCACAATAGATCGATTAGTTGCGTCAAAGACCTATTAAAATATTAATTATGTCCTTGATTGCATACCATAATGTACCTTCTAGGAGAAACTGTATCAATGTACTTTCTTAGATAAACTGTAGCAACTGTTCAACAGGATTACTGTACTTAAATCATGTAATTTATAATCAATCATGTGGATAAAATTGCAAAGACGATACGGAAACAAAGATTGATGATGGAATGGCAGTTTTAAGACAATTCGGTTGCAGCCAGCGCACAGAAGAATAGGCCCGGATAAACCAAAGTTTTCTTTGTGACTTTATAAAGGCATACGTGGCACGGGAGTCTCCAGGGTGGCGAATGGCATTGACTAATGAGGGATAATGGCGTGTGCATACAGATGGTTGGAGCGGGCAGAGTTCGACCCCAACGGTCAATTATAACTAGGCGTCTACTATCACATAAACCTGTCCATTCCCAGCGGCTCCTATACATACGTTCTACAAACAGTTTCATTTCTACAGTGAACTGCCATAGTCCTGATACACTACCCTGTTGTAACTGTGGAAAACAAAAACGAACAATCATCGCAAAGACACCAGGGAACCGTATCACTAACAATCGTATGCGCGCTTAAGTCTGCCTGTGCCCTTTAAAATCCTGTTCTCTCCTTAACAGTGATCTAGTTAGCCGTGTAACCTGAACACTGTCAACACCAACACGCGCCATGGGGACACTTTCCTCGGTATGTCACGGATGTGATATCCTCGATGAAACGATGGCGGCTTTTTGCACTTTAAAATGTATCCTTAAATTTAAGAACCGAATTATGTTTAATGATTGATTTTCGTACTAACTCATGATCTCTGTGCAACGGCCCCCTGCACGTCTTCCGTACAGCGCGAACGCCGGTGTACATTAATGATCGTAGAACAGACGCTGGCTACTTATTTCGCAGCTCGTCTATTACTTGTGGTGTACCGGTACGCCGGGCAGTCATTGAAGGTGTCGGCCGCCGTATGGGAGTGTGGAAGCGGCGACATGGCGAGTGTATAGCCATCAATACACACAGCTGCCGGGACACGTCAGTGTCGTTTGCCAATGCCAAGTTCCGGCCAACACCTTCCCGGATCAACGTCCAGGAGACCACGGGCATTTAGTTTCAGTCTGGACAGGCTTAACGGTTGTTTCCAGTACTGGACTCTCATGTCCGTATTGTGTTTTGGGGATGCGCTTTTTAACTGTGATTGTTGGGTAATGCAGCGTTCCTATCACATCGTGTTTACCGTGAACACGACTTCCCAGCATGCATAACGAAATTGGATTAATAGCCTACTGGCAATATACTAGTACCAAGTAAGTAAGTAAGTAAGTAAGTAAGTAAGTAAATGTTTATTTTTCCAACACAAAAACAATACATGCAGTGTTTATGGTACATCAGAATGATTATGTCAGTACTGAGTCATTACAATGCACATACCACAATTAAATTGATATTACAGACTTAATACTGGCCCAATACTAGACAGTATTATAGCATGCAGCGTCAACTATGAAATGAAATGAAATTTTGGCTGCATGAACCCAGCATTGGGCCAGTACAGCATGTCGGTACAGGCCCAGCATTGTACAGACACTCTAAGCTAGTACCAGGCCACTACTGTTCCATTCCAATATGGCCCTAGCATTAGGATAGCGCCCCATCAATAACAGTTGGTGTTGGTGCTGAGTCTGCCAAGCCCGCCCCGCTTCCCCCCGCCCCCCATTCCCGGTTCAAACGCCTATGCCTTATGTACATTTACATATTTCTCATGCATTTTCTATGTGAAATGTTGTTTTGGCAGCATATATATTATATAATGTCGATTTGAACAGTTACTAAAGGTAGGTTACATAAACATTTTAAGCAATAGTTCTACTGCCAAATGGTAGCCATGACACTTCTGACCTGCCGATTATTGACCAGGTCGACTATTCGTGTGTCCACTCATCAGGCCGTGGATTACCGCAGGCTGGACTGACTATAGTCCTGATAAAAGAAATAACGCTTATCGCGCACTGCTTCAGTTCAGGTTCGACCCTCAAGCTTATCACGACGGCGGATCGTAACACGACCACGGCACAGCTGTATATCACTGCGTTCTACTGGTTATTTACACCAGAACGTGTAATTGTGTTGAACGAGAAACATACCATTGGTGTACCTAGTATTACAGTGAGTGAGTGAGTGAGTGAGTGAGTGAGTGAGTGAGTGAGTGAGTGAGTGAGTGAGTGAGTGAGTGAGTGAGTGAGTGAGTGAGTGAGTGAGTGAGTGAGTGAGTGAGTGAGTGAGTGAGTGAGTGAGTGAGTGAGTGAGTGAGTGAGTGAGTGAGTGAGTGAGTGAGTGAGTGAGTGAGTGAGTGAGTGAGTGAGTGAGTGAGTGAGTGAGTGAGTGAGTGAGTGAGTGAGTGAGTGAGTGAGTGAGTGAGTGAGTGAGTGAGTGAGTGAGTGAGTGAGTGAGTGAGTGAGTGAGTGAGTGAGTGAGTGAGTGAGTGAGTGAGTGAGTGAGTGAGTGAGTGAGTGAGTGAGTGAGTGAGTGAGTGAGTGAGTGAGTGAGTGAGTGAGTGAGTGAGTGAGTGAGTGAGAAAGAGAGAGTGTGTCTGTGTATGTGCGTGCGTGCAAATGAGTGTGTGTGTGTGTGTGTGTGTGTGTGTGTGTGTGTGTGTGTGTGTGTGTGTGTGTGTGTGTGTGTGTGTGTGTGTGTGTGTGTGTGTGTGTGTGTGTGTGTGTGTGTGTGTGTGTGTGTGTGTGTGTAGGTGTGCGTGCGTGTGTGCATGTGGTATGGGTGCGCGCGCGTGCATACGTGTGTGTGTGTTTGTGAAAAGTTGGTTTAACAAATTAAACTATATCAGTTTTATCATGCTGACAGCCCAAATGTATTTTGAAGGAACCATTTTGTTGTTATTAAAATGTAAGTATTTTGATAGGAAACGCTTTGTTAAGACCATCAAAAAAATTGACTTTGTCTGTTAGATCGGGTAACTTGAGATACTGTGAATAGCTGTATTGTTACGTATCTAGACGTCTAATGGCGCTGTCTCAGCACTCGGGATAAACGGAGCGACTACTCGCTGTCGCTGGACGGCACAAAGCATAGTTCATTTTTCCATTGCTGGCCATGTTAAATTTTTCTCAGATATAAGAAACCTGAGAATATCGTTAAACGTCTTCACATCCACTCCTATCATGTAACTGATATATGATCAAATTCCGTCAAAATCACATATTTCCAACTCTGTTAAGACATGTCCATGTACGGCGTGCCCATCACTGTTAACCAAATGACACAATATTCTGCACCTACTTGTGTCATGTAAATAACAATGGCAAAAAAGCACTCCACTTCTGAATCCGGTCTGCTACAGTTTACACTCCCCGGCAGTTCTTCCTGGTAACGTTATCACCGGCGCTTGTACTGAGAAACCTGACGATCTACACAATGCATTTGATTAACGACCAACCCCGGTAAGCTGACATTCGTGTGTACATAAATTACGAAATTCCCAGCGCGCATGAACAACACCCGCATGATCTAATATGTTCCCCACTGTAATTTTCATCTGGGAAATATCTCATGAACAATGTACTTATGATTCTGTAACAAGTCTGCGAAGATGTTATGAATTAGACTACTCGCTCGTGCAGCGTGACGTCATTACTACAAATGGCACTAATTAGTATCGACGGCTGAGTGCACATTACATAATTAACAGACACTTCGACCCGATGCGCCTAAATGTAGATTTAACCCTATCGTCTTGGTAGAAAATGGGAAAAGTCAGTGTTTGAGTGATTCTGATTACACTGGTACAACGAGCGAACGCAATGTAAAATAATCTGTTGGCTGCTCGATTGTAGACAAAAATCTCTATTCAATCTTACAAAGGAACGAAATACACAGTATAATGGTTACCCATGTGGAAATCAATAGAGATCCGCAGTAGGCCTAGTAGTACACAGCTCGACATATCCAACCTACCAATAGGTGCTGTGATAAAGGCAGTAGCTTTCAAGGGTTAATACGTGAAATATACACTAGACGCTCGCTATAAAGAGCACTTTGGGACTTGGTCAAAATAGTCCTTATATTCGATGTTCCTTATATCCATGGGTATACAACGCGAATTTCAAAGTTTTTCATTTTAAGCGGAATGTCCTTACATCAAGAGTCATTAGGCCTTATATCGAGAGTTCATTGCATATAGGGTCTATACGGTTCATTTACGTGAACTAGTAATAATAATACACCCTAGCATTCTGGAGCGCCTTTATTATAAGAATTCTGAGCTTAGAAGTGCAACAAAGAATAACCGTTAAGATGTATGCCATAAACAGGGACGCGCATTAAGTTACCATTACTAGCATTAGAGCAAGCGGCATTTTAAAGTGGTAACGTAGCAATACAGTTTTGATCAAATAAGTACCAACTGTTTATGGAATATAACTGTCGTTTCAGATGTTTTTTTAAAGTAAGTGTGATGCTATGTTTATGTTTTAGACGTAGCAACGCGCGCTTATCTGTGAAGAGCTCAGTTTTAGAAACAAAACATACAACGAGCGGAAATGACAGAAGGAATATGCGGCGCCGCGCACACTTACCGTGTTGCAGGAAGTCGTCTGCTTGCGGTGCGTCTGGCGGGAAGTTGGCGTCTGACGCGGGAACGGGAGGTTGTAGCTGGGAGCACGCGCACGGCCGACGAAGACGCTCATAAAATGTGGCCGTGGCGGGATTGCGAAGGCACGAAAACAGGGCAATCTCGCGATCTTGGAGCAGCGAGTGATAGCGTCCGTGTACAAATAAGGTAGGATGCGGCTAGCGACGCGCGTCGGGGATAGCACATGAAAGGAAATGCTCGGAGCTTCGCCGCGCTATAAAGCAGCGGGTGTTTGCAGAAATCCGCCTGACTAGTAGTAAGCCTTGTTGTTTCTGCCGAGGAAGATGGACAACATTGTTTCGTCTTACACTCAGTAAGGCGGGAGTATATTTGTTATGGTAGACACATATGAGTATAGGCATATATTTATTGAGTAGGTGGGAAACTATTTTTGTTTGTTTATTATGCGCTTGGAACACATACGCAAGCAAATACATACTTTGTTGTTAACTTGTTCAGTCAGTCAGTCAGTCAGACAGCCCAGCCCGTTAGTTACTCGTAAAGTAAAGGTACGTTCTTATCTATATATAGCGCAGTGTCCAGTCCTTAGGACTGCTCAAAGCGCTTTACACTTTACTATACGGCCTATTCAATCGAACTCCATCTCGACTTTTATAGGAAGAATTCAGCCACCCGGCAATTACTGCGCGAAGTATATTTTATACAAAACTATCCAACACTACATACAACCAGGTACTCACTCATGCAGCTGAGTGACCTGAAGCAACGTAGAGAGAACGAACTTGCCCGATATTAGAAATTACAGGAATGTGATTCGGACCAGGAATCTCTTGATTGAGAGTCCGATTATCTAACTATTCCACCAATTTTACCAATGCAATAGTGACTTCATAATCAGAAGTTCCAGACAGGAGAACAATTTATATATACATAGATGTAATTATAGAACTGGAGAGAACTCCTTGAAAGTAATAGGGGCTCGTCTTTGGAATAAACTACCTGTAGACATTAAACATTCGAAAACGCTAAATATGTTTAAGCATAAAGCCAGGAGCTTTATAATTGGCATTAACTAAAGTTTAAATTTAATTACATATTGTAAGAAATTCGCTTGTGAATTTGTTCTTATATTGGTACAACATCTCTAGCTTTAATTTACAAAAGTCGTAAACGTGAAGCTATTGCAATTGAATGCAACATTTATATTTACGCCAATGGGCTCCACTGAAACATAAACATAACTGTCTGGAATGCGGAATTAAATAGTGAACTGTGCCCTAAAGCTGCACTCGAGCAAACAGGATTCAACCCGGTTTTGGACGACAATTGGTTTTGGAGATATTTGTTTTCATGTTGGCTGAATTGTTTTTAAATGGTGCAAAGGTGCATCACTTCAGCCTTGTTCACCCAAACGCCAACATAAGGTTTATGGTGAGTATTCAGCCAGGACGAAATCAATGCGCAAACTGTCCTTTTACACAATTCCATCATTGCCTACAATCAAGTAGTTAATTATACATAGACAATTGACAGTGGCAAGCCCAAGCTTCGGGCGAGTGTCCTCACTGATTAGTTCGACGCCTGTAAGAACTATATTAAGAATGTCACATTTCCGTCTTATATAATTTCTGACAGTAAAATACTACAGCAAATTATAAAACACTAAGTATAACATGGAAAATAAAAACATACTTCGTAATTGATAACATAGATGCAGTGTAAGACTGAATAATTAAGGGAATTTGACCCTTTAATTATACGAAACCAACAGCTAGCTCCGTATGCGTTAACCAGTGAGTCCCGCTATATTCGAGTCGTCCTGTATGTGGTTGACTTGATGTAATCTATTAATTAAAAACGAACGTTTGAGACGCCCCCCAAACTCCGGTGGGATCTGAGAACATCGATGTATTGCCGTTTTCGTCTCGGGCGAGACGAGGTGATCGATTTATTACCGTTTGTGCAAGATGTTTTCTAGTTTGCATCGGCTCGAGTATTTGTAAGCGACGAGATCTGTGTGGGCACCTGGTTCACTACTTCTCGTATAATCGCTGAAGGATGAATACATTTTATAATATATTTTCGAGTTTGTTATACATACGAATGGAGTTCCGATTATTCTGATACGGTACGACCTACGCCTTGCTCTTTACAGTGTTTTAGAAAACGTAAAGAAAACTACAATTCTACGTTATATGTGATAGAAATACATAATCTTAATTCCTGCCACATTTGTCTTATACGTCTGCAATTTTCTTAATAATAAGGTACACATTTTGGGCATTATTTTGCAGTGAGGTCACACATATCAGTGCGAGCATACGATGCTTTGTGTTGTAAATTAAACTTGGTACAACTCCTCTGCGGCCACCTCCTAGAAAGGCCACCTCTTGAAAATTACCGCTCTACCAGAGTAGGTCATTGCTTGTTTTTTATTTGACGTCCATGTTAAGCTAATCATGTACAGCAGTTACCCCTCTACACCGTAGTGCCGCCAGTTATAACATTTAACAACGGCCCTCAGTATTAGCCGATGTCCATTTATAAACCAAACATACAATAACTTCTTACAGACTTTCGAGGCAAATTAATTCCTTTCGAATGCAAAAAAATTATGTTACGTTACATTGCAAAATTATTTTCAGAATGCTAATGATACAGACCACATTTGCGAACTGTCTGTATGCACATGTATGTATATACATTTTTGCCAGAACTGAACATCTGTATATCGGACCAGCCTCTCTAATCAGACCACTCCTTTAATCAGGCCATCTTCTGTGACTCACTTGGGTGGCCGCTTTAGAGGGATTCTACCGTAAGTTCGGCGTAACTCACGCAACGTGCAACACGAATGCGCATGTTATTGATTCTCTATGATGTCAGGCGAATACACCGCGTATCTGTTTGCGCCATAAGAACCACGCACATGTGTTCTTTCCATTGGACCGTGGCACGGTACTGACATATAGGTCTGCAGAACACAGTTAAGAAGACATTTCCAGAGGCACAGGCCAAATGCGGCGCCAGTGTAGTGTTCGGTGGACCTTACTCAACACGTTTCAAATATATAATCATTGACACAAATTCCACTTTTTATTGTAGGCCTTGTCCTATATATCGAACACACGTGACCGTACGTGTTTTGGGGATACAGTCAGACTCATTCGATAACTTACGGTACATTTTTGTATAAGAAAAAACACAAATGTGTTCATCTTCTCTGTTTTATTTTAGTCATAATTCAATATTTGTCGTAGTCTGTTATGTTAAACTGTTATAAAACTATTGTATGTAGCACAAAGATTTGTGGCGTTTTTATACATTTTAGTTCTTGTTTTTCTATGCATTATAAATTAAGTTATATCAATGATCTTCGGAGAACTGAAGAGAACGTTATATATCAAAAATAAATAAAATCATTATTGGATAATCCCCTTTTATGTTTTATTTTGAAGTCATTATGCTATTCAGTGTGAACTTTTATAGTAATATTATTATCATCGCTCGAAAATTAAACAGTGTAAAAATGTGCTGCATGTAACACTACAACCACACTTCGGTTTACAATTTACAGACACCATGGTGTCGTTTTTATAAGGATAATGGCAAGACAACGAAGAAAAATAACCGAATCAGCGGGCGTGACGCTTACCGACATTGGTTTTCCAAAGAGGTACGTGTTAGTGGAATTGTAGCATATCATTTGTGTATTCCGCGAATGTCCAGAACGCCGCGACAACTTGTGTTTAGGTTTATGATATTTATATATTTAAATTAAAATGTCGATGTAAGTTTTATGAACAACATATCCTGTTTCTTGTTATTTAAACTCGCATTATCTTGGGACATTAGTAAACGCCTTGATAACATCAACGCTGATAGGCCCTATATGTCGTATATATACAACCACTACGCCACCTAGCGCGTATTCACGAGACGGGGTAGGAATCCTGCAGTGTAAACGAACCGTTCTGCAGATGTCAATTACCATCACGCCATCGCAAACTTCTGGTTGTGTATTTTATTTCGCCTAGACCGGCCGGCCGGTGGAAGGTTCATCGGTATACTCCTCCGCCTGTCAATTAGCGCGGGAATGCACGAGGTGACGATGCGAGGCGCTTCACGCGGCGCGCGCCGTCCGGAAATAGAACAGCACGTGTTCCGGGCAGATCATATTCATCCATCAAACGTTGTTGGGTCTTCGCGTGCACAACTTTTTAAAGCTGCCTGTGCACTTTCGCATTTTTTTCGTCTAGTTCTAAATTGATTTCACACAAAAATCGAATCTACATCTGATATTCACTATGACTGTTAGTTCATTTGTGCAATAGTGTTGTTCACATTTTGATGAAAACCATTATTGTTAATTTTGGTTCGGTCAGGCCAAAATTCGTAAAAACAGGTAAAAGTATATAGACTTGAAGCCCGCCTGTATATGCCAAGTGGTATGTCTGTGTGCACCTCCGCACGTTACGTGGTCTGGGGACCGTGCCACTGACAATGTTATGAGTTTATATGCCTTATTTTGCTCTTAAAAATATATTTCGCTCATTGTACACTGATAACTATCACCACCAGAACTAGACACTGGAATAGTGTGCTCGGTGATACAGCTTTTTAGAATTTTGATAAAGCTCCTTAAATGTAATTAGAATTTCAAAAAAATATACGACGGAATGTCCGAACGCTCCACGTGTTCTTCGGCATCCATGTTTTTGGTTTGACGGACCGTATCCTAGGAAACAAGTCACGTGATGGATAGGTCAGTTATGACGTCATAACCAAAGACCGTGTATCGATACAAGACGGTCCACTGTTAATAAAATACGTCAATGGGGCGGTGGAGGAGGTGCGTGGAGGAGGTGCGTCAAGCTAGAACATTATACACAGATGTACGTGCCAGCCGCCCAAATGGCGGACAAAAACTTCCATAAGTATACTGCTATGATCTCGCTCAGTGACGCCTCCTGTCAAAATATAGGCTCCTTGATCATAATGCCGTCTATGCGTTCAAACTTAAACTGTTTCAAAATCGATTGCGGCGACAGGAACACGCATAGTTCTCAACGTTGAGTTTGAATTGAATAAATTCAATCCTTATGAGTGTGAAATATACATTAAACGGTACTTTTGCGACTGTGAAATCCGCTGCAACAGTACTCGATAAAGGCGTTGTAGTAGGCGTGCCTACACGTAATCGGGTGTGACCATGTCCAATTATGTGAGCTACTATTCCACCATCTCGTACGATTACAGCGGCACACAATTTTCAAACTGCCATTTTATAAAAGTACAGTATAAAGTCATTACATATATACACCGTACATATTTTAAAATCGCGATCACTGATATGTATTTTTTTATTTTAATAAACATCAATTTTCTTATAATAATCATGCATTAATACAATTTTTAATAAAAAACTTCGCCTGTAATATCATATTTACATTGCATGTTGTCTGTACAGCACGGTGTGTGGGTGGGTGTATTTACATTGCATGTTGTCTGTACAGCACAGTGTGTGGGTGGGTGTATTTACATTGCATGTTGTCTGTACAGCACGGTGTGTGGGTGGGTGTATTTACATTGCATGTTGTCTGTACAGCACGGTGTGTGGGTGGGTGTATTTACATTGCATGTTGTCTGTACAGCACGGTGTGTGGGTGGGTGTATGTGTGCGTGAGTGCAAGTGCTTGTCTGTGTGCTGTGGGCGTACGAATGAGTGTGTGCGTGTGAGGGCCTGTAGAAATGTGGGTAAAAGAAGGTTTGTTACCGAATGTCTTGTGGAAAACCCTTTTTATTATCAGTGTGTGCTAAATAGTAATAGAGCTCTACGCCTATCGGTGGAATATCACCACCAGATCGGCTTCAGACTACACTATCTCACTATCTCACTGTCTCACTGTCTCACTGTCTCACTGTCTCTCACTGTCTCACTGTCTCACTGTCTCACTGTCTCACGATCTCACTGTCTCACTGTCTCACGATCTCACTGTCTCACTGTCTCACTATCTCTCTCTGTCTCACTGTCTCACTGTTTCACTGTCTCACTGTCTCACTCTCTCACTGTCTCACTGTCTCACTGTCTCACTGACTCACTGTCTCACTGTCTCTCCCTGTCTCACCGTCTCACCGTCTCACCGTCTCACCGTCTCACCGTCTCACCGTCTCACGATCTCACTGTCTCACTGTCTCACTGTCTCACTATCTCTCACTGTCTCACTGTCTCACGATCTCACTGTCTCACTGTCTCACTGTCTCTCACTGTGTCTCACTGTCTCACTGTCTCACTGTCTCACTGTCTCACTGTCTCACTGTCTCACTGTCTCACTGTCTCACGATCTCACTGTCTCACTGTCTCACGATCTCACTGTCTCACTGTCTCACTATCTCTCTCTGTCTCACTGTCTCACTGTCTCACTGTCTCACTGTCTCACTGTCTCACTGTCTCACTCTCGCACTGTCTCACCGTCTCACCGTCTCGCCGTCTCACTGTCTCACCGTCTCACGATCTCACTGTCTCACTGTCTCACTATCTCTCACTGTCTCACTGTCTCACGATCTCACTGTCTCACTATCTCTCACTGTCTCACTGTCTCACTGTCTCACTGTCTCACTGTCTCTCACTGTCTCACCGTCTCACCGTCTCACCGTCAGACCGTCTCACCGTCTCACGATCTCACTGTCTCACTGTCTCACTGTCTCACTGTCTCACTATCTCTCACTGTCTCACTGTCTCACTGTCTCACTGTCTCACTGTATCTCACTGTCTCGCTGTCTCGCCGTCTCGCCGTCTCGCCGTCTCGCCGTCTCACCGTCTCACCGTCTCACGATCTCACTGTCTCACTGTCTCACTATCTCTCACTGTCTCACTGTCTCACTGTCTCACTGTCTCACTGTCTCACTGTCCCACTGTCTCACGATCTCACTGTCTCACTGTCTCACTGTCTCACTGTCTCACTGTCTCACTGTCTCACTCTCGCACTGTCTCACCGTCTCACCGTCTCGCCGTCTCACTGTCTCACCGTCTCACGATCTCACTGTCTCACTGTCTCACTATCTCTCACTGTCTCACTGTCTCACGATCTCACTGTCTCACTATCTCTCACTGTCTCACTGTCTCACTGTCTCACTGTCTCACTGTCTCACTGTCTCACTGTCTCAGTGTCTCTCACTGTCTCACCGTCTCACCGTCTCACCGTCTCACCGTCAGACCGTCTCACCGTCTCACGATCTCACTGTCTCACTGTCTCACTGTCTCACTATCTCTCACTGTCTCACTGTCTCACTGTCTCACTGTCTCACTGTCTCACTGTCTCACTGTATCTCACTGTCTCGCTGTCTCGCCGTCTCGCCGTCTCGCCGTCTCACCGTCTCACCGTCTCACGATCTCACTGTCTCACTGTCTCACTATCTCTCACTGTCTCACTGTCTCACTGTCTCACTGTCTCACTGTCCCACTGTCTCACGATCTCACTGTCTCACTGTCTCACTGTCTCACTGTCGCACTGTATCACTGTCTCACTATCTCACGATCTCAGTGTCAAACGTCAAACATTACAAACTTCTGTGCCTACATTCGTGAAATACTGCCCTGGCCACAACAGCGGCACCACACTGTGGCTGATCATGGTAACTAATATTTTTGAAACATTTGCGTTTCCAGCAACCTAATTTCGCTTATCCAACTCTCGCTCGTCTTCGTGAACTGCGTGTGTGCAAGTGCTTGTCTGTGTGCTGTGGGCGTACGAATGAGTGTGTGCGTGTGAGGGCCTGTAGAAATGTGGGTAAAAGAAGGTTTGTTACCGAATGTCTTGTGGAAAACCCTTTTTATTATCAGTGTGTGCTAAATAGTAATAGAGCTCTACGCCTATCGGTGGAATATCACCACCAAATCGGCTTCAGACTACACTATCTCACTATCTCACTGTCTCTCTGTCTCACTGTCTCACTGTCTCACTGTCTCTCACTGTGTCTCACTGTCTCACTGTCTCACTGTCTCACTGTCTCACGATCTCACTGTCTCACTCTCTCACGATCTCACTGTCTCACTGTCTCACTATCTCTCTCTGTCTCACTGTCTCACTGTTTCACTGTCTCACTGTCTCACTATCTCACTGTCTCACTGTCTCACTGTTTCACTGTCTCACTGTCTCACTCTCTCACTGTCTCACTGTCTCACTGACTCACTGTCTCACTGTCTCTCACTGTCTCACCGTCTCACCGTCTCACCGTCTCACCGTCTCACTGTCTCACTATCTCTCACTGTCTCACTGTCTCACTGTCTCACTGTCTCACTGTCTCACTGTCTCACTATATCTCACCGTCTCACCGTCTCACCGTCTCACCGTCTCACCGTCTCACCGTCTCACCGTCTCACCGTCTCACGATCTCACTGTCTCACTGTCTCACTATCTCTCACTGTCTCACTGTCTCACGATCTCACTGTCTCACTGTCTCACTGTCTCACTGTCTCTCACTGTGTCTCACTGCCTCACTGTCTCACTGTCTCACTGTCTCACTGTCTCACTGTCTCACTGTCTCACGATCTCACTGTCTCACTGTCTCACGATCTCACTGTCTCACTGTCTCACTGTCTCACTGTCTCACTGTCTCACTCTCGCACTGTCTCACCGTCTCACCGTCTCACCGTCTCACCGTCTCACCGTCTCACCGTCTCACCGTCTCACGATCTCACTGTCTCACTGTCTCACTATCTCTCACTGTCTCACTGTCTCACTGTCTCACTGTCTCTCACTGTCTCTCACTGTCTCACCGTCTCACCGTCTCACCGTCAGACCGTCTCACCGTCTCACGATCTCACTGTCTCACTGTCTCACTGTCTCACTGTCTCACTGTCTCACTGTCTCACTATCTCTCACTGTCTCACTGTCTCACTGTATATCACTGTCTCGCCGTCTCGTCGTCTCACCGTCTCACCGTCTCACCGTCTCACCGTCTCACCGTCTCACGATCTCACTGTCTCACTGTCTCACTATCTCTCACTGTCTCACTGTCTCACTGTCCCACTGTCTCACTGTCTCACTGTCTCACTGTCTCACTGTAGCACTGTATCACTGTCTCACTATCTCACGATCTCACTGTCAAACGTCAAACATTACAAACTTCTGTGCCTACATTCGTGAAATACTGCCCTGGCCACAACAGCGGCACCACACTGTGGCTGATCATGGTAACTAATATTTTTGAAACATTTGCGTTTCCAGCAACCTAATTTCGCTTATCCAACTCTCGCTCGTCTTCGTGAACTTACCATGAAGAGAGTCTGGCACAGAACTCGCATTCTGAATTTTCCTTTCGAAATTTTGAATCACCAGATGCCGTCAGATGGCATCATTGTTTTAGCTCATGTATGGGTTCGCTAACAGAAATAAGTTACAAATATTAAAATACAACATAAAAATCTTATGATAAAAGGACTTAACCAAGTTTCCTGGCCACCTGCTGACGATCCGGTGATATGATAGTAGTGCAAAATTGTAATTTGTATTTAGTTTATTGTGCGATTTGTATTACATGATCAGTTTATTCTTATCTATTTCTATTTCATAGTTAACCTGAGAGCACACCACGGTCTCTACCGGATTCGGGGAAACGCTGCTTACCGGATAAGATTTGCAACACCACTAAAATCCCGCTGGGAGGGCCGCAACACGTGCCGCCATCTGACGGCATCTAGGTGACCAAGGCTCCCACCGGCGATATGCTAGAACCCTTTTGGGGTTAAGGACACTGTTAGACTTCCTGCTTGGTTACAGACGAAAAAAAGTGCAGTATATTTGTGAGAAATTACTTTTTACAATATTCACTTGCTCTGACATAAGTGCATTTGAGTAGTCAGATTTCTAGATGTGATTGTAGAAGCTGTTGACAGTAAAATGGTGTCTTTTTAGCTGATTTTACAAAGCGGAAGGGTATCTGGCAGCAATTTGGCTAGTTGACACTTTAGCCGGATTACTGCCTGTATCCATTTGTAAATATTGACGGGTGTCATACATACAGGCATTTTGCAAGAGCTAGAGATATTAGATTTTGACTAAACTCGACCAGCATGTCAATGAGATGATAATAACAGCAGGTGAGAAGTTTAAGAAACTTTATAGGTCACGTTTTCTTATAATCACACGAAACATTAACATGGTCGCCAATGGGAAAACTGACAGTGTGCTGACCCCTTTTTTGCCACCTGTGTATCAGTTTAGCACGACTGCAGTGCCGGTGTCGCGCTTACATTTATCCGGGCGTTAAATAATATTCGGGTGACGTTTCTGCGCGTGCGCGTATCTAGGGGAATGTATTTAGCACCAGCTACGACTGTTTATATATATATATATATTATATATATATATATATATATGTGCTTCCCACAGACATAAACAATTTCTGTCGTAAAACAGTTTCCTCTCCACGCACACGTCACATGACTTATTCTTATACTTGGTCACAAATATGAAAAAAACAAATTATAAGTATGTACTCTAACTATATCACTCGTATTACGACAACAAACGAAACATATTTAACTACTGGATATTATTTATCACTACGTGATTTACTGGTGCCAATATTATGCCTTACATATGCACATAAACATCAGCCGGATAATAAAATTTAACGCCCAGATAAATGTAAACGCTACACCGGTTTCGGTAATTTTATTTATCAAGATCAAGCTGCATTTTACAAAAAAGGGGGAACTTTTGACATAACCTATGGCTAGTGGTTATATCACAGGCCTCTCTGTCGAGAGAATACCGATTCCAACCCTTTTCCTGTCGGTTTGTAGCTTGGAAATTTGTTTTCACTCGACGTTGTCAGACATGCGTTTTTGCGTGGTATTGCACATTTCCAACAAACATTCATTCGGGGCGTGGTGTTGGGGGGTAGGTTGATTGACAGGGTAGTTTTAGAGATTTTCTGTGGCCAAGGAGAAGGGTAATGTTGGACATAGTTCAATTTTTTTTAATAACTTTTACGTCACAATTTAAACCTGCCACACTTAATTCCCCCCAAGTTTATATATTTGTGAAGCGCGGTGCCGCAGTGTGGATACATCGGACTGTCATTCGAGAGAGCCCGGGTTCGAAGCGCGGTGCCGCAGTGTGGATACATCGGACTGTCAATCGAGAAAGTCCGGGTTCGAAGCGCGGTGCCGCAGTGTGGATACATCGGACTGTCAATCGAGAGAGCCCGGGTTCGAAGCGCGGTGCCGCATTGTGGATACATCGAACTGTCAATCGAGAGAGTCCGGGTTCGAAGCGCGGTGCCGCAGTGTGGATACATCGGACTGTCAATCGAGAGAGCCCGGGTTCGAAGCGCGGTGCCGCATTGTGGATACATCGGACTGTCAATCAAGAGAGCCCGGGTTCGAAGCGCGGTGCCGCAGTGTGGATACATCGGACTGTCAATCGAGAGCCCGGGTTCGAATCCTTTCCTGCCGTTTCGAACCGTGGGCTAGTTCATTCACTCCACGTTGATCCAGTTCATTCAGCTGTATGGATGAGCACCTGGCTATAGACAGTGGTGGGTTTTTGTGTACGAATAACCTTCGCGCATTAATGGCAGCGTGGCTGGACGCTTCTCATGGAAGTAGATATTGTGTTTGATTGAACAGATCTGCCAATGAGTGTGCACACGCTACCTTTTTTCATTACTTCCCCCAAACGAAACTCTTCAGCCTCAGCTTGAAGGGGTGCGTACGCGTCAATCGCACTCCAGCCTGCGCGCCCGTATACGATCTACTGTAGTTGATTCTGAGTAACATGACCTTACAATAACAACGATCAGACTTCGTTTTTGTCAATTTACATCAACCGCAAAATTTTGTAGTAAATGGATATCGCCAAGTAATCGTAATAGCCTTAATTAGTCATGCTGTTCATAGGTCTAGACAGCCGAACGAGGTTCACGCCGAGGTAATCATCAGATTTGTTGATTCGTGTCACATTTACGTTGTCAATTGTTATTACTGACGACTAGGAACTCGAAGAGATAACTCGAGTCTTTATTTAGACGTCAAAGTAAATATGAGTTCCTAGTTTTAACTTGCCAGCAAGAGAATATTCAGAAAATGTTTCCGGTGAAGATGTACTAGATTGACCTAAATTATTTATGCTACTAATCGGCATCCTTATCTCGTTCTTTCTATGCCAGCGTATTTATTACACCACAACACCTCGTTTACTGGAATAGCATGGTTGATCAAATAATACGTTTGTGGCACTTTTAGCAGTTGAAATAACTTCAGCGCTCCTAACTGTACTGCAGTATAGCGGGCTTGCGCGAAGCCCACTTAATGTCACAACGGCAATTGTTATACTATATATATATTATACTGATATATATATATATATTTAATAATAATTGTGTGTGTGTGTGTGTGTGTGTGTTTGTGTGTGTGTGTGAGTGTGTATGTGTGTGTGAGTGTGTATGTGTGTGTGTGTGTGTTTGTGTGTTTGTGTGAGTGTTTGTGTGTGTGTGTGTGAGTGTGTGTGTGTGTGAGTGTGTGTGTGTGTTTGTGTGTGTGTGTGTGTGTGTGTGAGTGTGTGTGTGTGTGTGAGTGTGTGTGTGTGTGAGTGTGTGTGAGTGTGTGTGTGTGTGTGTGTGTGTGTGTGTGTGTGTGTGTGTGTGTGTGTGTGTGTGTGTGTGTGTGTGTGTGTGTGTGTGTGTGTG
>OZ023207.1:43322293-43334793 GCA_963995525.1 Escarpia spicata
ACATATTTTGACACGCATTACTGGAGTGGGTGGATACTTAAATATGAAAGTATACATATGTTTGACACTGACAGCCAATTTAGATTTAACAGAAATGTAGTCACGACAAACGAATAGTTTCGTTATGCAAATCGACGACAATCTACTTATTATAATCGAGCTTGCGTGAGCATGTTGCTAGGGTAACGGTTTCCTCTTAAACGGTGTGCACCTTGAACACCAAACTTTCAGGGATTAATCTACTACCCCTAGAATAGGACATAAGATCTATATATTTTCAAAATACCCCATTTATTTCAAGATTCGCATTTACTGCAGGGTAAATCAATTCGAACTGTATAACGTAATGTGCGCATAATATGCAAAACGTAACTGCACGCGAGGCAAATACTTCAGGAAAACGGCCCCTGCGTCATGGTTAGATGGAGTAGATGCTGCCATAATAATGCGTATGTCTACCCTCATGTCAATAGCATAGCAATGCGAATATTATTTTATAATTCTACATTGTCACGACTAGGGCCTATCGATGGACGTGAACTTCACATTATCTCCGACCTTCGTCATTTTGAACAACCAATATATATGCGAGCGCGTTGTGGTGTTTATGCAACGATGATGTGTGTTTTTGTAAAATTTTGTAAATACTTGAATTACTGTCACGATTGTCATCCAATAAAGCATATGTCAGATGACGGGCATTCTTGCCAGTCTAGTTAAAAGACGGTGATGCGTAACGCCACAATGCGATTTATATATAAATGACACTTTAGCATGTCCTTGTTTTAAGTACAAATTAAGTACAAAAGGGCCTACTTCACTTTCGAATTAAGTAACACAGCTTGGCAAAATGAGTATATGACCACACGACACCGGAACACTACCATGCAGATTAGGTCATATTAGTCAACACTAAACTCGTCGTGAGATGTGTATGGCTGTGATGATCGGCTTAAGTTTCTTTGACATAACTTGACTTAACTAAACACATTGACGAATGTGACCTATCTCCGGGAGGTTACATCCGACCATCCTGTCCTGTTTACTGCATGTCACTCTGCTGTTAACAGCGGGAGCCCAGTGTCATATTTCAATTGGTCACTCCACCATTTCGATGGCTTCACTCTCTTCCGTTGTCGTTTAAAATATTGCGTGAAAGCTTGGGCTATAAACATGTTTTTTTGCATTCAGCAAACATGCCCAAACCACTGACGACGAATGTGGCGGATTCAGGTTTGAATAATATGACCTCGTTGATCTGATTATTTTGCAACTTTCCTGCTCTGATAGTTTGCGGACAACACACCTCTAAACGTCAAGATAAATTGAAATTACTGTGCTGCACAAGGCCCGTTCTGCTTCATCCACCAGACCTGTCAGAGTATCCGTGTGGTTGCCGTGGTTACCATCAATTTGTCTTCTAGCTTTTTCAAACTCACATGTTGGATCATACCATGTCCGCTTTCGGGCTGGGGAAATATAGCTTTCCGTTTACTCCAGCTTTCATGCTTTTTGGACGTAATGTCCCAGTCGATTGTGATTCCCCCATTCTTCGCGGTCATGTCATGTTCATGTCCATGTTTTTCACTGCGCGAAGGCTATTCGTACACAACAAATCCACCACTGTCTAGAACCAGTACTCAATCTGACAGCTGCGTGAACTGGAACAACGTAACCCAGAGCTCGACACGGCAGCGCAGGATTCGAACCCGGGTTCTCTCGATTGAGAGTCCGATGCTCTAGCACTGCACCACTGCGCTTCACATCAAAGCCTCTGCATTTCCCAAGTTCGTTGAACACCACAAATAGAAAGCTGCATGAAAGTCGACTTTATTGGTCTGGTGGCTATTCTTGTCATATAATTTTTATATGATAACAACTTTTCTCACCGCGAACGGGGAAAGGGAAATCAAAGTGGAGGTCCATAAAAGAAAAGAGATGACTCAGCAACAGTCAACGTAGAGTAAAGTGTTGTTGTTTTCCCTGAGGAGATGTTCACACGTACGATATTGTAAACAGGGTGGAGTATGTAGACAATCGTCGCCGAAATTAGCCCACTCGAGTGTGCATTGTAAGTGCCGGAACTTCCCCCAACGACAACTACCCGCTGTGTCCTCGCCGTTTAGCGAGAGTGAAAGCACGACATACACAAGACTCGGTAACGCGTCGCGGATAACAGTTCTTCACAAAGCAACGAGGCCAATAAAGTCGATTTTCAGACAGTTTCCTATTTATGGTGTTCACTGAACATAGGTAATTGGGAAATGTAGAGGCTTTGGTGTGGACCGCAGTGGCACGATGTTTAGAGCAGTACCTGGCTAAGGTGGATATTTATGTACGAATAGCCATCGTGCACTAATTGTAGCGTGGCTGAATGCTTTCCAGAGAAGTCGAGATGGTGTTCGATTGACGGAGTAAAATGTAATTCGCTTTGAACAGTCAGAGGACTAGACACTGAGCTGTATAAAAATTACCTTACTTTTTTATCTAAGAAGTCACAGCGGTGATAGAAAGTTGATCTGCTCTTGGACCCGGCAGTGTGATGCTGGCCTCGATACTGGTCAACAATCGAATGTTATGTATTGCACTGCCGTCTCCACCACCCATCCCTATCCCCCACACACCCCGTCATCGTGTTCCACCTCATCTCAACCTCATCAAATGTTTTTCTTCTTCCCCTTGCTCCCTTGAAGGGTGGGGTCCACGTCACTCAGTGGCTTCTTCTGTTTTTCTCGTTAGAAGCCACTACCCAGCCTAATCACATCTCTTAGTATATAATCTTCCCATGTCAGTCGACGTCTTTATCTTCTCCTTCTAGGTTCGAACCTCCACACAAGGCCTGTCCGCTCTTATCGTTAGCCGTTTCATTTGCGCCGTCACGTAGTGTCATGTTTATAACAAATGAATCGTAAGTATAACTTTGTGTGCCACTGACTACACCAGCCAGAACGTTTCATGGTATCGAAACCCACTTAATAGTTCATTCATCATCATCATCATCGTGCAGCCGTATAGTCTCCTGTGGTTGGGCGAAGGCCTCAGCATATCGTTTCCAGATCTGCCTGTCTTGCGCTATCCTCTGCCAGATGGTGCCCTGCCAGAACGAATCTAGTTTGTCTTTCCACCGCCTTGTTAACTATGGGTATATTTGTGGATATCTCAAATCGCGTGCTTACCGTAAAAGATGCTATATTTTTAGCGAAAGTCTAACACTTGTTGGGGTGGGGGGGGGGTAGACAATATATCAAGGGTGGTATACTGGCAATGATGGAGTATATAAGTATACGGAAAACGCCTTACCTTCCTGGACCGAGAGAAAAAGGCGACTGCACGGACGGGTTGATGAGTGGAGACGACGTCCTGGGTGCGCCAGGGTGGTGTCGTTATTAATTTTATGAGGACGACTTGTTGACTCGGTAAACATAATTGTGTGCCGAGTCACGATAGGAACGACGTGTCTGTGTCGTTGTGTTTACGCAGCAAAGTCTGTCTGCTTGTAATTTGACGTGACGGTTGCGTGGGCATCATTCGGGAATGTGCATTATAATTACTACAGTAGAATTTTCCTTTACGGTCACCTCGCTAATACAGCCACCTCACAAATACGGTATCTCTAGGATAGTCCCAAACAAGTTATGTAATAGATTAGGAAATTAATATTGCAAATATGGTCATCTCGTCATTCATGTCATTTATCCCTAGTTCAGAGGGTGACCTTAATAGTGAGGTCTCACTGTGTATTTAAACCATGTTCACGATTAAACATACCTCTGCAATTCATTTAGCCGGGTTCCGATATCAGGCTGCTTCAAGGTCAGATAGGTAATGTGTGAAGTAATACGAGCAGTTGGTTAAAGGGAGACTGTCCGTTCGTTTTTATCGTCAAATCATGTTATGCAGCATAATTATATATATATATATATATATATATAATGGAATTACTTCGTTAGCGCCAATATCCTGGGAAAATCCGAGCTCAATGGCGCAACAATTCCAAAGGATTAAGCGTTCTCATTGTCAAGCATGGAGCAAATGTCGTCAACAAATGGATGGAATTGCTAAGAAGTTAAGGGGATATGCAGTATTACAAAAACAGGTTTTTAGATGACGGCGAAATTAAATTATATTTCTTACTGACTTAAGACCAATAAGTTCCACAAAGTTGGTGCAGCAACCGAAAAGGATCGAGTTCCAGCATTCGTCTTAAGTGTGGAAATAAAAAGTAGATCAGAGTCGGCCGACCGAAGCTGTTTAGGTTTCTTTGCTGGAGTAAGTTGGGTATGTTAGAATATTTTGTGCATATATATATACAAAAATATATACAACGGTATAACACACACACACACACACACACACACACACACACACACACACACACACACACACACACACACACACACACACACACACACACACACACACACACACACACACACACACACACACACACACACACACACACACACACACACACACACACACACACACACACACACACACACACACACACACACACACACACACACGCACACACACACACACATATATACATATATATATATATATATGTGTGTGTGTGTGTGTGTGTGTTTGTTTGTGTGTGTTATACCGTATAACACGATTTTACATCAAAAAGAACATAATCCTTAATTTAATACTATAAGAGTGCATACGTGTGTTGAACACGTCTGACGAATTCACTTATAGTAACTCATTTAGTTTGCAACAACAACGTTAAGCAACAGTACAACATAATTACACAACAATCGTTTGACAGGATACCTTGCTAATGTGGAAATAATATAATGTCATAGTAAGCCTAGATTTAGAGGTGAGTTTCACAATATCCACTTTGCTGTTTTCCGCAGTATGTCGACATCGTTCCGTCAAAAAATCATAACAATTTCGTACTTAACCCAATAGCTTTTTTATGATGCATTCATCAAAACGCAGTACGTAGAGTTGTGCAGGTCACGAACAAGCTAGCATGTATCAATATATGTGTCGATATGGGGGTTATTTCATAAATACTGAATCTGCGTCTCGTCATAATATAATATAAACTACAACATTAATAACACACGTTATATTAATAACTATTGTTTTCAGGAATTTAAAGTAAGGCCTACAAACGCATCAGTCAAATAGCCGCCGTCATAAATTATTTTTACAACGTCCGTGTATGGTCCGTGTATATACCGTCTTTTCCTTTTTCGTTTTGAAATTGGAGAACGAAAAAGGAAAAAAGCAAACAATGTTCGTTTTTCGTATTCATATTTGAAGTACAAAAACGAAAAACGAATACAGTCTACTATTTGCGGTATTTCTAATACATGTTAGAATAACAAATTAACAATAAAACAAACCTTTTTTCGTTTTCACTGCATCAGAACGGAAAACGAAATACGACTGCAGCGCCACTCGTTTTTCGTTTTTGCACTTAGGAAGCTTCGGCTGCTTTACAGCTTCGGCTAGGAGGCTAAAGTTGGTGACTTCGGCGGAACAATTCGGTCGCACTGGCGGCATTTTTAAAACAAAGTTGCTGAAATTGCATCGTCGCCGGTGGTATCGTTGCCGAGGCGAGAAGTACGGGCGAACATTGGTCGTTTCGGCGCCGTTTTTTATGAAAGGTTTCGCCTATTAAATTAAATATACTTGTCGAATTGTCCCGCCGAAGCCACTAACTTTTGCGGCCTAACCGAAGCGGTAAGGGAGCGGAAGCTTTCTAAGTGCAACAATTAAAAACGAGTGGCGCTGCAGTCGTATTTCATTTTCCGTTCTGATGCAGTGAAAATGAAAAACGGTTTTTTATCGTTATTTAGTTTTTCTATGTTATTTTGTTTTTATATTTGTATTAGAAATACCGCGAATAGTAAATTGTATTCGTTTTTCGTACTTCAAATACGAAAACGAAAAACGAACATTCTTTGTTTTTTTCCTTTTTCGTTCGCCAATTTCAAAACGAAAGAGGAAAAGACCGATTAGTAACACTTTTCCGGAAATACGAAAAATAATTCGACTTGGATCCCCATAACAATTAAACAACGGCGGCAGAACAAGAGGTAATACTCTAAGGCGAGTAGGAGAGTAAGGATGTCGAACTTGAAGAGGATGTACGGCTACTTCCGGTGTGACAGGTGTAAGCACGGGTGGGAGAGCTCACAAGTGTACTGTCATCGCAGCACGGAGAAGGTAGGTTATCACTTTCCCAGCAGGACAGTTTTACACACAAAAGCACTGGCCCATGTATCGCCCTGCCCTCTCCCACCAGGCCAACCAGCTCCCAACGGGGGGACCCAACCCTTGTCCGCCGATCCTAGCTGCAATCGTCAACATTCTGGAGTTTTTTCAACATATTCATAGCGTTAACGCAGGTGTCGTGTGGCAGTTCTCAGGCCCGTAGCCAGGGAGGTTCACGGGGTTCACGTGAACCCCCTTTTTGTGAACCCCTTTCTCCAAAATGTGAACCCCCTCAAAATTGCATCTTTAAAATGTGAACCACTAATTGTATTCTATGTTTCTCAAAAGCGTTAACCCCCTCCTAAAAGCTGCTGGATAGAGTTCAAGCATTACAAGGAATGCCAAGAAAGCCTGATTTTTACATGTTAAAGGGAGAACCCTTATCTATTAAGTGATCATCACTGAATGTATGGGAGCCTGGCTGAGGGGTCTGTCCCCAATGCCATGTGTGATAAGGGCAGTTACTAGAGGAATGTGTGCCAAAGGACCATTGCATCCAATTAGCCATGCAGAAGGACTTCACACTATCCCAGGGTTACGAAAACGCCCAGGGTAACAAATACACAAGAAGCCAGTTTTACACCAAACGTAAAAATTCCTAACTGTAGTCACTCAGAGGTGACAGATGCAGACAAAATACTGGTGAATGAACGAAGTGACGATGATTTAACCACTATGAGAACATAAATTTAGCCATATACAATAATTCATTATTTATCAGCAGAACTATGTTAAAAAGTTAACGAAAGGTGCGGCTTTTTATTTTTAGTATGTCAAAGAGGCTATTCTCAACAATCAACAACTTAAGATGTGTAGCGATTGTACTTATTACAAGCTGCAAACCCAGTAGACAAACTTATCTAGCTTAACACAAATTATAATTTTCAACTATTGAGCTGGAACGCGAATTTCGATGAATAATTTATTAGTATTTAACCAACACAAAATAAAGTTTAGCTTCACCTATTTTAAAATGCGCGTGCTGATAAGAAATCGTGTAATTGTGTGGCTGTATGATTGCCGAAATACTAAGGTTGCTAGTTGCATGTTTGTAGATCTCAGAAAGGGGAGCCTTATTGCTGATGAGGAGGCAAGTATGTGTGTAGGGCCTTTATTATCAATTATTATGTCCAGTTTGTGTTCCGTATAGTTGCAAAATACAGTTTGTGTTTCCTGGAGTCAATTGGTGTTCAGGATATGGTAATTGACTGTTTGACACCTAGAATTTAATTCGAATTCCACAAGAGGACAATAATTTTTCTAATCTTCTATTTAGAACTCTGAACTCAGAATCGATTTATATGACCTATAAATACGATACATATACAACGAATAACGCAAGTAATAGATAAGGTCGGGAGACTCCCATTAAGATATATAATATCGCTAGCACAGGAGCCACCCCATAAATATAACCAACAATACCATTTACATGACAAATCAGAATAGCATATGACTTGCTTTTATAGTTGATACTTACTCAATGTGTCAACATGCATACATAATACAAGGACTGATTATATGTACTCGTGTACATTGACGTACATATGGATACTTAGGTATACATTCTAATACGTATTACGAATTACAAATAAAGCAATTATGGATACGACAAGTTGATTAATAATTTAGAATAAAAACTGTTTTTTGTATGTTGAAAAACCATATAGACTGTGGGTGTAAATTGTATTAATGATAATAATGGTGTATTGTTAACTGGCTCTACTGTATTGTGTCTAATGCATTTTTTTTCTCGCAAATTCATGTTTGAATCTGGACATATACAGATTATTTCTTTCACGTGTGCAGTGCTGATGAATATCATAGGTGTGTGTGTTTGGAAAAAGATTGACGTAGTACGGTAAAAGATTGTTAATTTATAGTAAAATTTAAATTGTTGGATTTTATAAATGTCATCCAACTTTAGCAACTGAAGTCTTTTACAAATAGGACTTTTGGGAGCATTGTATTTACTTACGGATATTATTCGTTTTGCTTTTTTTTTCTGTAATTCGAAAATTCGATGTGCCTGATGACCCCATAAAAGTAAGCCATAATTAATATGAGGGAGAATAAGAGCATTGTGCATAATATATAATGTATTAGCTGGTAAAAAGTGTTTAAGTTTATTTAGTATGCCTATTGTTTTACATATTTTATTTGTATGACTCTGCCAGTTTAAGTGGTTATTTATTGTGATGCATAAAAATAGAAATCATTTACACATTCAATGGATGCTCCATCTAATTGTAATACAGGGTATTCTACTTTCTTTTGGGGCATATCAAAAATCATGAATTTAGTCTTTTTGGCATTTGGTGACAGTTTGTTGGCTTTCAACCAATTGCTAAATCTTTGTTAGTTCTTTGTTAATATTTTCACTTCGCATTTGGCCTTCTGAATCGTTAAATGTATTTAGTGTACTAGTAAGGGTGGTGTCGTCAGCATACGTTATAAATTTGAAAAGGTCACTAAAAAGTGTTATGTCATTAATATATATAATAAATAAGAGTGGCCCTAAAATTGAACCTTGAGGGACACCAGTGTTGATGACTATTTCCTTAGACTTAACATTTTCAATTTCTACGTACTGCTTACGATTCTGTAAATAACTCTTACAAAGGTCCAGAGTCTTGTCATTTAATCCATAGTAATTTAACTTCTGTACCAATATATTGTGATCAATTGTGTCAAATGCTTTTGATAACTCAAGGTATATATTTATTGGAGTAACCGATTTATCAAGTTCTTATATAATTCTGTCTATGATTTCGAGTGTAGCAAGCTCAGTAGAATGTTTCTTTCTGAACCCATATTGGCTATTGTAGTATAACGCTATAGAATGGAAATAATCGTGGATTTGAGCAAACATAACCCTTTCAAAAAAATTTGAAATCACTGGCAGGATAGAAATAGGACGATAATTGCTAAAGTCAGAAACATCACCTTTTTGGAAAAGGGGTATGACTTTTGCAATTTTTAATTTGTCTGGAAATATACCAATTATTATTGATTGATTAATAATTAGAGTGACCGCGTTGCTGATATCATTTTTTAAAATCAATTTTAATAATGGTACTGTCGTTTCCACAACTTGATTTTGGAGGTAAACGATCAATTATATTAACAGTAGTTTCCATGTCAATCGGGTTAAAGCTGAAGGTGTGAAATATCTGGTTATTCAGGTAATCTTTGTATGATTTACCTCCACCACTAGGACCAGCATTAGTAAAAAACGTGTTAAATCTGTTTGCAATAATGCATTTGTCGCTAATCATTTCCCCACCGACTTTGAACAAATCTGGAAATTGTTGTTTCTTTTGACTTTTCTTAATAATGTCTTTAATTAAACACCACGTCTTTTTAACATCATGCTCATGCTTTTCAAAACTGGATTGGTAATGCATTTGCTTAGCTAATCTAATATTACTTTTAAGAATTTTATTATAAGTATGTAGGTCAGTTTTAAGTTTGTGTTAATGCTCTGTATTTACGTGAGTCTGTTTCATTCTTGAATACAATTTGTTTCTAAACTTCATCGACATAATAATGCCCTTGGTAATCTAAGGAGTTGTCTTATGTTTATATTTGTTCAATTTAATTACTTTAATAGGTAGACATTTATTCATAGCTGCAGTAGCAATTTCATCGAGGATATTGTAGATTTCATTCGGATCCGCATGAGTAACTGTGTTAAATTTATCATAAAAATTAGAGTTAATTATTTCAGTTTTAAATTTATTGAGTGAGTCAGGATTTTGTTGTTTTATTCGTATAAACCTTGGTATCGCATTAGAGGTTTCGACATAGTCCATTTACCGGGCATGTTTTTATAAAGGTTTGTAATTTACTAACTTAATTATGTTTATGATAAATTGTGGAACTTTTGCACATCAGATCAGATAAATATAATATATTAATTGAGTGAAAACCAGATTGTAAATGTCACATTTTAACTGTTTATTCTGAAAAATAACTTGGACACACCCACACTCCTCGGTGCCTCGTTTATTATATTAATGTGAACATATTCAAAACAAGTGCCCACACGGCGAAGGGTTTCGAGTAAATAATTCAGTTATATTAACAACATACTATCACTGTGTGTTGGCTTTTATCAATACAATTGGGTGTAAATTAGGCTTAATCAGGCAACAAAATAGGGCCAATCTCCACAGACCACATATGAGTCCCACTTTGTTTGAAAACGCACCCCCAAAACGACCTCGTTATGGGCATGCTGGTGTTGTTAATGTGGTGTTTGTATACAAGATGAAAGAATATAAGACGAAACCACGTGGTCCACCAATCTCACACCCACTTCATTGTTCTTCCAGTTAGAAATGTAACCATCATGAGCCAACATGAGGGGCCCTCTGCATTGTAAAAAAATGTAACCCAACACGAACTTGTGGCGCCCCCTGGAGCCCCCATTATCAAAAGCTGGCTGTGGCCCTGGTTCTTGAATGTGTTAACCTGGTGTCAGTGATTAACTCCAACTCGTGTAAATGTCTCTAACCGAATTCGTTTGGTATTTTGTTATTATTATGCATCATTTTGAACTTATACGGTTTCAATAAAAGTGGCTGCGATATCTAGAATGGGCACGTTTTATCCCACACTACCCTGCTTGTTCGACATATATATGGCGAGTGTGTGTATGTGTTCAGATGTTTCACGTCCAGATGCTTCAGTAAATTTTAGATACTTATTTCTCTACATACGAGTTTCCATCCACACTTTGCAGTGTATTAGGGCCTACTGCCTTTAAATGAAGTTATGCCAGATTAAATGGCCTTAAGTGTCGTCACATTTGTTCGACGGCTCGCTCGTGCCATAGAGTAACTTAAGGTATGTGCATGTTGTTCATTCTAAGCTCTTCTACTCGTGCCAGCTAACGCAATTTTTTTGTAACAGGCAGCGTACAAGCAGGGGTGTTCTACGTGCAAGACCGAGTACTTTCCGTACCGAGTAGAGCGTCTACGCTGTAGTATCTGTGGTCAGACGAACTGCAGTTGCGACCGGGAGGATCGTCACATCGACAAGGCCAAGCACCACCGCGCCGACCTGTGCCAGAAGTGTAAGTCGGGCCGTCCGTGCCAATTCAGTGGCTTCTAGTGGACGACACAGCCAAGCACGTGATATGTGTGGGTCAGGAAGAATATGTGACACATTCGGAATGGACGAATACCTATAATGCATTCTGACAGCCGCTTGTTACATTTTGGACTTGAGGAATACCGATAATCAATGCTGCGTAAGAAGAGTTGATTCATGATGGACACGTTTAGGGACACGATCACAGAAAGACAGGTGTTTCACTTCTGAAGTAAGGATAACAAAAAGTTAGGCAATATCGAGTAGATTGCAAGAATCGTATACACCGCTATATAACTGTTCGAACATACGTCAATTTGTTGTTAGCGTTTATTTTTCAGACGGTGCCTCATATGTTCGAAAATTATCAAACGTCTTCCGCTGTGTGTATAAGAAATGTACGCTTGGCAAAAATAGCCCTAAACAAATGTGTCGAACATTAGCTCAATCTTTTGTTTTTTAAACCGTTGATTTTTAGAACTTGCTCACGATAGCAATCTCATATGTTTTGTACGGATTGTTTACGTTAACCGTTATTGTTGTAATGTATTGTATTTGTATTATTGCCAATGTTAGCGGTATAATTTGCCTATTGTTTGATTTTTTTATGTTTGCTACAAAATTAAAGTATTATACTATCCTTGCTAATGCTATTTATAAAATGGCTTACTTGACTTAAATGCCTAGAACAACTTGACACCTCGCCTTCTTCTTGGATGTCATTCCTCTTTACCCCGAGCACACCGCTCTCTAGGGTGTCCAGTGTCATGTCTGATTTGATAGCTCCTCCTCCGACCCTCTTTTTATTTACCATTTATAGCCTTGCTTGAAAGCTATTAGAACGAGGTTTTCGGTATACATCAAACATGCCTGAAACATCGGAGTCTTCTATGTTTGACGATATCTGAAATGGATGCAGGGGTTAATATGGGTGTTTTCTCTCTGATCTAGTTATTCTGTCGTCTGTCTGCCTATAGGTAACGCATCTCAAAACATCAGGAGATTGTCTTTTTTTGAGATCGTAGTATCCAAGTTTCGACACCATAGATTGTTATGGACAGTACAAGGGCTACACATAGTCTGGCTTTCATTGTTATTGAGATGTTTGTGTTCGACTATATGAGATATGTACATGCATCTACCAAAGACTGTTGATGTTAGAG
>OZ023207.1:43336256-43459105 GCA_963995525.1 Escarpia spicata
GCTAATAAAATGTTTTTGCGACATGAGCATGGACATTTGTCGTTGCGACATATATAGTCGCTTACATATGTTTGTGGCGTTGTGCAACATATGACGATTTTGAAACATTTACTTTTGCGATTTGTATCGTTTTTTACGACATTTATCGATTTTACGCTATTTGTAGGCACATCACTCGTCCACCGCAGAATAAAGTATAATATTGTCCTGCTGGCCTATCTATGTTTGTACGCCACGAACCCACGATATCATACAAATTAATTCACTTGTTACATTGGCAGAGCGCCAAGCGTTCGCTACGATCCGTTGAACAACAATTACTAAAGTTCTGTTGTGCCACGAAGTAGACTGACGCGATATGAGAACTGCTCCTTTGTTGTAGTCGAACCTGTTGTCTGAAATGCGCTGCCTGTGTTTGCCGGATCTTCGGTTTCGGTGGTGTCATTCAAGAAGGCCATCGACACGTTTCTTTTCCGCAACGAATACTGCTGCCTGAAGAGTTGACATTTTAAAGATGAACATCTTTAGGATCGCATTATTTTTTATTGTTGTTGAACTTCATTTTAATTTAATTTATCATACCTTTTTAGGTAATTAATAATTGCATTTACACAGGATTTATTTATAATTGTTTAATTACATACACATTTAATTAGTTTACATTTAAATAACGTTTATTAGTTTTTAACAAAGTTTGTAAATATGATGTATTTCTCGTTGGTAACTACATTTGGACAATACGATCTACGTGAGCAGTTATTTGTATTATATTCACCGTGTGTTGTATTTTGTTACAATACAATTTATTTGTTCTCCATATTTGTCATACAAACAAATGCTAACTTCTATAACATGTTGCTAGAGTGGCAGTTGTAGACAGTTCGTGAGTATGTATGTGTGGATGCGTGTGTCGACGTGTTCCCGTTATGTATGCTTGTGCCCACGTGTTTCTATTATATGTGTGCGTGTGTCCACGTGCTTCTACTATATGTGTGCGGGTGTCCTCCGTCCACGTGTTTCTATTATATGTGTGCGTGTTTCGACGTGTTTCTATTATATGTGTGCGTGTGTCAACGTGTTTCTATTATGTGTGTGCGTGTGTACACGTGTTTCTATTATAATATGTGTGCGTGTATCCACGTGTTTCTGTTATGTGTGTGCGTGTGTCCACGTGTTTCTGTTATGTGTGTGATCCACGTGTTTCTATTATATATGTGCGTGTGTCAACGTGTTTCTATTATACGTGTGCGTGTGTCCACGTATTTCTATTATATGTGTGCGTGCGCGTGTCTACGGGTTCCTGTTATACGTCTGCGTGTGTCGTGCCTTACTGACCGACCGACTGTTGTTTGATCTTTTCAAATCCGTCTTGGAAGACACACAATATAGCGGACGAGTCGTGCGGTGTATTAAACGCAACAATTGGCTACAATTCAATAGTTGTCTGACTGACAGCAGTCACGGGCTGTTGAAGGTGTGTCAATGCTATTGAATATAACTAAGACTAACCATACTGTAGCACCTTCGGCGACGATGCAATTTCAGCAAATTTGTTTTTAAAACGCCGCCAGTGCGATCGAATTGTCCCGTCGAAGCCACCTACTTTTGCCGCCTAGCCGAAGCGGTAAGGCAGCCGAAACGAAAAACGAGTGGCGCTGCAGTCGTATTTAGTTTTCGGTTATGATGAAGTGAAAACGAAAAACTGTTTGTTTTATCGTTATTTTATTTTTCTAACATGTATTAGAAATACCGCGAACAGTAGTATTGTATTCGTTTTTCGTACTTCCAATATGAAAACGAAAAACGAACATTGTTTATTCGTTCGCAAATTTCAAAACGAAAAAGGAAAAGACGGTATAAACACGGGCCTTACACACACCCGCCACGATCACTGGTCGTCGCAATATTGACGCAGGACATTCACCCGATGTGAACTTTGGTGTAGATACAAGATAACATCGCATTGTATTTGGTTCAAATAGTGCCTTGTTTGTTCTAGTATCGGACACGGCAACACAACTGATAAGTCGACATATGTCACTGGCCTATTTAACTATATGAAACGTGGCAACGATCACATAGGTTATCAAAGCTAAAAAGACACTGGTGCTGTTGCTTTTATGAAATGTGGATACGATCAAACTACCGCCGCAGCCAATGCGTAATAGTAGCGCTTCGGACTCTCGACTGAGAGAACCCGGGTTCGAATTCTGTGCGGCGGTGTCGAACCTTGGGATCGTTCGTTTACTCTATATTGCTTCAGTTCACTCAGCTGTACGAATGAGTACGTGGCTATAGACAGTGGTGGTTATTTGTGTAGGAATAGTCTTTGCGCATTAATCGCATCGTGGCTGAATGCTTCCCAGAGAAGTCGAGATGGTGTTCGATTGAACAGGTCTGCCAGGGAGTAAAGTGTAAAGCGATTTGAGCAGTCCTGAGGACTGGATACTGCGCTACAAAAGAACTTACCCTTTTAATAGCATACGTCATACAGTGGTTAAGCTTTGCAGCCCACGCCTTAGCGCAACTTCCAGGCTTGAACGACAACGTATCTCAAATGACATCTATTTATTACCACGCTAACTTTGGAGTTTTATAAAGTGTATCGCCTCGGATACCCACTCGTCTTTCTAGGTTCATCCGTTGCCGTAGAACATTGATATCTGATTGACCAATTGCCGTTGGTTTATAAAACAATAGTTTTTACATATTTTTAATGTTTTTTCTAGAAGGCTTTACTGCTACCCAAGATAATTAATTAGTGATCAATTACCGTAGTAAACGATTGGTTTCCTGCGCCATCACCATGGACGGGGGTGAGCTAACTTAATGGCCTTCCAAGATCGGTCTGTTTGGGGTTTGACCACTACGCTACGTGTAGGCCGCAATGTACGGGAAGCAGAAGGAATGTGAATATACAATGCCACTTAGCCGCTGGTGAGAATGGTCAAACAGGTAACTATATTGGGATTTCCTGGAATCGCCTTTGGCTTTGATATGTGGTGCGGGCGTCTGCATTGTTCTCACGGGTGGTGCAGTCATGACCGAAGTTAATTATAAGGACACAATACAACTGATCCAGCCACATTCCGTACATTATTTATGATATCTGCCCGGGGTGGTGTAGTCAGCTACCACCTGCGGCTTGTGACGATGAATCAAACTGGTCATTAAATTAGCTTCAATTTGAATTAACAGACTTCACTCGCTAGGTGGCGCGACTGCAGCAATATATTTCCCGCGATACGTGGTGACGAACAACCCCCCTCGTGTAATGCTTTGCGGTCCTTGAGAGACTTATTTATAAATCACGTCATTTTGAGAAATACAGAATATAGACCCTGGTAACATAAACAATTGCAATAGATGAATTAACTAAAAGTACGACGCGGTACCTCCAGTGCAATCCAAATAACTCAAACTCGCTTAAGTCGATCTTTTTACCGCGCGCTAAAAACATGAGTCCTGGTAAGTCGAACTACTGATAACCAGGGGACGGTTTCATGAAGCGGCTAAGAACGTTCTTAACGCTAAGATGATTGTCTTAGTAAATGACGTAATTTTTTAATATAAGCGAGCATAGGAGTTTACGCAAACACGTGACGCTAAGTAATTGGGTAACTTTAAGTACGCTTCATGAAACCGCCCCCTGATGTACGTCAATGACGGGTGAAAATTTATGTTTTATGAGGGGATTAAGGTGTTTTTGTGACCGTGCAATTTGAAGGCAAACATGGTTTTCTGTGCTCTCGCTTAACCGACTATCGCACGGCTGCGTGACTTCGCCAGAAAGATCATAGTATGGCTCAGAATCGCATTTTGACTGCTCACTGCCAGTTAGCACGTCTATTCCCCAGAATGTTTATATATTATGTATAGTTTCGATAACGAAATGAAATTACGAAATAGTGCACGAAAAAAGTGTATCTTAAAGTATATGAAAACAAAGAACAGTTTCGAGTACTCTACGGGATTCGAACCGAGGACCCTAAAATATTTGCTCGACACGCTACCCACTTAGCCACCAAAATCAGCAATTTTTTAGTCGTACTTTGGCGACTACATATATTAGTTACCAGTCCGACCGTTGCGTACGACATCGATTGCACTTTGTTTAGTTAAATGTGTTCTTGTTTAGTATTTATATGATGCCTATCCACACTTAGTCTTTTGTTTCTGTTCGAGCATAAGCAAAGAACGTCAATACGAGAGCTGCCACCTAGTGAATGTGCATGTGATTAAAACTACGAAAAAAAAATTATGTCGGTTTATTTTTTATGTATAATGTTTCAATATAAGTTTAATGTTGAATATTTGTTATAGTATAGTGTTATCTGATAAAAGTGTATCCGTATTTAATTTGTCATTTCATAGTTGGCCTGAGAGCCAATCATCGTTTCTACCCGAATCTGGGGTAAAGCGCCCTACTGGTATCATTGGCAGGACCTTAACATTCTGAGGGGCGAAAAAATGCTGCCACCTCACGGCGCCTGGGTAATCGAGGCTAGGTTTTCTGACCCCCCCCCCCCCCACAGTAATAGGCGGCGCAGCGGCGACATTTTTTCAGCGTCAGCACCCACCCTCTCCCCCCGTCTTCGGGTGTCGTGAGAAACTGGAGAAGATGAAGGTACAGCCGCGCGGCGGCGAAAAAATAAATTTTAAAACGGATGTCATCAGTTCACAGCCAAAACAGCGAAGAGAAGGTGAAGTTACAGCGGCGCGGCGGCGAAAATGTTCAACAGCACTTCCCTGACTTCGGATGTCACAGTTGAGCCAACCGAACCAGCACAGCAGACAGAAGCTACGGCGGCGAAAAAAAAATTCAGTGGTTCTGAATCTCCGACATCCACCCAATATGAATTTCGTTCCCGCGCCAATGGTGATGCTGTGGGTATATAGTATTTAACGCTCGAAGTATTGTAAACAGGCAACAAACAAGCCGATGAGAAATCAGCGTACATCCCCTTTAACCCCAACCGCCTGCAGTACGAGGGCAACTATAACTTATATATGTGGTGCCATCTACTGGGTAATTGTGTTGTCATTTCGAACTTTGTTAAACATCAGGGGTTGCGAATCGAATTGGCGGTTAGCTTGACGATGGATGCATTTCGAACGATTTCGATTAGGCGTGTCCAAGGAATTCTAGAACATTACGCCAAATTCATGCAACATTTTGCATGATTCCTTTCGTGTGTACACGGTACGGGCATGCGAATGTCGCGAGTCACTAGACTCTCTTGGCTACCGACTCAAATGGCTTAGGTAGCGACCAAAGGGTTAAACCTGCATTCCAATCACCTCGTGTATACCATGAATATAATTTGGTGAACTCGAAAATGTATTCAACCAAGTCGTACTCAGGGTAAACACGAGGTAATTGTAACACAGCATAGGAAGAGCTGATGTGGAGGTTTTCATGTTCCAACTGTTTAATTTGTACAAGCAATGTTGGAAACTTAAGCTGTAGTATGGCAAGATTTATTTTGAAAGGGGTGCATTTTTGAACCTGTAACACCAAGTTGCCAAAAAACCAACTACAAACTCATCGAGTGGAACTCTTTCTTCGGCAGGGGGATGTGCACACGTGCATGGAATCGGAGGGCATTTCATGGAAACCTCATGTGATCTACAGGGTTAAACGAGAACTCGGTAGAGAGGCTTTGATGTAAAGAATATGTTTAATATACCTAGAGTTGAACATCACATGCTGTACAGTTGATTCTATACAGAGTGTAAATGTCGCGTTCGACGTCATCACCATGCGACCAATCATCACACAATTTGATTGGCTGATACCCAACCCACAGGATCACTGACCTCAACTCAAAAAGCCCCCCTCCCTCCCCCAGGTCAGCTTCTAGTGCTAGTCCCGAGAACAAAAACTAAAGCACGCAGTTTCAATATACATAGATATATAAATATATTACACGTCAGACAGGCACACGACCAATGTGTTTGCCACGATCAAATTTCGAAATCAAGTACACCTTTTACTCGACAAAACTCGTCGACCTCCCTAGAGGCCACTACAAAAACGTGTAAAATGCCCGATGTCCGCCGGCGAGCAACCGATCGCACACGCGCGGTGGACGCGGATTTATTTACGACTACACTCAAATTCTGCTTTCCTTTTTCGAATCAACACTATAAGTCAAATTTAAGACGTTGATACAACCATAATTGCGAGGCTCTATCAAAAGATGACGGATGCGCACTCTTGTTCGGGATTCGCTGCCGCGCCGACAGTAGTACGCTTAGACAATAAGAATGTGCAGGCACGGACACTTGGATCAATGCGACTAATGCGGCGGCGTTTGTGTGCGAGCGAGCGTTGAAGCTAAATCAGGTCGGCGACGTTCATGGGCATCTCCTCTACTTGTGTATTGTAAAAGGTTTCGATGTCCTTCAGGGTGCGGTGGTCGTCTGACGTCACAAAGTTGATGGCTACCCCCTTACGGCCGAAACGACCGCCGCGGCCAATTCTGGAACACGCAAACAACGCAATATGAAAGACAACAATCACAAAATAATATTGTGCAGCCAGAACTTGTAAATACAGAAAACCTCGGATATAACTAATTGCTTGGGACCAATTAAATTATGCAAGCAAAATTAATTATATCTGCATGTATTATACCACATATGAATGTACCACACCATCTTGAGACTGACGTCATCACAAAACGTCAACCTCACCCAATTGGTCTGTCGGTTTAGTCTACTTCCACTTGACAACCACCAGATGGCACTGTCAAATCACCAGGGTGCTTTTGGGAAGCCCTCAAATTGTGTGAGTTTTTCTGACTGACAAAGTTTAAAATATAAGAAATCATGTGTTGTTAAATGTTGCTGACAGTTTTACATATGTACTTAAAAATAGTAAAATATTGATTAGAGCAGCATTTATATTAAACAATTACACACATAAATAAGATAAATGTGCCACACCATCTTGAGATTGACGTCATCACAAAACGTCAACCTCACCCAATTGGCCTGTCGGTTTACTCTACTTCCACTTGACGACCACCAGATGGCACTGTCAAGTCACCGGGGTGCTTTTGGGAAGACAGAATTGAGTGGGTACAAAATTGGTTTATATGTGAACTGATTTCAATAAGTCTGCCAAAAATGAGAACTTTTTCATGAAATTCCAACCGTCATGAAAAGAAACCAGTCACTTTGTACAAAATCCCAGCACAAATTGTCCTCAGTCACAATATGACAGTAACAAAAGTTACAAAACAACTCAGGTAGTTATTTTTTCAAGATATTGGAAGTGCAATGAATAATGACAATATGACTAGTTTGAGAAATTCATAATTATAAAATACACCGGTAATTGTGTTATTAAATAAACGTTGCATAAAATTAAAAACATTTATTTGTACTTGAAATGTTGATATTTCCCATGAATAATGTCACCCTTAAGATAATTGTGCCACACCATCTTGAGATTAACGTCATCACAAAACGTCAACCTCACCCAATTGGTCTGTCGGTTTAGTCTACTTCCACTTGACAACCACCAGATGGCACTGTCAAGTCACCAGGGTGCTTTTGGGAAGCCCTCAAATTGTGTGAGTTTTTCTGACTGACAAAGTTTAAAATATAAGAAATAATGTGTTGTTAAATGTTGCTGACAGTTTTACATATGTACTTAAATATTGATTAGAGCAGCATTTATATTAAACAATTACACACATAAATAAGATAAATGTGCCACACCATCTTGAGATTGACGTCATCACAAAACGTCAACCTCACCCAATTGGCCTGTCGGTTTACTCTACTTCCACTTGACGACCACCAGATGGCACTGTCAAGTCACCGGGGTGCTTTTGGGAAGACAGAATTGAGTGGGTACAAAATTGGTTTATATGTGAACTGATTTCAATAAGTCTGCCAAAAATGAGAACTTTTTTTCATGAAATTCCAACCGTCATGAAAAGAAACCAGTCACTTTGTACAAAATCCCAGCACAAATTGTCCTCAGTCACAATATGACAGTAACAAAAGTTACAAAACAACTCAGGTAGTTATTTTTTCAAGATATTGGAAATGCAATGAATAATGACAATATGACTAGTTTGAGAAATTCATAATTATAAAATACACCGGTAATCGTGTTATTAAATAAACGTTGCATAAAATTAAAAACATTTATTTGTACTTGAAATGTTGATATTTCCCATGAATAATGTCACCCTTAAGATAATTGTGCCACACCATCTTGAGATTAACGTCATCACAAAACGTCAACCTCACCCAATTGGTTTGTCGATTTAGTCTACTTCCACTTGACGACCACCAGATGGCACTGTCAAGTCACCAGGGTGCTTTTGGGAAGCCCCGAAATCAAGCACACAAATTTATTGATGTTTGAACAAGGGAAGGTTTTGCTGTTGGCATAAAATGGCAACAGTGGTTGTAAATGACGAGGACAGAAATATTTGGTTTGTTTTTATTGAGATTTGTGTCCGGATTCCACCATCATGAGTAATAAATCAGTTCCCTGGTGTTTTATCAGTGACAATTCATGAGATTCATTTGTAGAAATGGCAAACACTATCTAGAGTGATTAAATGTTCAACTTATATATAAAAGAACTGTGTCAACACAAGTTATCTCCAAATCCAACTATTTGTTGGTAGTTATATAAAGACATTTCCAAATTGATTACATAATTATAATGTTGATTGTCCGGCGTCAGTAACATGTCAGTGTCACTGTAATGAAATTGGTGATAATGTTCTCACGGTCAATCTTGTGTTGCCCAAACTTTTGCATTCTAATAACATTTTGTTATACGTTTATCTAAAAGGTAGTTGGGCATCCGACAAACGAACTGATCTGTCATTGTATTATGGGTAAATGTGCCACACCATTTTGAGATTCACGTCATCACAAAACGTCAACCTCACCCAATTGGTCTGTAGATTTAGTCTACTTCCACTTGACGACCACCAGATGGCACTGTCAAGTCACCAGGGTGCTTTTGGGAAGGTCCGAATTGAGTGGTATAAAATTGACTGATATTTGACAGAAGAGGGGAAGGTTTGGCTGTTGGGAAGGACCAAACTGACACAATACGACAACAGTTGTAAACGAGGAAAAAAGGAACATTTGGTTTATCAAGATAATGATATAATGATTCCTCCATTGTCAAGAGTAATAAATCAGTTTGCTGGTGCTGTATTAGTGACAACTCATGTCTGACTGATTGGTAGAAATGTCAAGAGTAATAAATCAGTTTGCTGGTGCTGTATTAGTGACAACTCATGTCTGACTGATTGGTAGAAATGTCAAGAGTAATAAATCAGTTTGCTGGTGCTGTATTAGTGACAACTCATGTCTGACTGATTGGTAGAAATGTCAAGAGTAATAAATCAGTTTGCTGGTGCTGTATTAGTGACAACTCATGTCTGACTGATTGGTAGAAATGTCAAGAGTAATAAATCAGTTTGCTGGTGCTGTATTAGTGACAACTCATGTCTGACTGATTGGTAGAAATGTCAAGAACTAGTGATTAGATGTTCAACTTATAACAAAGTGTGCCAACACAAGTTAGCCCCAAATCCAACTATGTTTGGTTTGTTGTATAAACACTTCCACATTGATTACCTGACTACATAATTATAATGTTGATGGTGCGGTGTCAATTAACATCAGTGTCACTGTAATGAAATACGTGATGATGTTCTCAAGGTTTTTCCTGAATGACCATTACATTTGCATCCGAATAACATTTCTTTAGTTATGTCAAACATAATTATTCGGGTATGACAAACGAACTGATTTGTCATTAGATTATGGGTAAGTGTGCCACACCATCTTGAGATTCACACCATCACAGAGACGTGAACCTCACCCAATTGGTCTGTCGATATACTCTACTTCCACTTGACGACCACCAGATGGCACTGCCAAGTCACCGGGGTGCTTTTGGGAAGACCCCCCAATTAGGGTCATTTTTTCTGTCTACACCTTTTTAACCTGATCTCTCACACCTTTCAACCAATTCCCCAAAATGTAGCACTTTTATTTTGAAAATTATGAAGTCTGAATGCTTTTATCGAAAATAAAAGCATCGACCTTGCCATGTAGTGTGCAATGCAAAATTTTCGCCTGTTTTGGTTCGAGAAGTAGTAGTTATCTGAATCCACATTTCTGCTCAACCGTTGGTAAAAGGTAATTATATTTGGATTTCTGATGAGTCACCCTTTGTCTGCAATATGCGATGTGGGCCTTCACTGTTCTAGTGTGTGGATGGGCTATGTTCGTTTTTGGACAGGAGAAAATGTGAGGAGCCATTTTTTAAAATTATTGGCCCACTGTTATTTATGTCCATCATGCTTTACAAGTGTGTATCACACTTGTGTATGCATGTATACTGTATATAGGGACACAGATTTTCTGCGAGTGCGGAAAAGAGACAGAATTCTGGTTCTGAAACGGGACTGACGTTTTGGAACAGAAATTCCGCGATCGTGGATAAGGGATGGAATTCCACGCAATCAACGTTTTAAAACAGGATTTGCGTTTTTGAACGGAAACTCCGTAAACGTTGAAAGAGTACTCACCAACAGCATAAATGATATTGACTTTATTGGTGATATTTTGAAACAAACATGACTACTATGCAATGGTTTTCATTTATTTTGGTGGATTTGACGCACATTTTTTAAACGAGCAAGGCAAATCATTACAAAGTGTCATGGTGCCCATGCTGCCTCTTGTCAACCAAAGACTGTATCAATACAAGACAGTCCAGGACATGCTATTCCCAAAGTACGTTAATGGAACGGTTAGTCTGCCACGCCAAGCCAGAACATATGCACTAACGTGTTAGCCTCCCAAATGGCGGACAAAAACTGTCATTGTAGACTGCCATGATCACGATCTCGCTCAATGTCACCTCCTGTCTAAATATAGTTGTCAACCGATGTAAACAGGGAAGGCGCTAACATAAATCATTTTGCGATCGTTGTCTGGCTGTCCGTTAAGCGCATGGAAGACATGTTGCTAATTAAATGTAGCTGTTACATCATTAGAACACACATAAGTGTATATATTCTGGTTTTGAACACAAAACTTGATGGAGTAACAACAGCCTAGGTTACTCTGGCTCAAAGTGACAGTCTGCGTTTCATAGTTCTAACAAATACCGTCGGATGGCGTCACCTACAGCACTAGCTAAAAATTTAATGGTTGAACAAAATTATTATTGAACATTTGTAATTGTTAATATGATTGCTTGCATAATTTACATTTGTTAACTTATATATTAAGCACTGCTGCATTAGAAACAACCAGTCATTTATATGTAATAATGTGACAGGAATTATTTTTATCTAAATTGATTATGTATGGTTGTTACTGTGTTGCAAATATTGCACAAATAAATGTTGTTAGAAAAAGTAAAAACACCTTAAAACAGTATTATTTAGACGCAGAGATCATAACATTATGATATTTTAACATTTCACAGAACGTATTATTTACGTAATACGTATATTATATACCAAAAATAAAAGCCATTACGACTTTGATATGTATTATTACGTACAGTGAATTTTCCACAGGGGGTGTCTATTTACAACTCTACAGTGATGCCAGATCAAGGCAGCCACGAGCTTCACAGTAATGGCGATATTGTTTACTTACGATGGAGTTAATGCGACATTTTTGTCAAAAATAGTTATCTGAATCCATATTCCCACCAGCTGCTTGTGACAGTAATCAACTCTATGTGAGATACACGTAGCCATACATCTACCAGGACATTTTTCGACTGGTAAAGATTAGATTCTGCCTGCAGCACACACCTGTGAATGTAGTTTTCTCGGTTTGTCGGCAGGTCGTAGTTGATGACGAGCGACACCTGCTGGACATCAATGCCGCGGGCCAACAGGTCAGTGGTGATGAGGACACGACTTGACCCCGAGCGGAACTCTCGCATGATGACGTCACGCTGACTCTGTTCCATGTCACCGTGCTGCAACACATACGTAACGTCACACTTCTGCCATGCAGGGCTCAGACAGAGACCACTCTGCCTGTCTTCAAGACTGGCAGATGACTGGTCAAGACGGGTAAGTACAACTAATAAGACTAGTGGAATTTAGAGGGGTGCAGCTGGCCACTTGATTAGTTCCATGTCTATGGGGCCCACATTAAAGACTGTCAGTGGCACAACTGGAAGTGAAACAAATCTAATTAAGCATTAATTAAATAAGTGGCTCAAATGACGCAGGTTTGTAATTGAACAAAATTATGACCGATTGATGTGAATGGTTTCCACGCAAGCGTCCGCACACTAAAAGCCAGATTCCAGACAGACCAAAACAAATTTCTACCTAAAGGCCTGTTGCCAGGTCATAACAAATTTCACAGCTAAGTTTTCTGGCACCTCACTTTTCAAATTAATTCTGTGAAAACTAAAACCAATCTAGTAAAACAAGGTTAAGTTATTATATGGTGCAGTATCCAGTACTAAGGACTGCTCAAAGCACTTTACATTTACTCCCAGTCAGAACCTGTGCAATTGAACACCAGCTCGACTTCTTTGGGAAGCATTCAGCCACGTTGCAATTATCGCACAACGACTACTCATACACAAACATCCAGCACTGCCTATGTTTCTGAAATATTTGTTTCGCAGTTACCAAGTTCCATTCTCAAAGAATCAAGAACTGGAAATGTTCTGTGGCAGGTGACAGCCATGTAACCTCCAAGTTCAAAACGCAGGCACTAAGAGTTGGCCACCCAATAACATTTCTAGATTTACAACGGCCAAACCAGCTGATGATTCACTGTTTGAAGAACGAACATACTTCAAGATAGGTCTGTTGCTTGCTATCGTCTACTTTTATAAGTTGCACAACTTTACAATTACAGAAAAAGCAACCATTATATAAAGAGTGAACTAACGATGGCGGAGACGGTGAAGTCGCGGGCATGCATCTTCTCTGTGAGCCACTCGACCTTCCTGCGAGTGTTGCAGAAGATGACAGCCTGGGTAATGGTGAGTGTCTCGTACAAGTCACACAGTGTGTCAAGCTTCCACTCCTAAAACAAGTAAACATCACCCAAATAATGCATGTCAATAATGTCCTTTATGATGGCGTTCTATTCTCACCTGGCCCTTGCTATCTCTAGATCTTATGTGGCTGTTTGTATCTCAGATATTTTTTATATGTGAATAACTCCAGAAATTTTTTTATCCTGTATAATCATCACGCTTTGGCATTTGAAGCATACATGTGCAATGACAAAAATAATGTTAGCGTAGCATTCAAAATCAAATTAATTTTGTTACTCACTAATATAACATAGGTTGTAATGAAAAAACTGCAAAAAGAAAATTTTAAATAAACACTATCCATTCTGGTACGTATATTGCTACACAAAACACGAACGTATCCTCCATTTAAATGAGTTGCTATACATAAAAAGGTACCATTGACCTGTTCGGAGATTAGTTGAATATATAGCACAGGCAGCATATAAATACGTTAAGTCATCCGGCAGCCCAATCCCAATCAGGGCTGGGTTCAATTACGTAATTGATTACAGCCAAATGATGCGACTGATTTTTAAAAATAGTTGTAATTGTTTTGTGTAACTGGAACGATTACATCAATTACAAAGGTTATGACAATGAAACGTAATTGTAATCAATTTTATTTTGTGTAATTGGACCCACCCCCGACCACAATGCATTTTTTTTGCCGTTTACGTTTATGTTTTGAACGCCATATTCCCCACAATTCCTTGTTCGCAGTCACAAATACTGGCGATCTCCGAACAGATCAACAAGACCACAAGGTAACATGACCTGGTTACATGGGCACTGACCTCGCGTTCGACCTCGATGTAGAACTGTCGGATACCCTCGAGAGTAAGCTCCTCCTTCTTCACGAGGATGCGGATCGGTTCACGCATGAAGCGCTTCGTCACGTCCAGCACGTCCACCGGCATGGTGGCCGACAACAGAATCACCTGCAGGGAGCAGCACAGTGAGATTGACTATCGGGGATAGACTTACTATTGTGATATTATCATGGAAGGTAAATATACTATGTTCCAATCTTATTTAATGTGAGTTAAGCTACATATCACACAGGCGAAGCCCAAAATAACGAGTTGGCTGCTTCCAAATGGCAATCCATAAGTGATGCTGATTTAATCGACAACTGTTGACGTTGTGTTTGTGCACTCGGGGGATATGTTTGGCAAATTATAGTAACCATCGACAGTATTCCATTGCGACATTGACTATCGTGATGCATCGTTACACTTCTACAATACACAAAAACAAAGTAGTACTGTTGAAAACAATACTCACGAGAATGCGAGAGGATAGAAGGAAGATGAAGAAATTGAGGGGATTGGAATGAAAAAACACCTAAAGAGGAAAGTAGCCGGAAACAGAATGAGATGGGCAGGACATGTACAAAAAATGGGTAGACAGACTGCCGAAAAGAGCATGGAAAATAAGAGGGTGGCAGAAGACGGAGGAAGACCAAGGCTGAGATGGAACGACAGCATAAAATGAGACATGGGCTGGCGTGAACAGCCATGAATGGATGGCCATTGCGGACGAGAGAGGTGAAAAGAACTGATAAATAAAGTAGAAGCTACAAAGTGACGTGGACCCCACCCCAGAAGAAGAAGACTCAAGTATGGGATGAAAACAGGTGATTTTACTGTTGTTATACAGTGGAACCTCTCTATTAAGGTCACCCTCTGGACTGGACATAAGTGACCTGAATGAAAAGGTGACCATATCAGCTAGAGAAATTCCGTACACTTTACTGTTACAGAAATAATTTGGACTTCACTATACATGTGACGTCAGACTTGACTATACACGTGACGTCAGACTTCACTACACGTCAGACTTCAAATCTGGCAAATCGATGGCAAGAACAGCTGGCCTGGATTTCCACAAGTTTGGGGATGAGAGCAGCATTAAATTGTCCCTGTAAAATAATCTTCAATTTTTGTAGCACAACAGATGGCTGGTACGACATTGCAGTAAATGGCCACTGTCTGTAAAAGCTGGCACACATTGACACTTTTCGTCTGCCCTGACAAGATTCACCCCGACTGTGTGACATTTGAAGCCGATCTAACATCATCAGCACGTAACCTTCTGAATACGTCAGACTGACCCTAACTAGCCCCAATGTAGTCGAAAGTTTTCAAGTTTACGTGATTATGATGTCCTGCTGGCTTCAAGTATAGCCCAGTTGGTACAGTGTATAGGCTGCAGACAGGGTGAGCCTGGCCTGGTGCCAGCGTGTCCTGGCCTCTAGAGGTCTGAAATGGTGCACTAACCGCCAACCAGCTAACAACACCTACCTGGATGTTTTCGTTGAGTGTGCGGAACACATCGTAGATCTGGTCCTTGAACCCACGAGACAACATTTCATCAGCTTCGTCCAGCACGAACATCTTGATGTAGCGGATGTCTGTCAACAGCAAGTGTACAACAGTCAAAGTCTGTCACCACAAAGACAGACATCTTGATGTAACGTGTGCCTGCCAATAGCAAGTGTACAACTATCAAAGTGTGTCAACCATGAAGAGACATCTTTATGTAGCAGATGTCTGTCAACAGCAAGTGTACAACAGTAAAAGTCTACCAACCACAAAGACAGACATCTTGATGTAACGTGTGCCTGCCAATAGCAAGTGTACAACTATCAAAGCGTGTCAACCATGAAGAGAGACATCTTGATGTAGCAGCTGTCTGTCAATAGCAAGATGCACTGACCATACATAAATCACAAGCATCACAATCTCAAAAATTATAAGGGAAAAACCAGAATAACACGCATGAGAGACATTAGACTCACTGAGGGCACGCCTGTTGATCATGTCAAAGACACGGCCGGGAGTTCCAACGACGACGTGGACGCCGGTCGACAGACGGTGGATGTCATCGCGCACGTTGGTGCCACCAATGCAGGCATGACACTGAGCCTGCATGTAGTCTCCCAGGGCAATGACCACCTTCTGGATCTACAACGGGTGGCAGCACAGATCACCCTTCAGTGCTTCCATACATTCTTCTCAAATACAATTTCTTGTTGTCTGCACTGTTTAAATCACGTTTGTTGACCTCAGAGATTCAACACATGGCAATATTACATAAGAATGTGTTCCTGTTTTTGTCAAGACAGCGTAAAACATCAGGACACGCGTTTTGTGCCCCCGTTAGTATATTGATAGTAATGTACCTGCTGAGCGAGCTCTCTGGTGGGAGCGAGGATCAACGCCTGACACTCCTTCAGAGTCATGTCCAGCTTCTGCAAGATGGCCACGGCGAAGGTGGCGGTCTTGCCAGTACCAGACTGCGCCTGGGCAATCACATCGTGTCCTAAACAGGCAAACAATGCCACTACATGGTACTGCATACACTAATCACTTGTGGCACAAAGCCAATACAGAGTTAGACGTGCCACATTTTCTTGATTGAAACCCTAGTAATCTATACTAAACAAAGAGATGCTAAATGCGTTTAATGTTTTGAAAATTATTTGCCATTTCAGAAAATGTTACCTGGTGAAATGCAAACACTAAAGCACAAATATACAAGTTGAGAACAATGCGCAAGTGAAACAGTTGTAATAAAAATTGACGCAATTCAATTCCCTATCGTAACATGATTAATCCAAGACAATATGTGCACAATCTAGACATACAAAACGGGGCCTTTGTGCAAACCAACAAACATTGGCCCATCAAAAGATCCCAAAGTGTGGATATACTCAATATGCTACCATACAAGTAACTACTAGTAGCAGTCATAGGGTCAATTCCACTTTGTTGAATCCAATTCCAAAACTAAAAATTCTAGTTCCACCTTACAAGAAATAAATTCCAAATTATCAATTCCAATTCGGGAAAGTAGATACCAGTTTGTTTTAAGTTTTATTTATACTTGAAAACATGTTTGCACAATCAAATTTAACCAGAAATAATTTGTTCCCACTATTATTCATTCAAATTCATTGCCCCACCCCCACCGCAAAAAAATTATCCCAATTCCGTAATGGAAATGACGTCTGACTCTGGACACTTGTTTCACCAGCAACTTACCCTTGATGCAGGGAATGATAGCACGCTGCTGGATGGCCGAGGGCTTCTCAAAACCATAGGCGTAGATACCACGTAGCAACTCCTCCTTCAACTCCATATCATCGAAGTTGTCCACCACCTCGTCCCAGTTGCTCTGTTCACAAACATCACAATAAAAAGCTAGACACACGACTTTAACTCTTTTTATTCCAACTATGACTTTCACTTAGTTGCATAGGCCTATCGAGTTACCTCAAGAAAACACACATATTCCTGTGACATTACAATACGCGTTTGTGTATTTGGCCGGGACACTTCCGTTTTATATACACTTATCAGTTGAAAGTTTCGACAGTGATTTTTTAGCGTTTTAAGTGAATAAATACACTGCTGATTTTCATTTTTATAGCAAAGCGGCTGACATCATTGATGCTGTTGGTAGTGATGTTCATGCATGCTTCTGATGATTTGGATGATATTTTGGACAGTAAATCAGCGGTTGTTTTCACTTGATTGAAGTCAAGTACAAGTTGGTAACGATGTTTATGAAAGATGAATGCAACATGTACTTGAATACTCAAGTCCGACGGTGGCAGTTATCTAGAAGGTTTTCGAGGATGCAGAAGACGGATGGTCGATGTTTTCACAGTTAGAAACGTTTGCAATTTTGGTATTCAATGGCGGTCATAAGCTTATACATCCATGTGCGGCCAACTTTACACAATTACATTTGGTACCAGTGAAATAAGGACTTAATTCCAAAGGTTTCCCTGGCGGCCAGAAAAGTATTAATAATTGTCATAATGGCATCTGAAGTTGACTGTGTCTAAATCTGTTAAGTTTGTATGAACTCAAACATTTATAAAACTGTATTGTAAAGTTAAGATATACATACACTTATAAAATTCATACCATTACAAAGCTTTCATTTGCTCTCGCAGCCCTTACATCATTCAGTCCACGTTAAATAATACATATTTTATATCACTGGAACAACAAGATAATGTTCTTTACAATGGTATAACGTTTTTAAAAGTATTCCTTTATTTAACAAACTTATCGTTCGTGATTGAGCAATGAAGCACGCCAAAAATGTCATGCTGACGTCAGTGCTCCGCTACGGTTTTCACAAAAAACAGGTCACGGCAAATTGAAAACCAGCACTTGTAAACCTATTTTGATCGTTATGAGATCTGCTCGACCAATTAGAAGACGTGTTCGTCTTCACTGCAAATGTTGCACAAAGTTTCTGCGATAAATCAAATGAAAATGTAGACAAATTATTGTATAAATATGAATTGTTGGTAATGTTATCGCCTAAAATTCAAGTGCGTGTGTATACACACACCTATGTGTTAGTTTCACACTTTTCAGATGTTATATTTTAAAAAGGTTTACAAGTGCGGAAATTGCATTTTGTGCGACCTAGTTGCACGGTTTTCGAGAACGCCACTGCAGACGGTGACGCTGTGCTTAAAAATAGTAACATCCGCCAGGCGGATTAGGCGTCTAGCTGTCAAACAGGCAGTCCCTATTCACAGTACGCTGGCTACACTTAATATTTGATTTCAAACTTGAAATTCAGTAACTTGTATTCCAACCTTACTCTGTTAAATATAAAATAAGAACTTACTAATTTGTTTTTTGATTACTAGTAGTAATAACTAGCCAGTTTAAGATTGTTTTTTTTCACCATTATAATATTCAGTTATTGCCAAAATTATATTATTGCTGTGTATACTTATATATTAATCAATTAATAATTATATATTTCTACGTTTATATAGCTATTGTAATAACAGACTAACAATAAAATTTTAGTTGTTGGTGCAATTATTCATTACTCTGTGTATTTAAATGTAGGTATCTCTCACGGACCCTTTCTGCAATTCATATAGCTAAGTATAACTAGTATAGACATTAATTATGCAAACTTGGGAATTAAGTGACATCTAATTATAGTAATTAAACTCTTTATGTAGTACTATGATAACAAGCGCTTTTTATTCAGGTATGAATTGATCTTTTATAATTAAGACCAGACACGGAAGGTGAATAGCATTATTTTATAATTTATGCAAATAGCCAAGTTTATTCTACCCAAATTATAGAATTTAGAGGTATGTAACTGTCATACAAGTGAACTCTTTATTGATACCAAACATAAAAGTAGTATTACCACATGAAAAATAAAAACTGCATTACCTAAACATGTTTTGTTTTGTATGCAAGGAGCTTCTTCTTCTGAGTAAATGGTTTTGATTTCATGAAAATCAGACTACTGACAAAGTTATTAAGTTGGAAAGGTTACTACCACACTATTTCCAGGGTGTACCCCTATTTTACAATTTTTGTCATTGTTTTCACAACAGATAAGTAATTAATTGAGGTAATTACTATTTTTTTTGGCATAAAAGGTATTTTCACGAGTTCATTTTTTTTTGCATTTTCGCTGACCTAACTTGCATATTTCATGACCTAATTAGCATAATATTGCTAACATATTGAATCATAGACTGTAACAAGATGCAATTCATGTAATGTCATTAATTGTTTAGAATTTACAGGGTATTAGAAAGTGTAACATATTTTGTTTCATTCTAGTTAATTTCAATCCCAGCGACAGGTCAAAACCATTATACTTACGCTGTCACCAACATCACCCTACACTCTATATCTAACCTACTCAACCCTAGAATAAATTATAGACGGGGGGGGACGACCAAAACCATTACACCACACTGTCATCTTCGACATCGCCTACACTCTAGTGACTGTATCATAGGCTGTGAATGAGACTAAACTCAATAAATACACTAACTTAGTCTTAGTACAGTCAGTTGGCCTAACACTACAAGTACAACACTCACTAAATTTTTGCATCACACATTTCTTTTCGGTTGGCGGTGGCGTCGTTTCGCTGTCATCCATTATTTTGTTTTGTTTGATCGCGGAAATGGCAATTTTTCATAACGTTGTTTCCTATTGGTTAGATTACGACCAGACTCAGCGAATGAAAAGCCATGTCACAACATGCTGCATACATATGCTGCCACCTGTTGAATATAGTGGAAACTCAATTTTAGTGATTGGCAAACATGGTGACAGTCCGTAATATTTTCATCCCTCGCCGTAATACCGTAATTTTAGGTGACTTTCCGGACAATCCGGAATGGTAGGCAGGTCTGGTATATATACAAGTATATCTATACATATATATACAACATATAACACTGCTGTAAAATGTTGGCACCAGTTGGTCATTGAAGATGCCGCTCAACCACCAGGTTGCAATTCTAAGCCAGGAAATGTAACAAAAATCAAAATAAACTATTATAATTTTGTATTATTTTGTTCAACCTCTACGAACTTCAATATTAACAAAGTTCTGTATTTTACAAACGAAGATAATATTCAATTGATCATCAGCAAACAAACGCATATTTTTCCTAAATGTTATATTACCATTTCAATGATGATAAAACAGTTTTAACGGTGCCCGAATTACATTTACCAGGCGGAATATAATTTATACATTTAGTTACGTTGTAACGTTGCTGCTGCGCGCAGACCGCCGAAGTTGGCGGAGGCTGACAAGTCAACGGCGGTTGGCGCCCCGTCCCCGGCCGCACGTCTTGCATAATTCAGTTTCAAATACTCGCAATTTATGGTTAAAATAAATGTTACATAGATACAACAACACTGCTGAAAGGACATTAATATTCCATTTATCAACCACCATCATAGATTTACCGGAGAGCCAGTTATAAGTTTTGAAAATTGTCACTGATCTGGATCAGCTAACGAGTAACGTTCGATGACTTGAAAGACTGCCGAGTCAGTTAGTGGATTAGGCGTAATAATGGTTAAAACGATATAATTGATCAAATAACAGGTAGCGATACAAAGTGTACTATTTTCAAAGTTCATCAAATATGATCCGTGAATGGAAGCAAGTTGTACGTCGGCCAAACTAAATGATTTTGTGAAATACAGCCTCGATCAACGATGGCTGAAGCGAAGTCTGTCCCATGTGTATGACAGACCTAGCTCGTTGCGCTCAGCGGATGACCCTGTTAACGCAGGCACTAAACTCGGTCGAACATTGACGTACAACACACTGGCGGCGGTACAACAAGACGCCGACACACTAACAAAATTGTAACGCGCGCGATTGCTAGCAAACTTCATTTACGTTTGAATTTCCTCAAATAAAATGCAATGTTGCACGCGTATTTACTGTAAATGTTCACTTGTCCGGGCCAAAAATCACTTGACCCGGACAAACGCTATTTCGAACGCTGATACACGAACTTGAGTTTTAGGCGATAACATTACCAAAAATTCATGTTTATACGATAATTCGACATAACTTTCGTTTGGTTTAACGCGGAAACTTCATACGACTGCAGTGAAGACGAACACGTCTTGTAATTGGTCGAGCAGATCTCATGACGATCCAAATAGGTTTACAAGTGCGGGTTTTCAATTTGCCGCGACATGTTTTGGTGAAAACCGTACCGTCGTAGTTTTGGCCAAAACTGGCCAGATCCAACAGCTGTGGCGGCCGCTGTGGTAATGCTAATGAAAGCTATCATAATCTGACAGATTTTTAAAAATAAAAACACCATTTCACCTGGGGTGTCTGGCCATAAGATAAATAACCTATTTATTTTAATGTTATTTATTTAAAAGTTCCAGCTGCTGTCCTTCAAATATCTATCTTTCTACACAATTTGCCCTGCGGCTGTGAATGTGCATGTTCTGTGGGTATCCAACACATTATTTATGCAGCGAAATGATATTCTTACGTCATTTCTTGTTTACAATGCAATCATTCAATGTAGAAAAACATACTCTTAAAATATTATATTTCATGCTCCTTTGTTGTTAAAATATTGCCGCGATTTGCATCCGGTGTGAGCGATAATACAAGCCGGTGGCGTTCCCAGAGAATGTCGAAGACGCTCTCCGCTATGATACACAATTCCACACATTGTCAAAAAGTTCCAAATAAACACATAGCCATAGAACTTCCAAACTTCTTCACCACATGTCAACCATATCTACGACACATGTATACAATTACACATATCACGTGTAAAATACACTTACTATCTTATAACAATCACTATTTACAAAAGGCTCGCGGCGTACACTATGTTGATTTGTTTGTCACAGGTCTCATCGCGAACCCCGAATACATGTGCCAGGGGAGGTTAAAAACATGTCACTGACACACTGCATGTCGCTGTCGATGTTTAGGTTCATGCAACCGTGTCCAAAATAATGCGTGAAATGCCAAAAATCATGCGTATATACACATATTATACTAACAGGATGGGACCCCTGTATGAACTTTGGTGGTTCATATTCGTAAGTACTTCACTCAAATAAACTATCCCAAAAGTTTGTTTGCACAACTTTGTTGGAATATGTATTATATATTTAGCACAAAGATATCTTATTACATTCCTTATTTTGCTAAAAACGGCATACATTAGTTGAATAGACTTGTGTGTACGTGTTGAACCCGGACCCACCTCGATTTCGTCGTTACAATTTGAGTTTGTCTAACTTTGATCTCGGTGAATTAGGTCCATCATTCAACATTATCCTAGGCCTATTTACATCTAAGAACATTGTATCTTAGCACACTTTTGAGGTGTAAATAGCGGCTTGTAACAACATAATTATGCATACATAAGCTGCTACATTGTTCATTTTATGTGCGAGGTGTGGTAATGCACGGGCTGCTATTTTGGCTTCAAAAGGGTCCGGATTTGATACATGTACCACTAGTGAATAGGATGCACGGTTTTTATTTGGGCTTCAAAACAGTCCAGATTCGACACAAGTACCGACTAGTGACATAGTGTCATTAGTCTGCACGGTTTTTACTCCCACTACCGTCATAAACAAGAAATTTAATATCAGTTACACCAGCATTCTAATTTATTGTGGGCACATACTATAATAGTAAAATTAAGCGCAAAAGACACCTTAGTTCAGGTACCGGTTTGTGCCCCTCCCCCCGAGTTCCACGTCTCCCAAACGCAGTTACATTTTGGGCGCCATGTTACATGAATATTGCGTGATTGGACAACTGACAAGTGATGTCATCCACGCTGTCCAATGGAGTTAATTCTAAGAGGTAAATCCTAACCGGCTCTGAGCGACATTAAAAAAGAAGACTAAACAATGGTGCTACAAATCAGCGATTTTGCAGGAATATAAGTGACTGTGTGGTGTCGTTTCGCTCACTGATGCTGAATATACCATGAAAGAATGAAAAAAAAGGCGCACGAAGTAGTTACGAGGCAGGGATTTCAGGATGTTTGGGCGAGGCGGCATAGAAAAACGGCCTCAGGGGAAACACTGCCAGTGGTTTGGTATATTTAGACGAGTGATTTATTGTCGACTTTTTTGGTCTGATTCATTGACATCATGTTTAGAGAAAATGTGCAGAAAACGTGAGTATGTATTCGAAAACGTGAGTATGTATTCCAAAACATATTTTTTTGAAATGAAAAAGTACACACCTCAATGAGCCCATCGGGCTGCATGCCCGGTGGTCCCTCAAAGTCGGTTGGGCGTGATGGTCCGCCTACTTCCTCCCTGTCGCCACGGGGTCCACTAAAATCATTTTCTCTATCACGAGACCTGCAACAAAACAGAGAAAGCACAACCTGAGAAAATATAGGCAAGTTTTACAAATTTGTCTGATGAAAAAACTTACAAATGATCCCTCACCAAAATAGTTTTATTATCACTCAATGCTATTCGTACACATATGAAAGCTACACAAGGAGTCGCACAATACTTGGCCAAAAGGGAGGACTGGACACCAAAAACAAAGTGCTTAAAATAAATTAAATGTCTTGGATGGTAGCCAACATATGTCCACACCTAAAATTAAAGAAGAAAACAAAATATATGTACTCACTGGGCGCAGTGCCAAGTGAAATTCATGATGTAGGTTACACGGTGTCTAACTAAAATATGAGAATGTGAAACCCTTCAGAAATCTAAATTTGCTTGACTGATGTACGCTAGTACCTCATCAGAATCCAACCAAGGCTTTTAAAATGTTAAGAACGATCAGATCACTCTGGACCTGAAATGGTGGACACTGTAACTTACGTTATCCACCACATTGTCCCAGACCGGCCTACCCCCAAAAACTTCCTGTCAGTAATCCATCTTCCCATTTACATTGATTTTCAGGAATATAGGCTTCCTGTCAGTAATTGTTCAGAACCGTGTCAGATATTGTCACCGGGAGGGGGGGATTAGGGACGGCAAAACCATTACGTTACGCTAGTCAATAAGTCATCGACCTTGTCTAGACTCTAGTCTACTCAACTCTAGTATATAAGCCTATCCCTGTATTATAGGCTGCAAATGGTAGACGGGGGGGGTGGGGACGGCAAAACCATTACGTTACGCTAGTCGTCGACATCGTCTAGAGACTGTATGATAGGCTGTAAATGAGACTAAACTCAATAAATACACTAACTTAGTACAGTCAGTTGGCCTAACACTACAAGTACAACTCACTAAATTTTTGCATTACGTTTCTTTTTGGTTGGCGGTGGCGTCGTTTGATCGCGGAAATGCAAATTTATCATTACATTGTTTCCTATTGGTTAGATTACGACCAGACTCAGCGAGTGAAAAACCATGTCACAACATGCTGCATACATATGCTGCCACCTGTTAAATATAGTGGAAGCTAAATTGGAGGAGCACGGAAGTGATTGGCGAACATGATGAGTCTGTAATATTTTCATCCCTCGCCGTAATACCGTAATTTGAGGTGACTTTCCGGAATGATTCCGGACAATCCGGAATGATAGTCAGGTCTGTTGTCCACAACAACAATTTTTTCAAACAACAATAAGCAGGCAGGATTTGTTTTTTGTTTCTTCGTTCTTCATGGGCCTAAGATACAGCACAAATTTTATCAACAGGAACTGTCCACAAACAAGCTGGTTATGGAGCAAAATATAATGTAAGTTACAGGACACCAATTTGGCCCAGTATTGTGCGACTCCTCACCTGAGAAATCATGTGCAAGTGACCAAATTATATCTTGGGAAAAACATAATATTAGTACCGCACAAGTCTGACTGTTAGATAGCAATAATTAATCCGAATGTCCCAGATATTCTACACTGGCTAGAGAGTACATCCTTTCCGTTACTCATCCATTTTTTTGTATGAGCAGGGACATATCCGTAATCATATCGTGGATTTCTTAATGTCACTGTTCATACAAAAAGAGAAACTAAAAGGACGTACCCCATCCACCTAGAAATAGTTTGGTCCTATGCACTTGAATAGCTATAACGTTGCACAACACCCAGTGAACCACACATAAAAATAATTTAACGGCCAATAAAATACCGGCTAGCAAGTCACGACGCATATTTTGTGGTCTGTTCTATTCTGCACACAAAATCTCGTCCATGGGAGAAATAATACAATTGTGCTAACAGAAAACCGAAGAATTACACCAATCATATATACCCAATCCTCGGCTGAACAAATGCCGACAAAGCGTAGAACGCCGGAATGGCAGCGAGCCCACCACTCGACGATTAAAACGGATGTAACGTCAGGCTAGTTGACCTTACTAAACGAAATTTGGTTGTGATGTCGAATTATTCTAATATACTAGACATACGAGTAAACGATTCGTTGAATTATTATCTATCACATACCATGGTACACCATCATTCCATTAAAATTGGAATTGAAGTGGTAGGTTGATCCCTTCCCAAATTTTTCATTACGCAGAAAAACCGGCATATGGTCACGCACGTGTACTAGACCGCCATATTGAAAGAATCTCGATGACATTCCGACATTCTCTATTTTATGTATTTTTACAGAATAATATACACATTAATGCCGTTAGGAACGATGCTACAACATTCGTGTATACATCGGACTTGACGTAGAACAAAATAACCCAATATAAAACAGCAAATTGGAATAAAATGTACCTTCGATCATCTTCTGCATATGACATGTTCATGTACCGCGAAGAAAGGAACTGGCTGGGCCTATTTACGCCTATGGTATATAGTGCCAATACGCAAACAACTAAAACACAATAATTACTAACAGCACGCTAATAATGTTGCAGTCATAATTACAAACGCTATTCAGATTACGTATAGAGATATTTAATTTATCATTTACATAAGCGTAACGCCCATAACACGATATAATCATGTGCGCATTAATATTTCGCCGCTGTGAGAGGGTCATACGGGATCTTCAGAATTCCACTTGTTTGACGTCATCAGGCCGCTAAATTTCAACTAATTTCCCTCACAAGTACACCGGTGGGAAACGTGCTCGAGTCTGGTAAAGCATATCTTATCAAATACTTATGCATTCAGGTCTTTGTTTACTGATTAGTTCAATATAATATTTCTAACAGCATTCTACTGTGATTATTGTGATTGCATTTGATAGAAAGTAGCTTGATATCTCGTTGAGAATGATTATTCTAGTATAAAAATATTAATAGAGTATATACATAACTATAATATTTCTTTCTCCGGTTATTATACAGACTTAGCCTATTTAATTAAGGGGTATGACAATGAAATGTGCTCGCAGTAATTAATTTAAAATTGTGTTTTTTCTGTGGCCTGTAACTTTGAATTAGGCAAACAAATTATGATTAAGGTAGATTTAACAAGTTCGACTGCCACCCAGAGAATTAACTCTAGTCTAGATGACAGGTGGACAAGGAAGCCTTTTGGCTTATCGAGAGTCCAACCCTTTTTATAGACGTGTATCCCGCCCTTCTGAGGTATGTACGTGTCGATTTTATTTTTAAAGAGCAGAGCAGTGCTGTATTGCCGCTTCAAACGGAAATCAAATCCTTGGATTAATTAGGCGAAACATAACGTATAAGGAAAAATTAGAAGCTAATAATACCGCTGTACAAAACAATAGTTAGTCCTCATTTAGAATATTGCATTCAAGCGTGGAGGCCATATCGCAGGAAGGACATATCAATATGCTAGAAAGAGTACAGATCGAGGAGAGCAACTAAAATGATAGGGTGGAGTGGGGTAAGATGCCCCCATTAAGCAATGTCAGTCACATCACTCACTTGTCTACGGAAAATGTATTAATATAATTAACAAATATGGCATAGGATACTAGTGTATGTTGGCGATCTACCGTGAAGGAATATTGCATTTCTTCCGACGGAGAATGAGATGAAACATTATTTTGAATTTGTTATGATAGGGGCGTCTTACCCCACAGCTGGGGTAAGATGCCCGGGGGACGTCTTACCCCAGCTGTATACTGCAACTGTAATCACACCGCTTCCCAGTTTCAGATAAAACAACATCTAGGCTAAGAATAAGATAAAATAATACTATAACGTAAGTATCAAATATCAGTCCTTGTTCAAAATTATCATCAACCTAATCTAGATATATGAATTCACTAGATTGCACAAATTGTAATAGTTTGCAAAATTACAACTTGTAATTTATTGAATACAGACAAAAATAGTAAACACTTGGCCTACTGCGAACAGTATAAAAAGAGGGCGAAAACACACATGCATAGTAAATCGGCATGTGGTACCTAATTATAATTATCCTTAACTCTACATCTCATCGTCAGTGTCACAATTCTGGCAGGTCCACCAAGGCGTCCCTGGAATGCAAGCTTCATGGGCCCATAAGTGGCATTCACTGCATTGTATCCACGTCTCACGTGACTTGCTGGCGGTCTCTAAACAGACCAGGCACGGCCACTCTTCATCACCACTGTCCTTTGTTTCTTGTTTCTTCTTTGCTTTCTTTCTTCGACTTTTGTGCTGTTTTCTTCCCTTTTCCTTTGTTCTTTTCTTTCTTTTGCAACATTTTCTTGAAAGTCGACGATGTCAGGTGCGTTGCCCTTTCTGCCTTTCTCTTTTGCTGACGCGCTTTCACCGCTTTGACAGGTGTGGTAAGACTTGCAAGAAGACACTTGGCTCGCTGTTGGTCTCGGCATTTCTCGCGGTTGTAACGGCGGAAACATTTGAAGTAGACCTAGTAGTGGTCGTGGAGGTGGTTGGTGTGGCCGAGGTTGACACCATGGATATACCAGCGGTAGTTGTTGTGGTAGCTGCGATAGTGGCAGCTGACATCGCTCCACCTGTGGTAGCAGTGGACTGACTTGTGACAGTAGTGGTGACGGCAGTAGTTGAAGGGTTGGCTGTTGTGTTGGATGCCGGTTGTGCTTCATTGGTTAGCTCAGCTGCCACAAAGTCTTCATCACTAAAGATGTGGTTGTTGTACGGCCATAAACCACATACTCTGAATCCATTAACTGCCTTCTCAACTGTTGCCGTCTTGTTGTAGGCAGTGGCGAAGATGCCGGCCATGTCGAAGAAACTGATCCTCTGCCCCTTGTGGGCCACCATCCATGTGTCGGACGCTGAGTTGTATACTCTTCAATGCCTTGAATAAAGTGCGATCAAGTGGCTGTATTATATGGGTGCAGTGGGGTGGGAGAGTCACCGATTCTATGCCATTGGTCCTGGCATATTCGATTACTGCAAGCGTTTTGTGGCTATGATGGCCGTCTAGAATGATGAGATGCTTCTCTTGTGAAGAGGGTTTGGTAATCGTTGTAAAATGCTGTAGCCACTTCATGAACATGTTACCATCAGTCCAGCCATTATCTGTGCACACACCGATGGAGCCAGCGGGAGCATTGGTCATGAGACCATCTGCCATTCTCTTTCTAGGAAAGATAAACATGGGCGGGATGTATGAGCCAGCTGCACTTTTGGCACACAGCACAGTCACAAGTTTGCCTCTCTCGCCGCTTGTCATACGTCCAACATCTCTTGCACCTTTGCTGGCCACGATCTTTGACGGAGTTTGTACATTTGTGATGCCGGTTTCACCCATGTTCCAGACACGTGTCGGGCTGTAGTCATGCGCCGTGAGTATGTCTTTGTAAACATCAAAGAAAATGTTTACCTGGCCACGGTTAAAACCTATGGCTCGTGCTAGGCTGGTCGCTTCAGGTTTTCTAATGGAGAGCTGTGGATGCCTCTCAAGAAAACATCGCAACCTGTCCTTGCCCGCAAGTTTGGTGCTTTTGTTGAAGCGATAATTTACCTCCAGTTTCTCAGCAAAATCAAATGCCAGCCGTCTGACGTCCATTAGAGTTAGCCCAAACAAGGCCCTTTCCATAGTCTGGATATGTCCAACCAGGACATTCTCGTACTCATCAAAATCTGGCTTGAAACGACCAAGGCATCCAGTAGTGTGCACCTTGCCGTCTCTATGTCGTCGAAGGGTCTTTGCAGGCACGCCATATTCTCTAGCTGCCGTCTTCAGTTCCATGCCTGGACGTATCGCTGATAGGGCCTCTCTGATTGCATCAGGGCCGTAGGATCCCCTTTGGGTCTTTCGTTTGTAGATTCTTGGCATATTTCTGTAAATAAAATGGGTAGAATAAATCTTATGCTACTGCTGATAAATTAACTACATGCAATATAAAAGTACGGTAATGAGGCTCCATCTGTAGATGTGTTTTAGGCCTAAGTGATTGCTTAATGACAAATACTAATAATCAACATACTTGTCCCATTCTACCCGGTTTGTTGCTCGAGGGATAAGATACCCCGCAGGGGCATCTTACCCCGAACTTAAGGGGCATCTTACGCCACGGCTGCCGCCTTAGTTTTTGTTCCGACACATGGCTTTCATATATTATCGCTCACTTATTTGCCGCGTGTATGCGCAGAATAGGCATTACAATAAGATACTAGCGCGTTGCTTGGGTTCTTGACACATTCATGTGGTAACAAGTGAAATATTTGTCCAACAATTTCTTATAAGAAAGTGTACAAAACGATAAATGCTTGCAATACTCACACACAAGCAGATCCCGAAACAGGTTGTTAGTGTAAACCGGTCCTCCAGAGGACGGCACATAATTTAAACATGGAATCCACTTGATAGAGACAGCGTGTATCTAAGCACAGCGAAAGGGCGTCTGCCCCCAGGGGGCATCTTACCCCACTCTACCCTACCAGAACTTAGAGATCGTAGTTCCGAAATACGCCTAAAAATGTGGTTTAACAACACCAGAGACCAGGAGATTGAGAGGAGATCAGATAGAAGTGTCTAAAATATTGAGTGGTTATGAAAATATTGATAGAAATATGTGTTCTCAGTTAAGAAAGATAGAAGGACCAGAGGACATAAAGTTACATTAATAAAGGAGCAGTGTAGATTAGATATAAGGAAGTTCTCATTCTCACAAAGGACTGTAAATGATTGGAACATATTATCTCCTGATTGTGTTGGTGCTAGTAGCGTAAATAGGCGATCACGTGGTATCGTGACGTCAATCCTGACTCACGGCTTTGTTGACATCTAATTTATGCATCGCCATTGTTGTTCTCTCCATTCTCTTGTAACATCATGGCTAGTGGGAGTTTCCCAGAGTTTCAAGTGAAATCATACGATTTTGATCCACTAGCGGGAACGGTTACAGCGGATGATTCGTCTAATTCCGCTCTTTCCGAGCGTTTCAGCGACGGTAGCGAAGAAGATGATGCGGAGTCGGACAGTTCGCAGCCTCATGCAACACCGACTGGTAAGCTTCAACTTCATTATAATGACACATATGCCATGGTGTGAAAACTGTCGACAACAACAATTATATCGTTTTAGTACGACGTTATATTATAAAATGCGGTGTCAAAGCTGTACAGAGAGTTAGCTAGAGGTTGTAGCTAAGTAGGTCATCGGACGAAGTAATTGTAAACAGACTTGTCAAAGACAAACTTCACAAAGTTACGAACCGTCGAACGTCGTAAGCATGGTTGTCTGGTTTTTGCGGATCGAGTTTAGGACGTTATAGCTACTTACGATATCACCCCTCTGGACAAAACCCACACTTTTTTAGTTGGACAGTTGTTCGCGAGATGACCATAATATCATATATAATGACAGCTCTAGATGATGTCATTTATGTGGAACAATGATTTGTATTACTCTGAGTCCGACACATAACAATATAGCTACTATATAATAAAAATAAACTAAACTAAACATTAAAACAACATGCAGAACAATTGAATAATTATGGTAATGGGTTATAGCCTGACGGGTTATGTCCTAGACCTAGGGGTTTAGTGTAACCTTAGGGGTCTTATATGTGAGATGCTACCAGTGGGTATATATGTGCCCTACGACTATGTCCATAAAAATCATAAGGACATAGCATTTTTAATCACATTTTTTGTGTGACATATTTATTACAAATCCATCAAGCAAGTTTCATAACACAGTGTTACTGGGATGAATCATTCCAAATGTTGGTAACTGTGTAGACCTGGTAACACAATGTGAATCACCACACAGTGCACAGACAATGGTTATAAGCCAAACAACACCCATGGGAATACTTCCCCTGCAGGCAGATGAGAATATGGCTTCAGCAAATACCCATTGATAAACAAGTTATCTAGTCCATCTTGTTGATAATTTTACCTATGACATGCTAATAAATAGCATAGCTTCACATCTACAGCCCAATTTTTATCTTTACAGGGCAACTTCCCATTGAGCCGAGAAACTGCTGCACTACAACATTGGTTTGGCCAGTGCAGTTTCGGCAACGTGCGAAAAGATGACAAAGTGAAGACTCTGCCACCAAGAAGTACCTCTCCTTGGAAGGGCAGCAATCTTTCCTCAAGGGAATCTTGTTTGTAACACCCTCCTCTGTGTCAGTGTACTGGTCGAAGTGGTCATCGCTGTCACTGTTGGTGCTGTCACGACTAGTCGACTCATTGTCAGAGCAAACATACTCTGGATCTGCAGCAGATGTCACTTCCTCCCCGTTTGAGTCACTCGAGTCACTAATCGGACCAGTCAACAAACTGCACTGCACACTCGTTGACCTCACTGCTGATGTCACCTGCACAGCAACCTGCTCTGATGCACAGACTGCTTGCACTCTTCTCGTGCGAGTTGATGGCCTGATGTCAACCTGAAAGCATTTGCTGCTCCTTTTTGGAGTGGAAGCTGTGACTGACTCAGGTGTGGAATCCTCTGTATCACAGGAATCCGTACGAGAGCTGTCATATTCAGTTGCTGTATGTTCAGATGACCCATTCTTGGTCGACAGTGGACTATCTCGAGCTGCTGCCAGAATGTCAGCAAATAACTGAAATAACAAATTACCCTTATAGAATTTGCCAAAAAATAAATTGTTGTAGGTTTCTGACAAAAGCAAACAAAATCCTGTCTTTTACCATCTTGTCAGAAAGGAGTACATCCATTTGTCTAGTCATTTGCCCAGCTTCCAAGTGTGAACAGACTGTCTAGCTGTGAAAAATACAAATTAATAAATTAATTTCAAGTTGCAAGGTAAATAATTGATATCACGCTTACAGAATCTACACAGAGACATAGTTACTTTTGTTATGTTACACTTTTATGCAAACAATTACCTGGAAAATGTGACAATATATTACTTGTGAACATTTTATTTTTGGTTATAACTAATCATCTACTAAATATACAATAGATAGGTTTGCAACTTGCATTGCATTTATTGTTATTGTTTCACAACTTGGCAAATTACCATTTTCACACTTGGTAGCTGGGCAACGACCCACATCCGAATGTGAACATATTTAAGTATTGCTTCTTACTGTTTAAAAAACTTATGATAACAGACTAACCTGACTCGGTAATGAGTATAATTAAAATAATTATTTCTTATTTACATGTAAAAGTACATATATTAATTAAATGCATAACTAACAAACTAGCATCAATTAATTTGTTGACGTTTTTGTTTTATTGCCTTACATTCCTGTAACCATGATAATGATAAAAACAGTCACCTGAATCGATTTGATTACACTATCAAATTTTCCACAAAACTGAGTATATGTAGATTTATTATAGTAGTATCGTGCATAACTACAACATTTAGAATATAAGATACTTAGGAAGAGTTCCGTGATATGATTGGAACCAATGGGGTACAATGACAATAAGTTGAATAACTTATTTTGACACACACGAGACCGTCCAGTCCAGACATTATACTATACCTACAGAATAATAATAATAGCAGAAATCACATATAAGAATTACCTTGATTCGTTGCCGCTTTCGGTAAGTGTCGTGTAGGCGTTTATCATCCTGTTTACGGCAGTTGAACCGGAAGTGACCGAGTTGTGGAACCGGAGTATAAGGAAAGTGATGAGAATTAAATTTGGAAGTTCAATCTGTGTCCATCTATGAATACAATATCAAGTTAGAGGACGTAACACTGGCGACGAGTTGAAGAACATATTGCATATCATAGTGCGAAATCACGATGGAAGACGAAAACGTTATTCCGACATTCAACCCATTTCGCGAACCGGCAACGATCGGCCCGCGTTGGCTAAACAGCTTTGAACTATTCGCGGACAGTAAAGGGTTGATTTGCAACGATCTACTGGATGATGCAAGCGCGGATGAACGTCGGCGCGATCGGCAAACGCAGCAGCGCAGACGTGCCCTGTTACTACACCAGGCGGGCGCCGATGTGCAAGACATATTCGCCACGTTGGAAAACACAGGTGAACGTTGTGACTATGCGGCAGCCATTGTAGCCCTAAACTCATACTTCGTCCCGCAAGTAAATTCGGCGTTTGCGCGTCAAACCTTCCACCAGATTGCGCAGAGACCGGGTGAAACGGTGCAGCAATTTGCGACGCGTTTGCGCTCAGCAGCAAAGGACTGTGAGTACGGAAATGATGTAGAAAATCAGATGCGGGACGCGGTTCTCAACAAGTGTGAATCGCTATACGTGAAACGCAAACTACTCGAAGAAGGGCAGGGACTAACGCTTGCGAGGACACTGCAAATAGCCCAACAGTGTGAAAGCGTTGAGTCACAAATGGCAGCCATGACACTGAAGAACGACGAAAGTCAGAGTGAACAGATCAACAGAGTGGCGTGCGACAGCACATCAGGAGAAAGGCAACCGGCAAGGGGGGGATGCTACAGATGCGGTAAAAAGGGACATTTCGCGCGTTATCCTCAATGCCCAGCCAAAGGGAAATCGTGTCGCAACTGCGGGGGAAAGAACAATTTTGAAAATGTGTGTCGTTCTCAGAAGAGGAGCGTCAACCTCGTGAATGATGACGCCACCCGCAATGACCCCGACTACGCGTTCTGCCTGGATGGAACTGAGGACAACTCCAGCATGCTACAGGTGGATGTCTGGAACGTGACGTCGAAGATGCTTGTCGACTCCGGTGCGACGAGCAATATCGTAGACGAGGCGACGTGGGAGAAGTTGAAACTAAAAAAGGTGAAATGTGAATCGCGAGTAGCTGCGAGTGGGAAAAAGCTGTACGCTTACGCATCTAATACGCCACTACAAGTGAAAGGCAGTTTCGTTTGCACTGTCAGGGCCGGCACACAGAGCGAGGAGGCGGAGTTTCTGGTCGTAAAAGGACGAGGCGTCCCGCTGCTCGGAAAGAAGACCGCTACTCAACTGGGAGTGCTGAAGATCGGCGTTGATGTCGCAGCTGTCTCAGATGTTGCAGGCATCTTGAAGCTGGACTACCCGGAAGTGTTCGATGGAATTGGGAAGTTGAACAGTAGGAAAATCACGCTTCACATCGATCCAGAGGTTAAACCCGTTGCGCAGCCTCTGAGGCGCATTCCTTTCAACCTGCGCAGCAAAGTCGACGACAAGATCAGCGAATTGATTGCACACGATATCATCGAGGAAGTCGACGGCCCCACACCATGGGTGAATCCTGTGGTAATTGTGCCAAAATCAAACAGCAGTGACATTCGCTTGTGTATCGACATGAGACGCGCCAACGAGGCGATCATTCGATGGAGGTACCCCATTCCAACGGTCGACGAGCTATTGCAAAATATGAATGGCTCAACAGTCTTCAGCAAGATAGATTTGAAATGGGGATATCACCAACTGGAATTGACGGAGGAAAGCAGAGACATCACTACGTTCGCTACTCACTCAGGGCTCTACAGGTACAAACGGCTATTGTTCGGAGTATCGTCTGCTAGCGAGCAATATCAGCATGAGATAGCTGCCGCCCTTGCCGGGATTGAGGGTGTTGAGAACATCAGTGATGATATCGTCATTCATGGGCCAGATGAAGAAACGCACAATGAAAGACTACACGCTGTCATGCAGAGCCTCAGAAGGTGTGGACTAACAGTCAATGGAGCAAAATGTCAGTTCAATCTCGAGCGCATCATCTTCATGGGAATACTCCTGTCACAGCACGGAATCGGGCCAACGGAGGATCGAGTCAAAGCGGTGGTGGAAGCGCGGGAACCAGAAAATGCATCAGAGATACGCAGTTTCCTGGGACTGGTATGCTACAGCAGCAGGTTCATCCCGCAGTTCTCGTCGATATCCGAACCACTCAAGAGGCTCACAAAAAAGCATGAGCCGTTTGTGTTTGGAGACGAACAAAAGCGAGCCTTCAAGCTACTGAAGTACAGCATCGCAGAGGCGATCACACTGGCATACTTCGACAAAAACGCGCCTACGCAGGTCATCGCTGACGCAGGTCCTGTCGGTCTGGGTGCAGTTCTAGTTAAAAAACAGGGCGACAGTCTGGTACCGGTGTGTTATGCGAGCAGGGGACTGACCGCATGTGAGCAGAGGTATTCGCAAACTGAAAAGGAAGCGCTGGCACTGGTCTGGGCGTGTGAACGGTTACATGCCTGCGTGTATGGTATGCGGTTCGACCTTGTCACTGATCACAAGCCGTTGGAGGCAATATACAGCCCACGTTCCAGGCCGTGTGCTCAGGTAGAACGGTGGATGCTGCGGCTACAACCGTATGACTTTCGTGTCGTGCACATCCCGGGACCACAGAACATTGCAGATCCCCTGTCACGCCTAGTCAAGGGTGAACGCAGGGACACAGAAAATGAAGCCGATGACTACGTTCGGTTTGTTGCTGTCAGTGCTACTCCAAAAGCGATGTCGACGCGTGAAGTAGAGGAAGCTTCGGGAAAAGACGAGGAGTTACAAAACGTGAGAGGCGCAATTCAAACAGGAAAATTCGAGAAATGTCGTGCTTACATGGCCATCGCGAGCGAACTTTGTGTTGTTGGTCAGTTGGTTCTGCGCGGTACTCGTATTGTGTTGCCAGTTAAACTGAGGCCAGCAGCTCTAGCACTTGCACATGAAGGTCACCTGGGTATCGTTGGCACAAAGACGATGCTACGCAGCAAAGTGTGGTGGCCTGCAATGGATCGTGAGGCAGAAAGACACTGTCGGTCATGCTACGGGTGCCAGCTGGTGACGAGGCCCGACCCGCCGGAACCGCTCAGCCCGACCCCATTGCCGGACGGGCCGTGGGTAGACGTCGCGACTGACTTGATGGGACCACTGCCATCCGGTCACTCGCTGCTGGTCGTGGTGGACTATTTCACAAGATACTACGAGGTCGCGGTGTTGAAATCTACGACAGCCGACAAGGTGATCGACAGTCTCGACGAGGTGTTTAGTCGACACGGACTGCCAGTCACAATCAAATCAGACAACGGACCGCAATTCCGATCGAGCGAGTTTGCAGAATACTGCGCCGAGACCAACATCACACACCTGAGAGTGACGGCAAAGTGGGCGCAAGCCAATGGCGAAGTCGAGAGACAGAACGCATCACTGCTTAAACGCATCAGAATCGCGCAGGCGGAGGGAAAAGATTGGAAAAGGGAACTGAGAAAGTACCTAGCGCAGTATCGAAACTTACCACACACGACGACTGGTCGAACCCCGGCTGAGCTACTATACAACCGCAAACTACGAGGGAAGCTGCCTGACCTCGGATCGAATCCTGTGGTGGACCACGACCTACGAGACCGTGACAGCGAGATGAAGGGCAGATCGAGAATACACGCCGACGAGCGACGAGGTGCTCGTTACTCCGAGGTAGAGACGGGTGACAGGGTGCTGGTTCAGCAAGAGAAAACCAACAAACTGAGCACACCTTTCAGCCCGAGGACGGGGCCCGGTACTCCCGCAACACAAGCCACGTGCGGAAGTTTCTGGAATCCGTGACCGAGAACGTCCACGACGACCGAGCAAGCGTGATGGAAGCGCCTACTCCACAGACGTCAGCTGCAGTGGTGCCATCTACGGACAACCTGAGCACGCCGATGAAGCAAGTCCTGCCTACGAGATGTCAAGGCGAGAGGAGAATCCCGAAACGGTTTGAAGATTTCGTATGTGAATAGATGCCCTGCATCTCACCGCAGACATTCCTTCAATGCGAACTATGTTATATTTCATTATGAACTCTGTTATGTTACAACAAGAACATACGCACGTGCGGTCACTGGACACTCACAGAACGTTTAGATTTAGAGTTGCAGTAGTTAGATGTTTTTGTTAGTAGTTAGACGTTAATTTAAGAAAAGGAGGGGTGTCGTGTAGGCGTTTATCATCCTGTTTACGGCAGTTGAACCGGAAGTGACCGAGTTGTTGTGGAACCGGAGTATAAGGAAAGTGATGAGAATTAAATTTGGAAGTTCAATCTTTGTCCATCTATGAATACAATATCAAGTTAGAGGACGTAACAGTAAGCAGACCTCGTAAATTCATCACTCGTAGAAGGAACCTGGTACCCCGAAGAAGCCATGGGTGTAGTAATGTGTTCCAATTCTAACAGTTACAGATATACATGAATTAAATAAAATGTGCACATAGATGGATCGACTGACATTATTTGAGTATAGATTGAAACGGATTACATTTTGTTGTACACGGTCGGCAAGCTGACGGTGGGCGATAATATGGAACCCGTGACCGCAATCGGGGTTCACTGTGCTCGTGTAAAGCTTATATGCAATATCAATCACAGGCAAGACCCAAGAAGATTATAGTTAAACAGTTGTTGTTGTCTAGTCAACGCAAGGCATGATTTAAACAACCCCTTTTCGCTTTGTTGTCCGAGCGGCCTTGGTCCAACGTCGCTATTCATGAGATTCATTTAGCTCGGTGTCTGGCCGATTGCAATTAACGCACTAACATTGATAGGTATTGACCACTTTCTATTGACCCAGAAAAACATACTCGAGTCAGCCAGAAATAAAACCCAATTAAGCCATGCCGAGTTCGGAAAATAAGATTGTTTTGGTTTCACTGAAAATCCAGGAGATTGGTTCTCCTTTCCAGGAGATCGGGGGATTTGATGGATTTCCAGGAGGCCCCCGGCGAATGCAGGAGACTAAACATGTATGAATGAAGTAACTATAAATTCCCGCGAATACAGATGTCAAGCGTAGAAACAATAACCGGTGTGTGCCGAAGTGTGGTACGTGGCCATTGACGTAAACATCACAATCTAACGTTCTTGATGAACTCGTTACAATATCGGTAAGAAACCTCCTTGTATTTCCAAGACTATTCGCGTCTGTTTTGATGTATGTCTCTTGTGGACTAATGCAATATGCTGCCACTAAGTGACTACCACTTATGGCAGCATTGGACACATGTCGATAGAAAATTTTTGTAAACTGATCAAACACGCTGCCTCTTTGGGATTAGGCTTGAGTGGGAGAAGCAGTGCTCGAAGATAAATTTCGTGAAATGCAAGATGGGGACGCAGTTGACTGAAGGACAATTGCCCGACGCACAGACGCTCTGAGGAACAAGTCTGCAGCTAGACGTGGGGCACTTCGTGCATGGCGCAGCAACGAACTCTGGCGGCACACTAGTCAAAATGTCAGTTGCATGCCAACAGTACGGAATAATGCGTACTTTTTAATACTCTACTGATCAACATTATACCTTGATTATCGATACTAATAAATCATTATTAATGTATACACTGCCAAAATGTGTATGTTCAATGTCAACGGTTAGGAGCTAGAATGTTTATATATTCGTAACATAATATACCAGCCTCCATGAAGATTAGGCGAATGATAATCAATATTCATTAATAAATGTGTGGCCCACTTACCTAGCCCATCTAATTTATTTGGCCCTCTTTTCAAAAAAGGTTGCCGCCCCCTGTGCTACGCCATTGACATGAGGTATAAGCATTATTGTGTCAGCGTCTATTTGACGCAGGCACCGTTTTCCCGAAGTATTTGCCACGCGCGCGTGGTTCCTGCGATTGTTTTCGTTTTACGTGCACGTAATACGTGTTACGTTCCGAACAACCGATGTACCCTAAAGTAATAATCTTGACATAAAGGGGTATTTTGAAAACAATTAATGTATTACGACAAACCCCTGGAGGCTGGTGTCGTAGATTTTAAAATCCCTGAAAGTTTGGCGTCGGGGTTCAAGCCGTTTTTGACGACAACGTTAACATTCTCGCATACGTATGTACACGCGTTTCCTCGATTATAATAAGATTGTCCAGCCGGGATAACCTGTTCCTTTGTGAGCGGCTGTGTACGATCGTATTCACTGATAGGTCAGAAACCATGCAACATGCAAGTTCTTGGTTCGATATTAATTGTTCAGAGGGTGCTCCCATAAACAGATCGTACATGAGAAGGGTTCACGAAATTGTCGTAGTGGACGTTTTACACAGATTATGTAAGTGATCCAATATGAGTATGAATGAATGAACGTTTATTCAACAATCGCTGTATCGCTGTACATGTTGTCTACGATTGTTCGAAGCTACATTCAATGATAAGTAGGGGGACCATTAATAATGTTACATAATTGAAACAATCAAAATTCCATTGTTCGTAGAAAGAGTAATAATTTAATATGGCAGAATTTTGAAAACAATAATTTGAAAGCATTTTCTGCGGCAAAAATCTGGTGATTATGGCCATTTAGAGGCGCATCACAATTTAAAAAAATGGAATGTATTTACCAAGATTATTAAAAACATTTAAATATGTATACATTATCGATACTAAATATATGAGATCATTTATGAAAAATAATAATAGTAATGATACTAATAATACTTAAAAACGTAAAGTTAAGAAAGAATAAAAAATATAAAATTAAAGTCTGGTTCAAAATGCCTGCAAACACACTTCATCTAGAGTGAAAAAACACGTTAAAAAGATATGTCTTCAGTACGCATTATGGCAGTTTTGTACACGCGTGGTGTGGAGGCAATACAGCAGGGTTTGACTCCCGTATGTACGGACTGTTAATTTATGGCAACCTTTATATATGCATTCTCATATATTTTATCAAAAACAAAACCGATGTTGCCATTTTTTCTGTTGACCTTTGATGACCTTGAACAAAGGACACATGTATTTGTTCGCCTAAATGCACATTGTAGGAACAGCAACGGCACTCGCTACTTTATAGGATGGGAGACTGTTTTGACTACAAAACCAATGCTTGTATTCACAGAAAGGTGCGAAATGACTCAATCACTCTCACCACTTTGTTTTTAATTACTCAATGCTATTCGCAGACATTAGAAAGCTACCTGATAAATCATGTGCGAGTGACCACATCGTATCTTTGGAATAATATGATATTGGTACTAGACCAGAACTATTGTAACATGTCGGCAGAAAAATGGCAGCATCTGTTTTCTTATTGCTAAGACACACGATAATGCATTTATAAAGGTTGCAATATATTAATATGCAATGCATACGGGAAAACATTGCACCTTATTCACTAGCATGACAATTGTCAGATTGTCCCAGAGGCGTGTGAAAAAGGCGCCTTGGGTACAAAGCTTGCAGCACGGGACCTCCAGCAGGTAGCGTGCGAGTGGGCTGGTGTCTTGTTAGCAGGTCGGTCAGGTATGTCGGAGCCAGGCCGAGAAAACTGCGAAACGTCAGCAGGAGTAGTTTATGCTCGATGCGTTGTTAAATCGGCATCTAATGAAGCGCAATTAGAACAGGAGTGATGTGATCGTGCTCCTTTCTATTAGAAAACTATTTCAGGAAAAATAACTCTATGAAACAACGTGAACACCAACAGTGACATCTCAGTGGATGAGGTCAACTCTTTCTATTGCCCTTTTTCGTAGTAGATATCACTCTATCAGAACGGAGGGGTGTACCAACGTCAACGCCCGATGAACAGTTCCAAGTGTCCGAAGGCGACGTCAAAAAGAAAATGTGCGGAGCTCAGTTCAAATCTGCCTCCATTGGTCGGCATTGGTCAACAGGTTTGAGTAGAAGTTCCTATTATTAATTGCGGATTTGAGAATTTAATTTGTATATAAAGTATTGGTTTAGTGTGTGTGTTTTATAATTTTTTTTCCCACCCTCCAATGCCACACTTGATACATAATGTCATGCAAGGTAACTTTGTTGACGCTTTTCTCTGTTACATATAAGTACACGAGGTTTTGCCTAGGCTTTTTTCTCTTACTGTGAGTCAGTAGTGCACTCAGGGGTTTTAGTGCGGTAAATAAAGTAGGTGTGTAGTGGTCCAGGAGGGGGAGTGAGGATTAGGGTGAGGTGAAGTGACACCCACCGATACGGTGTCAATTGTAAATATAGTGTAATATATAGTTAGTGGTGGATGTTATACTACTAGGATTTGTAGGTATTGGTTAGCAGTACCATTGGGGCCGGCATGCTGACTGTGAACATGTATTGACGTATATGTGCTGTTGTTATAACTAATGTGAAACAATTAATTTAATGTCATTAAGTTAATTGGCCCATTCCAATCTACACTGGACTTGCATTGCTGCTTTGCATAGGAGGGTGTATGTGACAGTGGGCGCATGCAGAAAATGCGGCAGATCAAAGTGAGCAAAGCCAGCGGTTCAGATCAAATACTGCCTACGTAGGCTTGATCTCCAGTTAACACGAAGCAGCATACAGAAATGAAATCCAACAACTAGTTACTTGGTGCAACGACAACCATTTGATACTAAACGTCAAGAAAACCAAAGAGATGGTGATTAATTTCAGGAGAAATGCTGCACCCCCGACAACAGTGAAGATCAACGAGGAAGAAGTTGAAATTGTTCGGTCGTTCCGATATTTGGGTGTGACCATGTAAGATTATCTGACTTGGTTCGAACACGTGAACAGCTGTGCTAAGCGATGCAACCGGAGACCGTACCAACTTAGGATGCCGCGAAATTTCCAGATCGACAGAACTATACTGGAACACTTCTACATGTCAACAGTAAAAAGCATCCTGAAATTCTGCGCCGCGATGTGGTGCAGATGCACGAAAGCCAGTGACAGAAAAATCCTTGGAAGAATTGTGAAAAGAGCCCATAAAATCGTAGGCAACAGTCTGACACACAATGGACGATATCTGCGCTGGAATTATCATGGCTAAAGCAACATCAGTTATGAAAGACAAAGATCACCCATTGTCCAGGTGTTTCAAGTTCCTGCCATCGGGAAGGCGACTGCCTGCTTACAAGGCAAGGACGAGCCGACTGAAGTGTTCCTTTGTGCCAACGGCCATAGCAGCCATTAACAGCAATTACCTCTCGAGATAATCGGACTGAGACAATATTAAATAAATTATAAATTGTGTATATAATGTTTGGTATCGAATTGCCCATGAAGTGTATACCAAATTCCCTGTAAAGGCATAATAAACTATCTCATCTTATCTTATCTTATGAGTCGGGCTGCAGCAGTTTGCATTCTCTGGAGTCTCGTTAACATGGTAAGAAATCACGTACAGAAGGCCATTTCCATTGTCATGTAGATATGCACCATCACCTCTATGGTTTATCGATTTAGAAGATTTCAAATTCTCCCAATACTGTGAAGATGGAAATATGCCACACGACAAGTGTGTTACACACGCTTCATGCTTCTTGAAGAAGAATGATACAGGCAGGTGTATCGCGGTTCCTTCCAAGGGCCGCAGAGGCATATCTGAATGTTTTATTCCCGAGATGCACAGCGTCAAGGAAGAATAGCATAATATACATTTGTAGGATACACAAGTTTGCACAACGTGTGTGCGCATAATTAAATCCAATTAATGTAACAACAATATTACATATGCAGATACATATATACAGACAACAATATTACAATGAATACAATCTAGTATACAGTATCGCGGTTTTATGTATGCATTATCATATAATGTATAACATACCGTTTTGGTGAAAAGTTACAATGGGATGATACAATTTAATAAACAAAATGCAAATATTCCAAATCAAGTAGATCCCTACAAGGGTCTATAGAACTTTGTTGCAGATTCAAAGTTTATTGTACGCAGCTCTTTCTTGAATTGCACTTTAGAAGTTAAGTTTACTATGCGTTCAGGTAGTCCATTCCAGTTAGATACAACTCGATTGCAAAACTTTTTTTTTACACCATGTTGTGTTAAACTTAAGTCCATGACCTCTAGTAGAAATGGTGGTATTCATAAGTGTTATTGTACAAAATGAGGTTATTTTAAGATATATTGATATATTCATGCATTACTACATAATAAGTATACGAGTGACAGCGGTGATACCGCGATCCACATAGTACGTATTGTAACAACGTTCTCAGACGAACGGCGTTCGCCCCCATTCCCATCGCGGCAAGAGTTACGCTATAAGGAGGGGTGCAATTAGTTGTCATGCAGTGAGTCTACAGAGGGCTAAAATGTCCGTCCTGTGGAAGGCAATACATACCCGGAGTATTTTGAGTTTCCCGGAGTATTTGAGAAGTTAGCTAAGACGTAAATTTGAACATTTGTTTTCACAAAGCAAGTTACGTCAAACTTTCCAAGCTGAACGATGAACTCGTTTATTAACTTGGAACCAACTATATACATACGCCAGTTAGGTTATAGTTAAACACTTCTGGCAAAAATGCCCACCCTTTGTGTGGTTTTACATGCACACAGATGCAGAGGACGGTATCCCGTTGTAGTTGCACGTGGAATTTGCGATGAAGTAAATGTGAGGTTTGCTTCGCAACGCATGTTACGTCTAACGTCTGGTACGAACCATAAAATCGGTACATATACCCTTAACCTACAGAACATTACGAAAACTAATACGTTACGTTTCTTTGTGAGTATTGTAGATTAATCCCTGAACGTTTGGCACGCGAGATGCAAACCGTCTAGCAGGGAAACGTTAGCATATGTATACACATTTTCCGGTAATATTTGTTCTAATTTTCACTCAATAACTTCTCTTGTGAATAGCTTTTTCGTCTCACCTGACAATCTTCATTCTTTTGTTCGATTCTTCCATTGCTCTCACTGGTTTTCCCATAAGCTGTTTACGTATGAAGTCATACAGTAAATTGGCTTATTGCTAGGTACACGTTCGCAATCAGTGTGGTGGTTTTATTGAAGTCAGAGGATTATTTATATACATGTGACAAGGTGATGAGTCACTCGGTTTTGTGTTGAATCTGCCACGCAGCGCACAGATATCTTGGACCTAGACAGTCAGGGTAAACTAAAGTTCACTCAGTGTTGTGTGTACGCGCCTTAATTACCATAGCATTAGCGTGCCAACAATTCTCAAAACGTAATCATTCGCGCATTTCGTCGCAGCTGTGTAAACAAATGAGTCACGTCGTATTTGGCGCATTCAAGATGATGTATACGAATTTGAATTTTTGTATAAGTATTTTATTGCAAAATTGAAGAATATCTTAGCAAACGTCTACCAAGCCATTATATTTCAGGAGACTTATAGGTGAAGCGTTAGATGTGGACATTTAAGACATGTTCTGCTGTGACCATGGTTTAAATCAAAACACTTTGTAATTCATATCAGACAATGGCAGAAATTAGGCACTCATTAAGTTGCAACTTCTCTTGTATTCATAGCATCGCGTGCCAACAGCTTGCCAAATTTAATTAAGCGGATTTCGCAACAGTAGATAAATAAATGAGTCACTGCTCGCATTTAGCGATTTCAATGACGCAATCAGGACAAACAATGCTTTTCATATACAGGAGGTCACACTGCACGAATTGATTAACTGAAGAATAGTTATAAGTATTGATGCCTCGCATTCGACAAACAAGGTCAAACTCTTCTAGGTGTTTTCACTTGCAATATGATACAGACGGTTATATCTCCTCCGTTATATATTACGCAGTATATTTATTACGATTTGAATAAAATTTAGTAAGACTGCCACCACGCATTAACGGATTACCCAGTAAGCACAACAGACACGTGTCTAAGCCGGGTTTACACTAAGCTTGCACGCAGTGAGGCGATATTGACGTCATTGAGAAAGGTCAAGGCCAAATGATGTTGCTTGCGACATGGTTGCATGCGATACCTCTTGAGTCGCTACACGATGCGACACGGTTGCCCCGACGGGACGTTAACTGGTCCCCAGCCCACCGTGTGGCGCCACTCATACACAGCAATGAAAGACTGCGGAGCGCCTCTGGGGAAATATTTGGGAACCAGTTTATGCGGGACGTGGATTCCATTTATTAGTTATATATCATGTGGATACACACCGGGGAAGAAATCAGTTTCATCCTAAACCTTATGACCTTTCATTGATTTAAATTGTTCACGTCAATTTAGTATAATCTCAAAACATTTGCTCATTTAATCTCTGATATGATAAGTGTTATGTAAGTGTAACATGTGTGCCATTATTTTCACGTTACAATAACACAATGGCTTTAATGTTTATACCTAGTCTTTAGGGTCAATGTTTCAGCGGCAAACTTGAACGTCACAAGATTAATAACGGGTGTGTCTTCCATCTGCGTTGATCACTGCAGTGCATCGGCGCCTCATTGGTGGAATAAGGTGGGTATGGAACCTTTGTGGAATGTCAGGCTTGTGCTTTGTGTGTTTTCCAGTTGGGTGTACCAGCAGCTCTCCAAACGTCTGCCTTATGTAACCATGCATGTTACGTAAGGCTCTACAGGAGCATTTTCTTTGTTTTCACATAATGGCGTTGCCTGACCTTGCATTATGTAACTTTCCAATGAAAGTCATGGTACGGTATAGTCTACATGTCCCTGTTTCATGTTAATCGACTTTGAGCAAAATCAATTCATTGCATTACATTCCGGTGCCTTTCTTCCTATGCACAGTTTCTTTTTGTGGCTAGTATGTATTGGTCCGGGGTTGAGGCAATTTTATGGCATCCTTTAACATTTATTACAGATTAATAAAAAATACACTTCCTATTAAACTAACTACACACATTACTTGAAAGTATTCTTTAAAAAAAATAACTTTATGTGCAAGAAGTTTACATATCTAATGGAATAAATGAAGTGTGGGTACAGTTTTAAAGTTGCATTCTGAGATCATACATCCACAATCGTTTTAGTGTACAATACAAATTTGTGGTGTAAATTATAAGAAATATAAATATGTTCCTATGTGCATATATTTCAACATAAAACTTGTCAATATTGAAAATATGTTAAATATGCCGCAAATCCTATGATTTGCGGACGTTCATAATACCTTACAAGTACATTTTATGTGCACCAATGTTTATTATTTCTTTTGTGTTGTAAGAGGAGCGTCTAGTGTACCAAAGCAAATATTTTCCAATGATCATAATATAACTTTGAACAGTTGTCGAAACAAGAGTTGAACACCTTATTGTCAACCAGCAGTAGATGATGAATATGTTTCAAGCTGGCACTGCAGCAAGGAAACAATTGTTCACAGGGGGAGATGGTGACGTCTCACACCCACTCTTTCTACATGAAGTTGCAGCAGTTCATATAGTGTAATCAAAAATATCCATCATTGGTTTCAGTCTGTAAACGTGCCATGCTTTCTGGAACACCACAACCTGCAACAGAAAATGTAAAAATGTAATTAGTTCACAATTTCCTCCTAGTTTAAATTGTGTCAGGAGTAAATGTTGGCATACGAACATGCGTGACAATGTTAGAACATTATCTGTTCAGTTAATATTATTTTTTATTACTAATACACATATACTTATATATTTTATTTTGAAAATGTGAAGTCGTATTTTACATTCACAATGTTTATATAGAGTGTATCTTGGCTCAAATGGCTTAGCCTAAAAACAACCCATTCTTGGACCAATACAAGAGTTTCAGTGCTTTGTGCGCATGTGTTGCAGGGGTTATGTAACAATTATTCATAGTGTATAATTTAGTTTTGGCCAAAATGTTATTATACAGACACGCATGCACACACGCACGCACACACACACACACACACACACACACACACACACACACAGTAACATATTGTTTTCATATTATATGTTATTGACTAGTCTAATCACTATTATATTTACTGGGCCTTTAAATTGAAGTTTCAGAAACCGAGTTTGACTTTGCGATGCGTCAACGTAAACTTAAATTTTATCAATACAACGTTCTTAATAGGCTACATCTTCAATCAATCAATCTAAGCTGCCGTGATAATTTTATCGGCGATTGAATGATGATCATAACAGTATTGATGATCTCATTCTACAATTATTATATTCATAAGGAACTCGCACTCACTCTATAAATGTAAAGCGATTCTTTGAGAATTTTAATATCTTTGTAATGTACGCAATTATTAAATAATCCTGTTAATATGATTATTTCATGTAACTCTATACCTTTATTTTAATAGAATTATGTTTTATTAGTCACCAATGACCCTGACAATATATCGAAAAAATAACTGCGCATACGCGCAGTTTCCATTTGGCCCCACCTTCACGATCAGTATAAGACATGCTTAGGAATATTTAACCCATGTCCTCGCTCGACTCGGATGGCCCGATAGAATTCGTCATACCCGGAACGGGAGACGATTACCTGAATCTCGCCAGCACGATGCTACACGTTCAAGCGAAGGTGATCCGTACCGACGGAGCCGACCTCGACGCCGCCGATCCCGTCGGTCTCGTGAATAACTGGCTCCATTCGCTGTTCAGTGACCCCCTTAACCAATAGGTACCCATACCGCGCCTATATAGAGACGCTGCAGAGTTACGGGGACGATGCCAAGGAGACGCAATTGGGGAGTTAGATGTGGCACAAGGACACGGGCAATCGCATGGAAACAGTCGAAATAGCCACCGTAGATGCAGCGAACGCGGGGTTCGTGACTAGACGAGACAAGATAGCTTGAAGTCGCGTGGTTGACATGATGGGTCCCCTCCACGTGGACCTATTCGTCCAGGGTACATTCCTCATCAACGGTGTAGAGGTCAATATACACTGTACGTCTGGTGCGCAGCAAGGATGCGTTCGCACTTATGGCCGGCGGAGCCAACCCCGACTACAAGATATAAATCGTCAACGCCACACTGTTCGTCAATATGAATCCGAGCGTGCAGACGGCACACACCAAAGTCCCTGAAAAACCACGGCCAAGTATCCGATGCGTCCCGTCGCCTGCAAGGTCTACTCCATTCCCACGGGAACCCGTACGCACACGCACAAGAATCTCTTCCTTAGCACTCTTCCAAAACGTATCGTGCTGTGCTGCATCGATAACGACGCATACAACGGGACTTACAAAAAAAATCCGTTCACGCCAAGAACAACCACATCAACTTCCTCGCCGTGAACATGGACGGACGACAGATACACTCCAAACCTTTCCAACCAACCAGCCAAATTTCGATGATGACCTCTTCATTAGGTGCTACCACAACCTGTTTACCTCGATCGGTAAGGTGGGGCAAAACGAAGGGAACGGCTACACCTTCTTAGGCTTGGATCTCACCCACGACACGTGCGACGACGCCTGCATCCATCTGGTACAAAAGGGCAACTTGCGGATCGAGATTCATTTCCGCGACTTCTGAAAGAGACTTTGCAGATTGCTCACCTACTGGTCCTGGACCCGCACGCAGAGGCCATCGTTCGCGCTATCGTACCCAAAGAGAGACTACTCGAGATGACGATAGATGCTTTCCCGGCCGCCTTCGTGCAACAGACACGACGGCAACAAACCGGGCGAACATTAGTTAGCGCTGTACCAGGACGGCAACGGATACGGTGAATACTTCTGCTCGTACGGCTTGCCACCACGGCACGTCGAGTTCCGTAGATTCGTGGATAAACACTGTAGAATGGACTCGTAATTGTGTAGAATGGACTCATATTTCCAAGAGTAACAGTCCTCTGACTAACTTTTGCAGACAATACTGTGTCGATTACCTCATGCGTTGCTGTCGCGGCTTTTCGATGAAGGATTTCGTGAACGGTTTCGGCACTAATTTGGTTGCACACGATTGTCGTTTATTTGATAGGCTTAAACAATTGAGATAAGGTGTGTGTTTCGACACTATGCTTACTTTCGCTACTGTTTCGCTATTGACAACTAGGTCATCGTAGGACCGATGGCATGGTTGACGTATCGTGTATGTACGAGACAATACCATGTTTCATTAACAAGCAGGTATTATCGTCATCATCATTCGAGCCTATGGCGCGGTGGTCAGACACCCGTAAACTCACGACCTCTGCCGCGGTGTTAAGTCACCGGTAGGTCGTACCATACGAGCCAATGGCGTGGTCATAATGACCCTTAAGCTCTCGACCGCTGGCGAAGTTATAAAAAACCCGCACGTCATGTCACATCATCCACTTGTCTTCAGTTAAAGGAAATAAAAACAAGGCATTAGCTAAAAAAAGTTTAACATTGCATGTAACATTCGAGAACACACACAAAAATACATTTGTAGCATTAATTCGATTTTAAACCCGTCTGTGTAGCGATTCCAGCGGGAAAAAAAAATTATGAGCTAGGCGATCACGTGGTATCTTAACGTCACATATGACTCACACTCGCAGCAGGCCGACCTTTTCTATGCATTCAGTTGTATCCAGCTACTTTCTGTAGCTGGATACAACATATGGTTGTTATTTATGTTTATTTGTGTAAAGTATCTCCATTTGGTTGCATCCGATATAATTCTAAAAACGAGCCCAAGCTCAGCGAAACCTAGTCGACTTGTAGGCCCATTCGCATTCATTGTTTTGAATAAAATTGGATTCATGTGGAACCGTAAGATAACTGATTGTTCCTCTGTGATGACTAGTGTTTGTATTACATCGGAATATCGCATAATAACTCATTTTGACGTTCGTTTCGATCCGAAAGCTATCCTTGTAAACATGCTTTGAATGCATGGAAAGGATCGGCCTGACGCGACTATGGGTCATATGTGACGTCACATCTCGGCATCCCGAAAAGCGCGCCAAAAATATGCATATTCGAAAATGTCCGGATGTACAGCATAAATGTGGGATTTCTAATTCATTGAATTTTTTTTATTGATGGACATGGAAATAGATAGCAGGATGTAATATAATATGAATTCAAGCCATAGATGTTTTTATTCCCTTTAATAAACGGTGTTGCGTGTTTCGTACAGGGTATCACACACGCTTGCATGTGCAAAGGTATGCAAATCGTTATACGCTTGTATCTTTAGTCAATAAAATACATGTGCACTCGTATACTCTCGTGTTTCGTTCGTTCTTTCATATACGCGCATAAATACATACTTTGATACACACGCACCCTCTAATATGAAGCACCGATCACTCTCCCTCTTACACGTGCACGCACGCATGCACCCGCTAGGTGAATCCACAATAACCATTAATTACTCATTAATTACCACTACGTGCCATTAATGCCCACAACCTGAGACAACCGTCATCTTAGAATTTCCCCATGGGCACACCTACACCTCCTTATTTAACGATCCAGATGGTCCCATGAACTACTTATGTACGTATGTATGCATGTATGTACGGACTTTCGACTGAGAGAACGCGGGTTCGAATCCTATGCGGCGGTGTCGAACCTTGGGCAAGTTCGTTTACTCTACATTGATTCAGTTTACTCAGCTGTATGAATGAGTACCTGGCTATGGACAGTGGTGGGTATTTGTGTACGAATAGTCTTCGCGCAATAATTGCAGCGTGGCTGAATACTTCACAGAGAAGTCGAGATCGTGTTTGATTGAACATGTCTGCCAGGGAGTAAAGTGTAAACCGCTTTGAGCAATCCCGAGGACTGGATACTGCGCTATATAAGAACTTACCTTTACTTTTACGAACGTATGTATGTATGTATGTATGGACGCACGTATATACGTACGTACGTATGTGTATGTATGTGTATGAGTGAATGTGTATTTACGCACGTACGTACCTATGTTTGTATGTATGTATGTACGTATGCACGTATGCACGTATGTACGTATGTATGTATACTTGTATGCATGGGTGTGCAATAGCACTGCAGGAACTATATCTGCCCAATCTAGTTTTCAAACGTGTCCACCGTGGCTGCAGACACAACTGTTTGGTATACATCGTTCCAGTTCTTTATAGTTTTGTTTAAAAAGCTGTTGGCATAAACCTATGTCATGTCTGGCACCTGATTAAATCGCTCATTATGGCCACGCGTGTTGTTGATTGAGCGAACACTGTGGTGTCGTAAAGGAAGAGTTGACTTTGCTTGTAGGGAATTTTAGAGTAATAGTATACTAGACTTTTGATCTTTCTAAAAAGCTCCACTTTATAGTTATTTCATCATTAATGCTACACTGCTTTCCCGACTGTTGTTACTCGTTACAATTCTCGCCGCACGATGCTGTACTTTCTCTAGTTCTTTTATAATTGTGAGTGTGTAATTGTCCCAAAAAGAGCAACAAGATCAACAACAAGAGAGGAACACGATAGGGTGACACCATATCGCCCAAGCTGTTTACAGCAACACTCGAAAGCATATTCCAAAGACTGACCTGGGAAACCAGATGCTCGAGGACAGACGGAGTATATATCAGCCATATTCGCTTCGCCGACGACATACTAATATGCGCTACTACACCGCAAGAACTACAAAACAGCAGTTGGTGAAAGTGAAAAACAAGGTCTAAAGATGAACATCTCGAAGACAAAAGTGATGCTAGAAAATGACACACCAATATATATTGACACCAAGCAGATAGAGAACGTTGAAAGCTACGTCTGTCTGGGACAGCGATACAGTATCAGAGACAAAAACCAAGACAAAGAGATTCAAAGAAGAATCACCGCCGGCTGGACAGCATTTGCCAAAAACCGCGACATCTTCAAGGGTAACTTTGGAACCTGCTAGAAGAGACAAGTCTACAACTGATGCTTACTTCAAGCGATGCCATACGGCGCGGAAACATGGGCACTCACCACCAAGGCAAATATACAAGCTAGCAGCCGCACAAACAAAGATGGAAAGAAGTACGTTAAGCATCACATATGAGGAGAAAAAAACAAACGTCTGGGTAAGAGAGAAGTCAAAGGTCACAGACGTGATAGAACAAATCAGAAGACAGAAGTTGACATGAGCAGGACACAACAGCAAACTACGAGATAACCGATGGACATCGTAACATAAACTGGAGACACTACGAAGGGAAACGATCTAGAGGAAGACCGGCTAGACGGTGGAGAGATGAAGTAGACGAGTACTGGAAGGGCACCATCTGACAGAGGATAGCGCAAGACAGGCATATTTGGAAACGACGTGCTGAGGCCTTCGCCCAACCACGAGACACTACACTGACACAATGATGACGACGATGATGATGAAGGGTCCCAAGCGGCGCTCGCATATTCGATGTTTGCGCGAACCAAGTTGAAATTTACCAATTGCTTTGTTTTTCAGAGCATTTGCATACATTTCTTCCGATGAAACCCAATACGCAATTTGCTTTACCAATCAGGTGAGATATATAGATGTTCCACTTGAGGTCGTCGGAGAACTCCACTCCTAGGTATGTGTGGTGGTGGGAAATCCCCAGACTGTCACCATTGAACAGTTCTCGTTTTGGTGATGTGCATAACTGAAATTTTATTAATGTTAACATGCATCTGCCAAGTTATGCTCCAGTCAATTAACCTTTGCAGGTCGGACTGGGGGCTTCTCGTTCGTCATTATCACTGATGCGCCCGTATGGTGCGATCAGTTCACTACATAACGACAGTTTGATCACTAGTATTAATATGATAGGAAATTACATTAACCTCAATGTAAACCACTCTCACCATCACGATAGAAACGCACATTCTACCTAGGTACAATTCCTTCCAGATATGTCCGTAAATACATTAACTGTATTGAAGTCTTAAGTAAATCCTTATCAATAAATGATGTCCTTGAATGCGTAACAGTAGAATTAATAATATAAAACAAAAAGAATGTAACAGTAAGTTGCATCTATCGTACACCAGGATCTAACATTGACACCTTTTGTGAAAATGTTGAATACATCTTTGGAAATAACCGAACTAATAAGACATTGCTTTTATGTGGGGACTTCAATGTTGACATTCTAAAACAAGATAGCCACTTAGGCACAACACACTTTATTGATACTATGTACATTCTAGGCCTGTACCCTCTTATCGATAAACCAACGAGGATAACTAGAGATACAACAACTCTTACTGACAACATTTTTATTAGTGCCATAAGTAAGCGAACCACAAATGGTATTCTGATAAGTGACATAACTGACCATTTTCCAGTATTTACATTATGCGAATATGGAGTGATTAAGAGGAATCAAGATACACACAAATACATCAGAAATCATACAACTGACAACATAAATTCTTTTGTAGAAGGTTTAAGTTGCGAAAAGTGGGATAGTGTGACTAGCACAACCAATGTTAATACGACTTATAATATATTTCTTAGCGCATTTATTAAATAATGTGACAACCACTGCCCGGTCAGGAAATTAAACACAAAACATGTAAATTCTGAAAAACCTTGGTTCACAACAGGCTTGACAAATTCTTGCCACAATAAAAACGAATTGTATAAAAGATTTCTGAAAAGTAGGTCAAATGAAGCGGAACACTGTTACAAAAAATATTAAAATAAGTTAACCACAATTCTAAGAAATGCAGAAAAAACATACTACAGGAAACTGTTAGAAGACCAAAAACAAAGTAGTAAAGAAACATTGAATATATTGAACACAATATTAAATAAACAACGGAGTGAATTATTAGAGTCCATGTATGATGTCATTAGAATAACAAATGTGCACGTGACCTCCGTCAAGTTTTACCTTTACCAACAATGTTGGCAACGGAATATGAATGAAATTACTATTGAATCAAACATTCTCGCACACAGTTGTCACTTTAAAAACTTTGTCTTATGTTTTTGTCATAAAGAAACATTTTTGGGACCAGAATTTCAACACAATATATGGCGGAATTTCAGAACCCACAACGTGCTCGGCATCCATTTTTTATAGCTTGATAACGGTTTTGCTAGGCAACAGGTCATGTGATGGATACGCCAATTGGGTAGGCAAGGAGGAGGTCTACTGAGTCAGAATACAAATGTAAGCATGATGCCGCCCATCATTGGTGAATCAGAGATATCCAAGATAGGCGCCAATATGTGGAAATTAAAAGAAATGACCGTAATGGAATTGCTATGCCACCTATATACGTTTTGTGTCTATACGTAGTTTTTGTACCCGATGATTTCTAAGGTTTATCGATCGTAGCATACAACAACATGATACAAAGATAAGCCAAGATGACTGCCAAAATCACTACTATTATTTTACAAAATGTAATCTATCAAATATTTGTTGCAACTTTTCAAATCTTGTTCCCTCTGGAGTTGCAGAACGATATATTTGTTGTGACAACACATTACTGTCACACACATGTCCTTCTATATGCCGTTTTTTCCCTTTTCGTTTTGAAATTGGCGAACGAAAAAGACGATATATACACGGACCCATGCGTCGTCATCGGCACTATCTGCAACACCATTCAACTCATCAGAGACCAAACCCTTCCAGCGGTTGTTACAGTCGTAACAATTTCGAAATATGTTTCATGTTAACTGGGCGTCGGGGAAGTGGCTACGTCTCCATCAGATACAGTGACAAGAGATAATGCGAATTCATCCGAAGACTGTTGGATTTGTATCATGAGGTATTTTTACAAGACTGTTTTTCAAATACAAACATACATACAGAAGTGAATATGTTTGAAGTTTCGCTCAAATGCCTTTAACTTTGGATGGAGTTACTTCCTCTTCGAGCTACATTTGCATTTTGTTTTGCAATTTAGCAAACCATGCTTCCCTGTTGGCAGATGGCATGATTTCATTGTGATTGCATCCGTAATATCTTGAAAAATTGTGTAATTTCCTCAGTGACTACATCCGTTGAAAAGGGTTTCTCGGGTCGCCATGGTTCCGGAAGTGTGGAGACTTCCAGCCAAACTTTGTGAATTATTATTTGACAACTCCCCCAATTGTACGCAAGGGTGTCGCAAGCCGAGAGTATTTGAGCTGTAAGTAGTTGAAGCGCAATATAGGCTCTACCTCGTACCAACCGTTGTCCCACTGGATTTTTCAGGTGCATACACATATATTAAGACACAAAAAGTGTCTACGTGATATAGCATGGAAATGATGGTCAATCCTTTTATGACGTACGTCAATGTTTGCATATCATCCGTTATTCTATACATCCCAGTACGTGGGCCAGTTGGAAAACTAAACACGTAGCAGATGTCTTTGTCACCGGAGCTCAATGCACGGGGCAGTGGCGTGAATAATTCAAACATATTTCCGAGAGGGCGCTATTTTGTTCTGCTGTTCAGTCATTTCTTTCCGTTATTGTACTGTCCTGTTGCACCCGGTGCATGAATACCGCCTCCTCACCTCACCGAGAATAGGAGGTTCGGTTACACCAATGTGATGCCATGGCGAACATTTTTTGAATAAAGTTGATGATTGTCGAACGTTTCCAATGGAATATAGATTAAAATAACGCGTACTTTTATATTTATTATCTTCGCACCGTCTCAACCATCATCCTTCCGTTTCTTCTTCCATTGTTCCATTTTTTCATACTGGCGTCCTGGTTAGCGCTGATGAATGAAATAATTTTTTACAGAATATGACATTCCACAGAGACAGAAAAAAATCATTGTGCTTCCTTAACACACACACACGTATAATATATAATTATACATACATGTATACATGTAGATTATGCATTTGTAGTTAAAGAAACATAATTATTGTGTATCATTATCATTTTGTACCCCACGCCCCCTTGGATCCACCTATGAATCTTACTAACTAATTCGACATAACAACAACATCATACAGTCATAGGTTTTAGCTGATCGTCATCATGACTTCACGATCGGCGTGACAAACACACCTCCAACCACAACAACCGGTCCTGACAAATTTCAACATCAAATTTGCTTCCACTACAACGGTGCATTTCGTTCCCTCGCCATGATATTGAATTGCACCGCGATCGCCAGAGGGCGATACCTATACATCCGGATCCGCGGAGATTTAACAAGATTGCCACCCAGAGAATTAACTCTAGGTGGCAGGTGGACAAGGAAGCCATTTGGCTTATCGAGAGTCCGACCCTTTTATCTATGTGTATCCCGCCCGTCTGAGGTATGTGTCGATTTTTTTTTTAAACATATTCACGCTACTAGCACCCACACAATCAGCAGGTAATCTGTTCCATTCATTTACAGTCCTTTGTGAAAATGAAAACTTTCTTATATCCAATTTACTCTGCTCCTTTGCTAATGCTAGTCCTTCTATCTTCCTTAACTGAGAAAAACATATTTATATCAATATTTTCATAACCCTTCAATATTTTAAACACTTCTATCTGATCTCCTCTCAATCTCCTGGTCTCTAGTGTTGTTAAACCGCATTTTTTTAGGCGTATTTCGTAACTAAGATCCCTCAGATTTGGTATCATTTTAGTTGCTCTCCTCTGCACTCTTTCTAGCATATCTATGTCCTTCCTGCGATATGGCCTCCACTCTTGAATATAATATTCTAAATGAGGCCTAACTGTTGTTTTGTACAGCGGTATTATTAGCTCTTTTTCCTTATACGTTATGTTTCGCCTAATTAATCCAAGGATTTGATTTCCCTTCGAAGCTGCAATTCCGCACTGCTCTGAAATCTTCATATCAGCACTAATGGTTAACCTTAAGTCCTTTTCTTTTACAGTAGTACCTCCCATTGTATATTCTACTTCTTCGTTCCCATGTCCTGTGTGGAGGCATTTACATTTCCCAAAATTGAACAGCATTTGCCACTTTTCAGACCATTTGATCAACCTGTCAAGATCATCTTGTAAATGCTGTCTATCTCCATCACTTTTAATCCTTCTAAACACTTTTGTATCATCCGCAAATTTCAACACCTTGCTTGTTATTTCATCATCCAAATCGTTGATATATATTAAGAATAATATAGGACCTAATACTGATCCACTCAATACCGATTTCCAGTTTGAAGCCTCCCCATCAACTACTACACGTTGTCTTCTGTCAATCAGCCATTGTTCTATCCAGTTTATTATACCATTTCCTATGCCATGGGCCTTTAGTTTAAGCAGTAATCTTTGATGTGGTACTTTGTCAAAAGCTTTTTTAAAATCTAAGTAGACGATATCTACTGGTGATCCCTCATCTACCCACTTAGTGATGTCTTCCAAAAAACATAACATATTTGTTAAGCATGACCTCGCTTTAACAAAACCATGTTGAGATGGGTTTATAAAGTTTTGTTTAACAAGAAAATCCACCATGTGATCTTTAATTAGTCTTTCTAATAATTTACCAATCACTGATGTTAAACTCACTGGTCTATAGTTCTCTGACTTGTTTCTCGAACCTTTTTTGAATAACGGTATAATGTTTGCTTCTTTCCATTCTAAAGGAACCACTCCCTCTTCTAATGACAAGTTGAAAACTGTTGCAAGTGGTATGCTAATTTGTTCTACAATTTCCAATAGTAGTTTGGGTGGAATACCATCCTCTCCAGGTGATTTATATTTAATCACCTTCCCTCCTCTCAATCTCCTTTCCTCAGTTTTCTTGCCACTGCTATTCTCCTTCAGTCTTGCAGTATTCTCGCCTCTCTCCATTCGACCTGCCTCCTTGCTAATTCCCACCTCCATTCCCTTCACAATATCTGTCAACCTAACTATCTCCTTCTGCAGACACTCCACCTTCCAACATCCAATCCACTGAAAGGTGAATCCTTCCTCCATGGTTTCTGCCCATGAATTTCCACACCCGGACAATGCAAAATCTACCCAGCTGTGGCAGTGATCGCACACCAAGTGTCGCTTTGCCTTGACTTGCCGCTTGCAAGGCGCCATATCCCGGTCAGAATTTATTTAATAACTTTACTAACTTAGTCTTTATAAAGACTGTTTCCTGTGTACTACAGCACACTTTAGGTTACAAATTTCAATTACACAGCCGACTATTTATCCTAACACGAACGCTAACATTACCGGTAGTGACCTAATTTAAATACAATCAATTACGTTATGTTAGGCTGCTTTATTTATTTAGGTTACGCCGCCCGACTATCGCCCTTGCTTAATTTTAACAACAATGCTACCTAATCAAAATATCTAGCAAGTACTGGCTTACACAGATATTATCTTATGTAAGTAGTTTGATGGTTGTTACTTTATCTCCTATATATTATACCACATAATCAGGTTTGTTAAATCTTGTTTACAATTTATCGAAGGCTAAGCCGCCTAAGTGAGTTTCCCTATTATCACTCACTATACTAAGGTGTTCTAAAATACTTTAACTAACTAACTTTAAGCACAACTGCTACTCAATATATGTTTATTGCAACTTTATGAATGATATTAAGGCAAGATTAATACTTATCAATCAGTAATTCCACTTGTTTATCAACTGTTTTACACCACCAATTTCTACGATCTATCTCCACCAAATATAGCCTCGAATGATGGCTTCGATGGTGTAACAAATGAAAGCCTTACGCTATGCGAAGTGGGTGTGATTTGTAAGTCATTACGTAGTATTTGATTAGTTATTACGTTTTGTTACTTACAACTAAGGACTGCTAAGAAACGTTTAAATACATTACAACAGTATTGTAGAGTCTTAATTGTGTAGGGGGCTCATTTTACGTAAATTTCCTATTCATCCATTTAAAAATTCCCCCTAACCCATTTAAATATAACATTTATACGAAATTTATAAAAGTGTTCTAAAAATGGCCCAAACGACGTTTTCAAAATCATTACCACAACTGAACTTAAGTTGAAGTATCAGCTGATACGGTAACGATCTATTATTCGGGTGTGTTTTGTTGTTACCGTCCATTCAGCGACCGTCGCTATAGCAACATACTATAGAGACTTCGGAGACTGCGCAGTCTTCACCGATCACAATTGAGTTACTTGTGACGTCGTGACATCAACAACGAATCCGCTCGATTTCGTCCACAGAATGAGTATGTTGCAGAAACAGAACAAGTTGAATGTCGGCGACACTCTGTTAGACGGGGACAATAACAAGGTGACTCATCTGTAATTTTTTACTCAGTAGATCCACAAAAAGTTTAGATTTTCAGTCGAAAACAATAACCGTGTTTGTGTCGATGCATGTAATGTTGGTTTAAAATAGGTCACGTATAAATTAAGCGTATTTGTGTGAAGACGGGTAGAGCGGTTTTGTAACTACTCATCTTTTGGTTGTTGAAGTTGCATTCTCAGATCTTTTAAATACAAATGTCCAATGAATCAACACCCCCCCCCGTTTACTGTATATCATTTTCATCACCATCATATAGACATTTTTTAAAATATAATATGCAATGTTCAGATAGAACGACGGAAAAGACCAATCGTTATATATGCGTGTCGTACGTTTATTATTCTACTGGCCAGACACGGCGACGAGGTAAATTTGAGAAAAAAACCCGCAATGTATTCAGTGACATATCAAATGCCAAAGTGACATGACATGGTATGAATATGTTATGGTAGAAAGTAAGATCAAGCAAGTTTATATTGTTCATATTGAACATGGACCTTCTTAGAAAAAGTTTGAAATGGTAGTTTAGTTCAGAATGCATTCGCGTGCACATTAGTCCAAGTTACTATTTAATGACACATCCAAAATCTATTCATTAATTGTAATCCTCGTCAAGCCCTATGTGGGCAGCTAGTATTTCTTTGGTATTTCTCGATCTACAGGTTCAGTGTAACTATGACGCGTTAAATAGCACAGCAGTTCGGTGCCACCTGGCGGCGCTTGCAGCCCCGTTAGGCGGCGCCACTGTCTTGCATGTTCCGTTGTCTCAGCACCAAACGACCGGGCGACTTTGCGTTTGTGCGCGCTTTCGGACGATACGGACCTGTGAGATCGTTTTGTGAAGTCGAACTGATGTGAACTGATTGGATGAGTACATGTGGCAATTTCGGTTTAATTCATTGCTGATAAGTAGCATATTTATAAGATAGGCCCTACTGGAGTATTAATATTACAATTACTAATATTTTTCTAATATACTCCGACCAGTCACCATTGTGATTTTTACCGGAAGGTAGCAATAGTTTCAGACGATATTGAAATGTTGAGTTCGTCCCCAAATTTGGACGCAGCTACAGAGGAATTGCGAAAGTTAAACTTTATTTCAGGAGCAACGCGTATATGAGATGAATGGTCTGATCACCCTCGGGTATTGGTATGTATTTAAAAGATGTAGGAGTCTAGTCACATAGGGTGATTGTGTCGATTGTTCTAACACGAAATGTCAAAGTACACAGAATAACTGACTCGACAGATAAGCAGAAGGTAACTGTGTAGTCAAGTAATGGTGAAGAACACAAGATATACAAGGCAATTTTGCATACAATAGGGCAGTACCAGTCTCTCTAGCAATGTTGAAAAGTTGTATCTATAATTTTATTTGCATCTGCCAATATAGCAACTGATTACACGGTTGAGTATATTGGTTTAGTGAGTAACCGTCTTAACTGACGTATGCTAAATTTCAAACACAATGCCAACTAACGGAAGCATGCGATGTGGCCCAAAGGAAACCAATCTTGACCCACCCTTGTGTGTTCTTTGAACCACACAATGCCAACTAACGGAAGCATGCGATGTGGCCCAAAGGAATCCAATCTTGACACATCTTTGTGTGTTCCTTGAACCACACAATGCCAACTAACGGAAGCAGGCGATGTGGCCCAAAGGAAACCAATCTTGACCCACCCTTGTGTGTTCTTTGAACCACACAATGCCAACTAACGGAAGCATGCGATGTGGCCCAAAGGAATCCAATCTTGACCCACCCTTGTGTGTTCCTTGAACCACACAATGCCAACTAAAGGAAGCAGGCGATGTGGCCCAAAGGAAACCAATCTTGACCCACCCTTGTATGTTCTTTGAACCACACAATGCCAACTAACGGAAGCATGCGATGTGGCCCAAAGGAATCCAATCTTTACATATCTTTGTGTGTTCTTTGAACCACACAATGCCAACTAACGGAAGCATGCGATGTGGCCCAAAGGAATCCAATCTTTACATATCTTTGTGTGTTCTTTGAACCACACAATGCCAACTAACGGAAGCTTGCGATGTGACCCAATGGAATCCAATCTTGACACATCTTTGTGTGTTCCTTGAACCACACAATGCCAACTAACGGAAGCATGCGATGTGGCCCAAAGGAATCCAACCTTGACCGACCCTTGTGTGTTCTTTGAACCACACAATGCCAACTAACGGAAGCATGCGATGTGGCCCAAAGGAATCCAATCTTGACCGACCCTTGTGTGTTCTTTGAACCACACAATGCCAACTAATGGAAGCATGCGATGTGACCCAAAGGAATCCAATCTTGACACATATTTGTGTGTTCTTTGAACCACACAATGCCAACTAACGGAAGCATGCGATGTGGCCCAAAGAAATCCAATCTTTACATATCTTTGTGTGTTCTTTGAACCACACAATGCCAACTAACGGAAGCATGCGATGTGGCCCAAAGGAATCCAATCTTGACACATCTTTGTGTGTTCTTTGAACCACACAAAACCTTTACACTTAAACAAATAAGTGACTTGACCATGCGATTTTATTACAATAAACGTGTAGAATATATGCTACAATTTATTTATCTGATATTAATATGACATTCAGACTATATAATTCATGCATATCGAGCATTATTACTCTTTCTGAAGAAATTTGCCACGAAGAACATCTGCATGAAATGTCACTTATTTACTATTTACTGTTTATTGTGTGTGTGTGTGTGTGTGTGTGTGTGTGTGTGTGTGTGTGTGTGTGTGTGTGTGTGTGTGTGTGTGTATGTAGTCCAGACGTATGCAGTAGAAAGACAAACGCTGTGTACAAACTCCCGCTCCGGCTTCCCTCGTTTCCTCGGGCGCTGTAACCTTTCTCCTGCGTTGAAAACGGGATGTGGGGGATATGATGCCATATTCTGCCTTTATCGATAACATCTTCGTCAAAGCCTCGGCGGAACTGAAACCTGCTCGAAAGACGCGACGGCATCGTACGCACTGTAGCCGCCACTGCATGTGCGCGCTGGATGCAACATCGAAACAGCGCGACCAACTCTCGCCGAAAGTGAGCACCCGTCATACTATAGAGGAAGAAGTTGATGGCGTGATTGGCGTATCGCAGGAGAAACAGGGGCCTCATCACCCCGAACTGGGTATGTGGCGTCATTGGCCGGTAGACGTTTAAGACTACGAATACGTTAATGGGAACGACGCAGACGATGAACGCAATCGACACGCCCAGGCACATGAATGTTGTGCGGGTAAGTGTGTCTCCCATTGCCGTTCGCACGAGACTGCGCCGAAGTGATCGTATTATTGCCAAGTTACACACAAGCACCGTACACGTCGGGAGAGCGCTGAAGGCGACGAGACTGATCCATGTTCGGTAGTTGTGCAGATAGTTCTTGTGACGCAACGGGATGTGGCAAACGACATTCCCCGAACTGTTGGTGGTCATGTCGAATATGAAGAAGGAGTCGACATTCTTGAGGAAGGCGAGTACCAACAATGACACGCAGCATAAGCCGGCGTTGCGCGGTGTGCACAGACGAAGCTTGAGTAGCGGGAAGCAGACGGCGACGCAGCGCTCGACGGTGAACGCGACAATGAGCCAGAAGGACGCGTTTACTAGTGTGTTGTGTATAGGCCAGATCGTGCGACACGCCAGTGTACTTGTGTTGTCGAACCACGCGCCCCAAGCTAGACCAGGATACACCGCGACCGATGCGACCAACAGCACCAGACTGTCTCCGACGGCTAGAGCGCTCAAGTAGAAGTTGGCCGAGGTCCGCACGAGTCCGTCCCGCCTCAGGACGAGCAGCACGAGCGTGTTACCGATGAGTTCCGTCACGCATAGCGGCGGCCAGCCGTACCGCCATAGGTTAGAAGTCATATCGTTAGAAACGACAACCGTGCTGTTTTCTTTAGACGTTTCAACGTCCTGTAGAATCGACGTCGTCGTCGACCAAATAGACGTATCATTCACCATTGTCGAACTCCAAATTAATAAATTACCGCCACAGATTACACCGATCTACACAGCTTTTAATAAGAACACGGTGATTTCTTTAATAATGACACACACCTGCAGGTTTATAGTAAAGGTAAATTCTTATATAGCGCAATATCCAGACCTTGGGACTGATCAAAACGCTTTACACTTTACTCCCTGGGAGACCTGTTCAATTGAACACCATCTCGACTTCTCTTGGAAGCACTCATCCACGCTGCAATTAATGCTCGAATGTTATCCGTCGACAAATATCCATCGCTATCTATAGCCAGGTACTCATTCATACAACTGATTGAACTCGAGCAACGTAGAGTGAGCGAACTGGCCTAAGGTTCCACACGGCAGCACAGGATTAGAACGTGAATTCTCTTGATAGTAACATGGGTAGTCTCTAAGCTGGTTTTAACAGGACGCGTTGCGCGTATTTCACCCGTGGTTCGATCGATGCTTCTACACATGAATGAAGATGCTTTAGCATGAACTCTGTTATACGGTGTAATCGACAACATACTTTACCAATGAAATCCTTTAACGTTGCATTAGGCGTCGTCTTAATCCGCTGTCCACCGCAACTGCTGAGTTGGTATACAAACACTTGGTTACGACAAACCCTTGCTATGAATGATCAGTCACGCACCAGTGTCATCTTTTAATTCCGTTGCGTGCTTTGATTCAGTCCTTTGGTCCATAAAAGCCTAGTGCATTTATGTCAGGAACAAGACATAATTAGAAATAACAGAAAAAAACATCGCAAAAACGAGATAGTAATAGACTGTGAAGCGGCCAAATTTGTAGACAGGAAGTCGGACAGGAGAAAAAGAGGCACAAAAAAGCGATTTGGATAAGAAAAAAACGAAGCCAGCATAAAACGAGACTCGAGCCGCTACCGACTCGCACATATGTACGACATATATGTGTGTATATATGTGTGTGTATCATGTATATATATATATAAATATATATATAGGTTTATGAGAAGTTGGGGACGGAAGAGTCATTTTCGTGTCGTTTTACATATGCAAACAGCAGTTTTTATATCAGCGAGCAATTTCAACCTAAATTCAAAACAATACCGTAGTATTTTGAAAGTTCTTCAATGGTCATAAGGGTTTGTAAACAAAACAGTTCCGGCTGTGGACTAGTGTAAATATACGAAAATCAAATACGGCATACAGCAACTGAATGAGAAATATATCAAAACTAGACCGACAAAAGACAATGTAACAAGACAGAAAACAATACTGCCAAACTAGGCAATCAAGAAAGTGCCAAACGTCGCGTATTGAGTGTCGTGACACATTGTTCTCTTCAGAACTATATTTCCAACACACAGAGGATAAATATTTCAAACATAGAGGAACGGGAACAAACCGATACACACGTTAAAGAATTTGTCTCTATATAAGTCGATTTCTCGGAGTCATGATCTCCGGATAGCGCACCTCATATAGTAATAGTGTATTCATTAAGATGCCGTTGATGTATTGTGCAATGGAGGACGGGATAAGTTTTAAAAAAGCGAATACGACGGAACACAACGTAGCTTACAGCTTTACATTTGTTAAAATCATTAGACATGTGAAAAAAGTATAAAATGGTACTTTTGGGATCTGCATCTGGTAGTATCGACCATGACGGCTTTTGGCGGAGTAGTTCAAACAACCGGACGCAGCCTGCAGTCTAGCTTGTCCGATTATTTGTTACTCCGTCACCGGTTCGTCCGATTCTAACTGCATGTTAATTTGTATTTAAGATAAACACCCTTACATCAGGATTTTGGGTAACACGTCCAGGTAAATAAATCAAATGCGCTAGATATGGAGGCTGACTTTTCTTGACTTGTGGTTATCTTGATTTCTTCAAATGGATAGGCCATTTCTGGTAACATCAGCAAAGAACCAAAGCGAAATTGCCACATGTATTCGTCCAGCTGTATCATTTTACATCAGTTCGACTTCACAAAGTGACCTCACAGGTCCGTATCGTCCGAAGACGCGCACAAACGCAAAGTCGCATGGTCGGTTGGTGCAGAGACAATGGAAGGTGCAGACAGTGGCGCCGTCTCCCGGGGACGCAGGCGCCGCCAGGTGGCACCTCTTGAAGTAGCCGTTGAAGCCACAGTACAGCGGTTGCAGCGCCGTGTAGACGTGCATCTGGAGAGTATCAACACATCATTCAATACTTGAGCGAATTGATGCGTCATTGCAACACTGACCCAGTAGATACAGAAATAACAAAGACGTAGGGCCGAGTGAGGCATACAATTATTAATGAATACATTTGGTCTGAGAGCAGGCTGCTGCTGATTGTCCCCATGTCAAAGACGCACCTGGGGGACAGGGCCTTCTCTGTGGCAGCACCCACACTGTGGAACAATATACCTATCCATATATATATAGATAGTTCTGTGTGTGTTTATTTTAGAGTTACTATATTTATATATACTTTATTTACTTATTTATATATCTTAGATATCTATTTTAAATTTTTCATAGTGTTTTTATAAAGATGTATACTAGTTTTTATGTTTCGAGGCATTTTTATACGTATTTGTATTTATTGCTTCAATCAATTTTTAAAGCGCCTTTCAGCAGTTTAAGCTGAAAAGGGCGCTACTTAAATATGCATATATTATTATTATTATATGTTATTATATTTAGGCCTTGTCATCCAATTATCACTAGAATATGCCCAGGTGAATGTGCGCGCCTGCGTACGTGATCGCGTGGTATAATTAAAGTAACTGTTGCATTTTTAGTTTAGCCATCTTTCAGGCTTTTTCTTAAAATAGAGTACATTTAACATCAGCCATATTTACTTGTTATATCATACATGCTACCAAATAGTTTACTTGATATATCGAAGATAATACCACATAGTTTACATGTTATATCATATATACTACCAAATAGTTTATTTGTTATATCGAAGATAATACCACATAGTTTACATGTTATATCATACATGCTACCAGATAGTTTACATTTTATATCATACATGCTACCACATAGTTTACTTGATATATCGTACATGCTACCAGATAGTTTATTTGTTATATCATACCTGCTACCACATAGTGTACTTGTTATATAATACACGCTACCACATAGTTTACTTGTTATATCATACATGCTACCACGTAGTTTACATGTTATATCATACATGCTACCACATAGTTTACATGTTATATCATACATGCTACCACATAGTTTACATGTTATATCATACATGCTACCACATAGTTTACATGTTATATCATACATGCTACCACGTAGTTTACATGTTATATCATACATGCTACCACATAGTTTACTTGTGATATCATTCATGCTTCCACATAGTTTATTTGTTATATCATACATGCTACCACATTGTTTACTTGTGATATCACACATGCTACCGCATAGTTTACTTGTGATAGCATACATGCTTCCACATAGTTTATTTTTTATATTATACATGCTACCACATTGTTTATTTGTGATATCACTCATGCTACCACATAGTTTACTTGTGATATCATGCATGCTACCACATAGTTTAATTATTGCTATATCATACACGCTACCACATCGTTTACTTGTGATATCATAATGCTACCACATAGTTTACTTGTGATATCATACATGCTACCACATAGTTTACTTGTGATATCATACATGCTACCACTTAGTTTACTTGTGATATCATACATGCTACCACCTAGTTTAGTTGTGATATCATACTTGCTTCCACATAGTTTATTTGTTATATCATACATGTTACCACATAGTTTATTTGTGATAGCATACATGCTACCAGACAGTTTACTCGCCATTTGAAGTGTTATTCGAAAGATCATGCTTTTTTAAAATTACGGGTCGCCCTTTCCGGCAAGCAGAATAGTAAACACATGGCACGCGGATATAATGTTTTGTCTTTTTACATCGTTTTATCTTAGTATTGCATATTATGTGAAACAATTGCGTATGGTATTGAGGACAGTGATATATATATATATATATATATATATATATATACCTTATGGTATATGCCTTTTGATTCTGGACATTTCTAATTAAAATTTGGACGATATGAGAATCTAATTTTAACAACCAAAAAATCAGTAGTAACGAAAACACGTTATCCGTCTTTAGAAAAACAAATTGTATTACGCTTTATTTTAATTGACATAGTTTTTAATAACATTGGCACAAACATGGTTTTGGTTCTCAACTGAAAATAAAAACATTTTGTTGATCTACTGAGTGAAAAATTACAGATGTGTCACCTGGTAGTTGTCCCCACAGTCGCCGTCTCGCAGAGTGACGCTGACGTTGAACTTGTTCTGTGACTGCAACAGACTCATTCTCAGCACGAAATCGAGCGGATTCGTCGCTGACGTCACGACGTCGCAAGTGGCTCGTTTGTGGTCGGTGAAGACTGCGCAGTCTCCGAAGTCTCTAAAGCCTGTTGCTATAGCGACGACGGCCGCTGAATGGACGGCAACAACAAAACACATCAGAATAATAGATCGTGAACGTTTCAAATAATACTTCAACAAGAATTCGGTTGTGGTAATGATTTTGAAAACGTCGCTCGTGACATTTAGAATACTTATGTCAGCTTCGTATAAATGCTATTTTTAAATGGGTTACGGTGAATTTTAAATTAGGTGGATATGAAGTTGAGAGATAGAGAGAGAGATACAGAAATTCAGCCCAGCTAGACCACATTGGCTCATTAACAATGTGTGTACAATTGTAGATACACTATACATCAAATCAATGTTAATGGTTAATATTGAGAATCCGTTTTCTAAAACCGTAAACATTCTTACATAATAGGGCGTCAAAAGTATAGATAATATTACAAACAAATATGCTACTCGCACTGACCCATCGGTTGTATGCTAGGATCCGGCTATGCATGTTGTTGTAGGCAACGTTATGTTTTAAATAAATGTCCTTGTTAAACTTTATTTACGATAAATTGTCCAACAATATGCATGAAACAGATTTAGTTTAACACCGGTGGAACAGTGGTGAAATTTACGGAAAATGCTATTAGACCTGCCATAAAAGCTACGCAGACATCTTAACATATCTTCATCATCCTAAAAGTCCATTCCAGCCAGTAGCAGTCGTCGATCATGAGGATGTATTTGGAAAAAAGTAAGGCGCAATACCAAAGGACAAAAGTAATGCACGTGTTTCGTTTTCGTCTCGTGAATGAGCAGCAAGGTCATCGGATTGGCGTTAAATGTCTGCCGGGCAATTGAGTTTCACAAGCTACCAGATGTAACGACCAACATAATTGTTATAGATTAAAAAATTACGCATATTTAATAAACAAGGCTGGCACATTACTTAATGCCAATACCCATATTGAATCTATCATACTCTCTATTCGAAACTGTTCAACGCTGAAACAAGTCACACAATAAAATAAACTGAAATACAAATTTCGCATTAATATTTATTTATACGATATCACCCGCTGAGTCACTTGGTGTTGCATCGCACAATTGATATTTGTTCACGTTCTTTTATTTAAAGTACTTTATTTTGTGTAATGCTATTTTGTGTTTTGATTTCGTTAATGGTATAAACATTAGTAATTTTCATAAACTTATCAAAGAATCCAAAACATTGATACAATCTGACGCAACAGGTGATTTCAAATCTCCGCGCGAACATTATATTCAATATCAATTATATGGTTAGTAATTGTACATTTGGCATTTGTTATGTTGTAATTGTTGTTGTCGTCGTCGTTGTTGTTGTTGTAGCTGAAATAAACTGTATAACTGAAATGCAGATTTACTCACCCGAAGTTCTGCATACCAGCGCTAGCAACATAAATATATTGATCGTGCGTTGCTGCATTATGCCTTCAACCTTCCTTGGTCACAACTGATCGACTCTAACGGCAATGCCTTATGCCTTCAACCGTCCTTGATGATCGACTCCAACAGCAATGGATGTACTATTTGTTGAGTGTTTGCAAGAGGACACTTTCGGAATCTCTTGTAACTGTCCCCGTCTCCAAGTTGTAGAACTTAAACTATAAATACCTGTGTTGAGACTATCTTGCGAGAAACGCGTATCATGCGTGCTTCGTGTTTGCCAACAAACCGTGTGTGTGTGTGCAACGGAACATACACAGTCGTTGTGTATTGGAGATGACGGGACACATCGTGAATATTTCAACACTGTGCCAACGTTCAGCTGCAGTCACTGTCATCAGCATTAGTTAACAAAGGCTAATCGATAGTATACACTGTGGCCACCAAACTCAGGCTTACTAGACATAACCCGTGTACAAAGGAACTGGGCGGGGGGAGGGGCAACAAATTGTAATTGTTGTACACCAAGATCATTGATGTATTGCAAGAGCACCTCCCCCGAGTCGCCGCAGGAAGGGTGGTATCAGTGTTCGGTGCAGGAAGGGTGGTAGTGGTGTTCGGTGCATGAAGGGTGGTCAGTGCAGGCAGTGGTCAGTGTTGGAAGGGTGGTCAGTGCAGGAAGGGTGGTATCAGTGTTCGGTGCAGGAAGGGTGGTAGCGGTGTTCGGTGCAGGAAGTGTGGTCAGTGCAGGAAGGGTGGTAGCAGTGGTCAGTGTTGGAAGGGTGGTCGGTGCAGGAAGGGTGGTAGCAGTAATCAGTGTTGGAAGGGTGGAATCGGTGCAGGAAATGCAGTAGCAGTGGTCGGTGCAGAACATGACATATTCGTCACCTATGGTAGCACACCGACAATTGGAATTACATGCAAAGAAAACTGATTTTGTTGTATATTTATAACATGGAAAATGTATCTTAAACTGAGCCTGCTTGCAATTAAGGTGGTAATAAGTATGGTTGCAGTATTATTGTATGTGGTATTGCAATTTGCATTGTCCTTGCTTGTATGACAAACATATGTTTCATCTACGGTTTGTGTGGAATATTAAAAGTATAATGGCTGGTGTTTGAATGAGGTATCTCTTTTATTTTGTAATTTTAATTGGTTATGGGAAATTTTTGAAAAAGGGTTTTCAATATGATAATCCAAAGTTGCATATGCCATGGTTAATGAGACAAGTCTTAATACATAATGCAACTAAATGTACTACTGATAACAAGTGTCTGACCTCGAAACAAACGTTGATAGCTTCGGTTGAATATTGTAGGTGGCTTCGGCAAGAGTGCAATTTCTACTGTTGTTTCGTCTGTTGCCAATAGGTGTATTGTTGAATCTTGCTTGTGAGAAGTGTTGTAACCTGAAACACAGTGTTATATGACAATTTAATTATGACATTTTATAAATTGTCGTCAATTTACTAATGTACCTTAATTTTTATAATATACATGCAATGTTTGTATAAGATAATTTCAGGAAACATTGTACATTTAAGTTATCTATGCAGGAAATAATGCCAATTTATTCGATGGCCACATTAAAACATTTCAGGTTTTGTTGTTTAGGGAATAACAAATGTTTCTAATGGACCCCCTACCCCGTGAACAGTTGCCATGATTAATGATCCAAGTAAACGCGGTTAACTAATGTCCCACTAGAGGCGCAACGGGTTCCCAGGGGCAATCTAGTTTTGGACTCCCAAAATGGGTCAGGCATAGGTACACGTACGCGCGACTGACTCAAAGTGGGTCACGGGACCCACTTTTATGTTGCCCGGAACGCGTTACTGACCAACTGGGAGCGCGTGTTGTTGGTTGTAATAGGGTCACTACGGTACGACGTACTGACCAATGAGCTTCGCGTTTCTCTGAAAAGAGTGGCACTTCGATCGCACCGCGTCATCGGAAACCCCACGGGAGCAGCCGAACAAGATTGATAAAAGTACGCATGCATATGGCGTCGCTTTGTCCATCTAGCGGACGGCCCGGAATGTAAACATTGTCAGGGTAACAGACTTGGTCGAAATCAGCTTGTACGGAGTTAAGCTTTGCATAAATTCCTAGTAACTACTTGTCCATGAAATATGTTAAGTATTATATAAGAAGTCATGTTTAGTAAGTACATCTTAGAACTGCTTTAGTCTAGTAGCTTCGAGTCTTATAATTAGATGTGAGATACAGGAAGTTCCCCTCGGTTTAGTTCAGGTCATCCCCAAAGATAGCTAAGCTGGACAATAGTCGGGAGATGTGTCAGCTAGCAGATAAGGTAGCTAGGTAGCGAGCCCGACTGTAGCGCGCCATATTAAGAAATGCAAAAGATGCACTGACCAGTGGGAATGGCCAGTCACTAGGAAGAGAGGGGAAGTAGCGAGTAGTTACGGAAAGAGTAGTGCGCGATTGGGAGAGAACTTGCAGAGAGAACTAGCAGAGAGACGTGCGCGAGTTGACTTGCTACTTAGCCATGTAATTCTGCACGCCCTGGCGCCCACGGAAGCCAGGCCAGTTTGTTGCACTGTACTGATATGTATCTTGCTAACTTATGTATTAAAGTTCTTGAAACGAAAAATGAACATTTTTCTGCGATGACTGAGTAATTAGAATCTTCCTCTGTGAGTATCTGATTTCTATTAGACAATGACAAATTGGCTGAACTGAATAGGTCGATGTATAAATTGTCTAGGAAATCAACGCAGAGGAAGAACGTTGCAATACATGCCCAAATTAGAATACCGAGTCTACGAACGGAACAGGCAGATGCGACCAAGGGAAATAGTAGTAGACCCGGGCATTCTATAAGCTGACTGTAACAACTGAGCCCCATTGTACAGAGTGACGACTGCAGTGGTGTAAAACAACCTTGACACTTGTGCGTTGTTCCGCGAGATACGAAGATGACAGAAGCATTGCCAAATCCATCCATGGACTGGATCCACCCGGACAGACCACAAGCATACGAAGAGTTTAAACAAATCGCTGCATTTGATTGAGCGATATCGGAATTTCCAACGACGAATCACACCAAGAACACATTTGTTAACGTTCGAAGGTTGTTTGGTCGATCAGCGATCTCTGAATGCCCCCCCCCCCTCTCTCTCTCTCTGGCTTACTTAATTAAAAGCTTTGGCCCGCAGAGAGGTCACCGTACACAATTTAGCCCGCACCTAAAACAGATTGCGGAGCGCTGTTCTAGGCAGACCTACGCTTTGTGGCGTGTTTGCAAGAGGGACAGTCCCGGCATCTATTGTCACAGTCCTCGTCTACATGTGGTAGAATGTAATCTATCGAGCTATCTTATGAACAATTAATGCGCGTGTGCATCGTGTTTTTTAACCAACGTTTCGTGTAACGAAGCCAAACAGTTATTGTGTATTAGCGATGACTGAAAATATTATTATTATTTCAGCACTGGGCCAACGTTACGCTTCAGTGACTGTCATCAGTAATTGTTAACAAAGGATAATCGATAGTATGCACTGTGGTAACCAAATTCGCTTAGTTACTAGACATCACTTGCAGCCGATATGGTCCCTACATTGGTATTTGGCTAGATATTTTACTAACATGTAATATTATTTTCTCATTAGTTTGCTATTTTAAATTAAGCACTTAAGTTAAGTGTGTGTGTATGCGTTTGTTTGTGTATGTATGTGTGTGTGTGTGTGTGTGTGTGAGTGTGTGTGTGTGTGTGTGTGTGCGTGCGCGAGCTTGCGTGATGCATACGTGGTGCAAGTGTATTAGTGCATGTGTGAAATAATAAAGTGTTTGGGTGTGGTGATGTTTGTAGAGGGGTTGGTTACTTGTGGCGGGCGTGTACATGTGTGGTGTATATAAATATAACAGGTTTATGAGAAGTTGGGGACGGAAGAGTCATGTTCGTGTCGTTTTGCATATTGCAACAGCAGTTCTTTATATCAGCGAGCAACTTCAGCGTAGATTCAAAACATTACCGTAATGTTCTGGACGTTCTGCGACGGTCATAAGTGTTTGTAAAGAAAACAGTTCCGGCAATGGACTGGTATAAAAATAGGAAATTAAATACGGCATACAGCAACTGAATGAGAAATATATTTAAACTAAACCGGCAAAAGACACTGCAACATGACAGAGAACAATAGTGCCAAACTAGGCAATCAAGATAATGCACAAATCTTGCGTATTGAGTGGAGTGACACGTTCTCCCCAGAACTGTATTTCCAACACACCAAGGATAACTATTTCAAACATAGAGGAACGTGAATAATCCTTCCTGCAAAAAAACGATGGACATGTTAAATAATTTGTTTCTATATAATTCGATTTCTAGGAGTCATGATCACCGGATAGCGCCACCTCATATAATCATAGTGTATTCATAAAGGTGCCGTTTGTGTGTTGTGCAATGAGGGACGGGATAAGCTAAACAAAGCGATTACAATGGAAAACAATGTAACTTACAGCTTTGCATTTGTTAAAATCAGTACACGTATGAAATATGTGTAAAATGATACTTTTTGGATCTGCATCTTGGTAGTGTCGACCATGACGGCTTTTGGCGGAGTAGCCCAAACAACCGGACGCAGCCAGCAGTCTAGCTTGTCCGATTATTTATGTTACTCCGCCACCGGTTCGTCCGATTCTAACTGCAAATAAATTTGTTTTTAATACAAACACCCTTACATGAACTTTGGTCGCTAGGGGGCGTGGCATAATGTTTACTTTTCAAAATTTATCCTTCGTTTAATGTTCAATTATAGCATACTAATTATTTTGAATAGATTACTTTTAATATTATGTAACTTGTAATGCGCTACAGAATCAAGAATTCAACCACAAGCTAAGTATATTTAAATTATAAGCATATTTTAACAAGTTTTGTTCCAGTCATATTCAACTTAATAATAAAATCGGCGTTAAAGCCGTTATGATTATCGCTCACTTTCGCCGGTCGGCAATGTTCAGTTTTTTGTTTGTTTAAATGTTGTCGTTTGTACCAATTATACTGTTAAATTATGAAGTTACAAAACATGCTGCCTGTGAGTTTTTTCAATTGACCTTTTAGATTACTATTGGCATTTTATATTATTACAATAAATACGGTATTTAAAAATGAATCATGGTGCAGTTAATGGCATTGAGTGATTGATACTACAGTCAGTTTCTGCCTATCTAAGACTAAGGCTACGGCTGACTGAGTGAATTATAATAAATATAAATAGTTCTTCCTCCCTTAATAGGCCTGTAAGTCTCAATTTAGTTACCGGAGTTGGCCCCGGTTCAACATTTTCTAATTAAATAAAGTAGGCTTTATTGTTAAAATTGAGACTCTACTGATCTTGTAAATATATTTTAGTTTTTACTTAGTTACGGTAGTTACGCCGTAGGCTTAGCCTTAGCTCTGGGTTTAACATTCTTTACTATTTATTATCTATATGATATAAAATTATATGGTTTTGGTCTATTATTGTCTACTAAATATGATAATAATCTAACATAATTATGTCACCATTATTCCTATTTGGTGTTTTCTGCTTGTCTTGTTCTGTTGTTGTAAGGGACATCGATTTTGTTTTATGCAAACCATTGAGATATAATCATTTTAATGTGCTTTTTCCTAATCACACTAAAATTCATCATTCTATTTCAATTTTGCATAGTCTGCCATGTCTTCATGTTTGTTATAATAGAAAGTTACTGCCAATCCCCCGCTCTACGCCTACATTGAAATTAGCAATAATTTTATTACTAGCAGGAGATGTAAGTCTCAATCCTGGGCCATCTGTTAGACGACACATTCGGGTGGCCACTACAAATGTTCGATCTGTACGAGATAAGACAGCCTCACTTTGTGATTTATTAATTTCAAAGAAAATAAACATTCTAGCTGTAACTGAGACCTGGCTTAGACCACGTGATACACATGCATGCATTGCTGACGTTTCCCCTTCTGGTTACACCTTTCACCATCGACCACGTTTAGTCGGCCGTGGAGGTGGTGTTGGCTTTTTTATATCACAGCAGTTCAAAGTTAAATTACATTCTAACCCTGAATACTCTAGTTTTGAGTCCATCTTTGCTGAAATTTCAGATTCTTCTTTCTCCGCACACTTTGTTTGTATCTATCGCCCTCCAGGACATCCTGCCAATTTCTTTGAAGACTTTCAGGATATGTTGGAAAATCTGGCAGTCATTCACTCAGAATTTTACATTCTTGGTGATTTTAATCTACATTTGGATATACCTTCTTCAACTACAACTACGTTTGATGATATTCTGGCATCATTTGATTTGAAACAACATGTTACCTTTTCGACACATATACATGGCCATTGGCTTGACCTCTTGATAACCCGTTCAACTTGTAATAATATCCAAGCACCTACTGTTTCAGATGGGTTATCAGACCACCATACTGTCATTGCCAATATTAATGGTTCTATAGCCCCTTTACAATCGAAACACAATGTGTCTTACAGAGCCATTCATAGGATTGACATTACAGCTTTAATGGCTGATATCCTTATATCTGACCTTATCACAGATCCAAAAAAACATATATCTGACTTATATAAACAGTACTGTCAAGTACTCAATGCACTACTTGACAAACATGCACCTATAAAATCCAAATGGGTGTCAGAAAGGCCACCGGCTCCATGGATGACTTCTGAAATTATACTATCTAAAAGGCGTCGTCGTTATTTAGAGCGTGTATGGCGCAAATCACGCTCGCCATTAGATAGGTCGCGTTATTCTAAGCAATGTCACCTCTGTAACAGACAAATGGCTAAAGCTAAATCAGATTATTTTACAGATATGGTCATAAATAAGTCTGATAATCCGCGTCAGTTATGGAACTGCATCAATAACATTCTACACAGACGGCCTACTCCATCGTTACCTGATCATATGTCAATTAAGTCTCTATGTGATTCGTTCTCTAGTCACTTCAAGAATAAAATCAGTATCATTCGTTCTGCTTTCCCACATCATAATATAAGTAATGTCAGTGTGGACTTTCCACAAGTAAATTCTCAACTTGTATCATTTGAACCTGCAACAGTTGATGAAGTTAGGAAAATAATTATGTCCTCCCCAAATAAATCTTGTGCACTTGATCCATTTCCAACAATGCTGCTAAAAGCATGTCTCGATACACTAATTGGACCTATAACAAATATTATAAATGCATCACTTTGCTCTGGCTGTTTTCCTGATGATTTTAAATACGCCCATGTCACACCACTTCTTAAGAAGTCATCTCTGCCTAAGCAAGACCTAAACAGTTATAGACCTATTTCTAATCTCAGCTTCATTTCCAAAATACTAGAAAAGGTTGTAGCAAGTCGTCTAAGGTCTCACATTAGCACAAATGTGTTAACTAATGTGTCACAATCAGCATATAAGCAGTTTCATTCAACAGAGACTGCCCTTTTAAAGGTTCATAATGACATTACCTTGAACATTAATAATGGTAAAGTGACTGCACTTACCTTACTAGATCTCTCTGCCGCGTTTGACACGATTGATCACAGCATTCTCATTGAACGCCTATTAAAGTGGTACGGCATATCTGGCACAGCTCTAAGCTGGTTTTCTTCGTATCTAACTGATAGATACCAAACTATAAAGATTGGGAACTGCTTTTCAGCTGCACTGCCGGCTTTATTTGGTGTTCCCCAGGGTTCTGTTCTTGGGCCTTTGCTTTTTACTCTTTACACCACGCCACTAAGCTCTGTTATACAAAAACATAACTTAGATCATCATCTTTATGCTGATGACACTCAGATTTACATTTCGTTGGCTACCCCGGATACAAATCGCTCCCTTAACCAACTTAGTGATTGCCTTCAAGATATCTTCCATTGGATGACTGACAGCAAGTTGAAATTAAATGCAAATAAAACTGAATTGATCATTATTGGTACTCGAATGCAGCGTTGTAAACTGGATGGTTTTTTCCCTACGCGTATTTTGAATCAGTACATCACGCCAGCAACCTCGGTGCGTAATCTAGGAGTAATCTTTGATAGAAACTTCAATTTCCGACAACATATATCTCAAACATGTCGCTGCTGTTTTTATCATATTCGTGATCTTCGCCGTATTCGCCGGTATATGTCATTTTCTGTTGCTAAGACTATTGCAACAGCGCTTGTTAGCAGCAGAATTGACTATTGCAATTCCCTCCTTTATAATATCGCTAGCAAGGATATCACAAAACTTCAGCGTGTCCAAAATTGTCTAGCAAGAGTAGTTACAAGATCTCCTCGTTTTTCTCGCTCTGTGCCACTTTTGAAGTCTTTACATTGGCTTCCTGTACGATATCGTATAATTTTTAAGATCTGTACCATTACATATCAGGCACTGTCCAATAAGCAACCATCTTATTTGCATTTATTGCTTACTCCTGTAAGAAAATCTATCCAGCTTCGATCATCTAGTTCTGACCTACTTTTTGTTCCTAGAGCCAACACTAACATTGGAACTAGGGCTTTTTCTGTTGCTGCACCAACTCTTTGGAATATGCTTCCTCTTAGTGTTAGATCAGTTGAAAATATTACAAAATTCCGTCGTCATTTAAAAACGTATCTTTACAACCTTGCTTATCCACCTTAGCTCCCTAGCGCCTTGACCCATCTGTTGACAACTGGAAAACTACTTATGGACTTTGAGATTGACCAACCCTTTTGTTTTGATGCGCCTCTGAGCTTGGTTTCCAAGGATTTAGGCGCAATAGAAGTTATCTTATTATTATTATTATTATTATTACATGAGGATTTGGGGTAACACTTCCAGGTAAATAAATCAATTGCTGACTTTTCATGACTTGTGGTTATCTTCATTTCCTCAAAAGGATAGATCTACTTAACTGTTATACGCCTCGTACCAATAGGCTATTTCTAATAACATCACCAAAGAACCAAAGCGAAATTGCCACATGTACTCGTCCAGCTGAATCATTTTACAGTTCAACCTCACAAAGCGATCTCACAGGTACGTGTCGTCCGAAGACGCGCACAAACGCAAAGTTGCACGGTCGGTTGGTGCAGAGACAATGGAAGCTGCAGACAGTGGTGCCGTCTACCGGGGCAGCAGGCGGCGTCAGGTGGCATCTCCTGTAGAAGCCGTTGCAGCTCCGTGTAGACGTGTATCTGGAGAATATCAACACACCATTCAATACTTGAATTGATGCGTCATAGTTACACGGACCCAGTAGATCCAGAAATAACAAAGACGTAGGACCGAGTGAGGCATACAATTATGAATAATATAATTAGGCCTTGTCACCCAAATGTCACTGGAATATGCCCGCGTGTGTTTGCGCGCTTGCGTACGTGAACGCGTGTTGTAATTAAATAATAATAATAATAAATATTTTCAGAGCGCAATATCCATAATATGCTCAAAGCGCTGTACAGTAAAATTCAATCAGGCGATTCAATGTATACTAATAAAACCTGCAAAAAAAAAACTTCAGATAAAAAGTAGAACAAAATAAGTTTGTTATATTAAAACTATTAATTAAAGACTATAAATAAATACAATTATATACATTATAAACTAGACCTAGTATTACTATTAATACTATTACTGTCCCGAAACTGACCAGGTTCCTTCGTGGAACGTCAAGCAAAAGTTGTTCAGATGAACGTGTGTGTCCCGGACAGTGCTTGGTTAACAGGTTGGCAAGATACAGCGGCGCTGTCCCGTTCAGACATCTGAACACATAAAGGAGTATTTTAAACTCGATTCGGCATTTGATTGGCAACCAGTGTAATTCTTTTAGAACCGGAGTTATGGCGAGGTGTGATCGTGATGATTCTGGCCGCCATGTTTTAGATTCGCTGGAGTTTGTGAATGTGGTCACGTGATAGTCCAGGCAGTAGCGCGTTTCCGTAGTCCAATCTAGATATGATGAAAGCGTGCACAAGTGATTTAGTCGCATCTGCTGTGAGGTATCGCCTGATAAGATTGATGTTGTGGAGGTGTATATATGCTGTTCGGCAAATGGCACTTATATGGTTATTCATGTTGAGGGATTGATCACCTACAACGCCCAGGTTGCGCGCACTTGAACACGAAGTCAAAGTCGAATCAAAAATGCGTATCTCCTTTAGCAGTGGCAACTTCTTTTTAGTACCAAACACCATGACATCCGTCTTCTGATCATTTAATTTAAGTAAATTGTTCCGAGACCATTCACCAATTTCTTCTAGGCAACAACACAGACGATCCATTAAGTTCAGTTGGCCATCTCCACCAGGACAAAACGAAACATAAAGTTGCGTGTCGTCGGCATGTAAGTGATAATCCAAGCCGAATTTCTTGATGACGTCTCCATGTGGTGTGCTATATGCAGTGAACAGCAATTGCCCGAGTACGGTGCCTTGCGGTACACCAAACGGCACAGCAGTTGGGGTGGATTTGACACATCCAATACGAACGACTTGTTGCCGACCGGACAAGTACGATCTGAGCCACTCAAGCGCAGCGCCAGTGACACCGAATCTGTGAGTGAGTCTACTCAATAGAATGCCGTGGTCAATGATGTCGAAAGCGGCGGTCAAGTCAAGCATAACGTTTCAGTTCAGTGATCTTGTCGATATGCCGATTGAAACTGGTCGTGCAAGTTGTTCTCTTGCAATCGATCGATTCTCTCACTAGCCATGTAGGAGCTGGGTCTAGGTCCCACGATTGGTGTGGTGCATCTATTATGATATTCTTGATTTCGTCTGGAGTTGGTAGGGAGAATGTTGACAGCTCCGATGCGCAGAGTTGTTGGTATCCACATTTTTGTCACCATTTGCTCTGTCACAGCTGGTAGACAATTCACGACAAAAATGTTGTTGATCTCTTCAGAAATATTTCTTCTTCAGTTCAGCATATCACTGCGAGATGTAGCTGCCCAGATGATCCAACGATACGCTGCTCTGTCTGCCGTTCGTCTCCCTGCTCTCACGATGTCGTCTTTCAACCAGTCGGTGATGTCCTGCTCCCATCTTCTTCTTGGTCTTCCCCTTCCTCTCTTTCCCTCCACTTTGCCTTCTAGGATAGTTTTCTCTAAGGAATTATGTCTTTTGATGTGGCCAAAAGAACTCAGTTTTAGTCCTTTTATTCTGTTCACTAGTTGGCAGTTCTTTATGTCTAATTTGTTAAGGATCTCTGCATTGGTTGTTATTGTTATCCATGACACTCTTAGGACTTTTCTGTAACATTTCATCTCAAACGCTTGTATTCTTCTCATGTCTTCTTTGTTCAGTGTCCACGTTTCGCTCCCGTATAGAGCTGTTGGGAAAACGCAGGTTTTAAAAATTCTTATCTTTGTTGGTATGTTTTGTCCTTTCCAAAAAATTTCCAGATTATTTAGTTTCTGCGTTGCTATGGCTATTCTTCTTCTGATCCCTGATGATGTCTTGCCGTCTCCTTGTAGTCTTGCTCCAAGGTATTCGTAGTGGTTCACATTTTCAACTTGCTCCCCGTTGATTGCAATTTCTGTTTTTTCAATGCATTTGTCAGTGTCCATGATCTTTGTTTTCTTCACATTAAGTAACACGCCCTTTTTCTCACTGTGTTCTTTTACAGACATGATTAGGTTTGTTAGGCCGATTGTTGTAGTGGAAAGGAGTGCGGTATCGTCTGCGTATCGTAGGTCTCTGATTCTATGTCCATGAATATTCACTTCATCGTGTCTTGTACTTCTGTCATCTAATTCTACATCTCTCATTATGTCTTCTGTGTAGCGGTTGAATAGGTATGGAGATAAAATACACCCTTGTCTTACTCCTTTTCCCACTGTAAAAGTTTCTGTAGTTGTTTTTTTCCAGCCTGACTACTGCTTGTTGGTTGCTATAAAGTGATTTCAAGAGGGCGATTATCTTTGGGTGGAAGTTCATGTCACTGAGCGTTTTCCACATCATCTGATGATTCACACAGTCGAAAGCCTTGGAATAGTCGATGAAGCATATTCTTAGATCATTATTTATCTCTCTGAATTTCTGTATCAACATTCTCAGATTGAATATGTGGCCCCTTGTGCCTCTGTTTTTCTGAAGCCTGCCTGTGTACTGCTCACTTCTATTTCCATTTTATCTTGCACTCCTTTCATTATGATTTTCAGCAATATTTTGCTTGCATGGCTAATGAATGATATGGTTCTGTAGTTGGAGCATAGTTTAGGTCTCCTTTCTTTGGTAATGGGATGTATATTGATTTCTTCCAGTCGTCTGGCCATTTTGCACTCTTCCATATTTTCTTACACAGTGCATGGTATATATCTATTCCTTCTTCTTCCACTGCTTTTATCATTTCCCACTGCTTTTATCATTTCTGCCTGTATGTTGTCGTACCCAGGGCTTTTCCCATCTTTTAGACTATTAATGGCCCATTTCACCTCATAATGGTTCGAGATCGTCCTCGTCTTGGTCTTCGTTTCCCATATCAGTAGGGTCGTTGTTGTCTCCATCTCGTGCATACATATTTTCACAATATTCTTTCCATCTTTTGGCTATGTCTTCTGCATCAGTCAGAGTTTTCCCATTTTTATCTTTGATGACACCGAGTCTGGGCTTGAATTTATCTGTCATGTTCTTTAAACATTTCTTGGTCTCGGTTTTCTGCCAATACAGTCCTCTATTTTCTTACACTTGGCTTCTATATACTTTTGTTTGTCCCATTTGCAGATATTTTATATTTATTTGTTCATCTCATTATACCTTAATTTGATTGATCGATTCCTCGTTTCTTAAGCTCTTTCCTTTCTGCTATTTTCTTTAAGGTCTCTATACTGATCCAGGGTTGGTGTTTCCTCTCTCTCTTCCGTAGGGGTTTTTCCGCTTCTTCTCGGAAAATTGTCTTGATATCATTTGCAATTTCTTCTGGTTCTTTCTCTTCTGTCATTGCCAATAAAGTTGAAAATCGATTCTTCACAGATAGTGTGTATTCGTCTGTCAGATTTATTACATCATATCTCTGTGTTGTTGTCACTCCTTTTTTCACTTTCAACTTAAGTTTCATCTCTGCCATCAGTAGTTCATGATCAGATCCACAGTCTGCTCCTGGTAGTGTTCTTGCACCTCTTATTGCTGATACCCATCTCTTTTGTATCATGATGTAGTCTATCTGATTTCTAGTCTTTCCATTTGTCGATGTCCACGTGTAGATTCTTCTAGGCTGATTTGATAAATTGGTATTTACGATTGTGAGGTTATTAACGATGGCGAACTCAACAAGTCGTTTTCCCCTTTCGTTTCTCTCTCCTAATCCAAATTTCCCGATTGTTCCTCGTTCTATCTCGTCTTGTCTTTGTTCTACTTTGGCGTTAAAATCACCCATGACAATGGTGATGTCCGATTTCTTGGATTCGTCTATTTCACCTTGCAAATTAGTATAACAAAATTTTATTTCTTCCTCGTCTGCTGTTGATGTCGGCGCATAGACTTGTATTATTTTAATATTCTTCACTTTTCCTTGTAACCTTATGCTCAGAATTCTGTCATTTACTGGTTTGTATCCAAGTACTGTATTTGCTATTTTTTTACTCAGATATATTGCTACGCCTCCTTGTCCTTCTTTTGCCCGTCCGGAGTATATGAATTTTCCTCCTGCGTGTGGTGTAAAACGACCTTGTCCCGCCCATCTGTGTTCTGCTATTCCTAGGACACTTATATTGTTTTGTTTCGCTTCTTCTATAACATTGTCCATTTTTCCAGCCGCCATGCTGCGGACATTCCAAGTTGCTATTCTCGTTTTGTTTTTTAGCCATCCACCGAACTTCTTTCCCTTCTGTGCACAGTCGAGCAAATTGCCTTCATCAGCTTCAGTAGTACTCCCTGTTGCTTCTGGCTCTTCCCCAATAGCCATTAGGGACTCTTCTGGCTTGGGGGACTCACCACCGAGTCCCATACCGATTCTCTTTGCAATCATGATTTCATCTGGGTTTTTGGCAGTGTTCACTCCAGTAGTTTGCCATTGCTTTCTGGACGGTTCTGGCCGCTTATCATTCAAAATCCCCGATGCGCCCTTGGCCCGACACCAGGCCTTTCCACCTCCCGCCTTCGTAGCCGTTGACCTCTGGGGATTCATCCGTCTACTCCGCCGACAGATGTGTGTACTAACAGGGGGGACAACCCTTCGTAAAGTCACTCACATAGTTTGGCCGGCCAGCCAAAGCCGTTGCCCGGGGTGTGGCGCTGCAGTACACATGCAGACACTAGGAGCCATATGTGAGCTAGACAAGGATGGGGAACGAAATAGGATCCTGACCGTCCTGTGTGGGACGTAGCTGTCATTCACCGTGAGGTACTATCCCTTACCCTCCTTACCCTACACTCCCTATAATTTAGTCTGAAAATATATTCGCCATTTCAGCTTCTGACGTGTGGGTAGGGAGTACAGTTACTTTACAATTAACTTAGCTGTTGCATTTTGAGTTTATCTATCATTCCAACTTTTTCTTAAGAAAGAGTATATTTAATATGAGCAATATTTACTTGATATATCATACATGCTACCACATAGTTTACTTGTTATATCATACATGCGACCACATAGTTTACTTGTTATATCATACATGCTACCACATAGGTTACTTGTTATATCATACATGCTACCACATAGTTTACTTGATATATCATACATGCTAACACATAGTTTACTTGTTATATCATACATGCTACCACATAGTTTACTTCTTATATCATACATGCTACCACATAGTTTACTTGATATATCATACATGCTACCACATAGTTTACTTGTTATATCATACATGCTACCACATAGTTTACTTGTTATATCATACATGCTACCACATAGTTTACTTGTTATATCATACATGCTACCACATAGTTTACTTGTTATATCATACATGCTACCACATAGTTTACTTATTATATCATACATGCGACCACATAGTTTACTTGTTATATCATACATGCTACCACATAGTTTACTTGTTATATCATACATGCTACCACATAGTTTACTTGTTATATCATACATGCTACCACATAGTTTACTTGTTATATCATACATGCTACCACATAGTTTACTTGTTATATCATACATGCTACCACATAGTTTACTTGATATATCATACATGCTACCACATAGTTTACTTGATATATCATACATGCTACCACATAGTTTACTTGATATAGCATACATGCTACCACATAGTTTACTTGTTATATCATACATGCTACCACATAGTTTACTTGTTATATCATATATGCTACCACATAGTTTACTTGATATATCATACCTGCTACCACATAGTTTACTTGTTATATCATACATGCTACCACATAGTTTACTTGATATATCATACCTGCTACCACATAGTTTACTTGTTATATCATACATGCTACCACATAGTTTACTTGTTATATCATACGTGCTATCACATAGTTTACTTGTTATATCATACGTGCTACCACATAGTTTACATGTTATACCATACGTGCTACCACATAGTTTACTTGTTATATCATACATGCTACCACATAATTTACTTGTTAGATCATAGTGCTACCACATAGTTCACTTGTTATATCATACGTGCTACCATATAGTTTAATCGGCATTTGATGTGTTATACGAAAGATCATGCTTCTTCAAAATTACCGGTCGCCATGTCCGGCAGGCCGAATAATAAACGCATGGGAAGCGGATATAGTCTTTTGTATTTTTGCTTCGTTGTATCTTAACATTGCATATTATGTGAAACAATTCATATGGTGTTGAGGAACCTGATATATACCGTTTGGTGCGTTTTGAATCACTGGACATTTCTATTTAAAAGATGGACGATTTTAACAAGCAAAGAATGAGTTGTCACGAATCTTTAGAAAAAAGAAAATATACTACGCTTCAGTTTTACCTGACATAGTTTTAAATAACATTTCATACATTGGCACAAACAATGTTTTAGTTTTCCACTGAAAATCAAAACATTTTGTGGATCTACTGAGTAAAAAATGACATATGTGTCACCTGGCTATTGTCTCCACAGTCGCCGTCTCACAGAGTGACGCTGACGTTGAACTTGAGCGGATTCGTCGCTGACGTCAACGACGTCGCAAGTGGCTCGTTTGGTCAGTGAAGACTACGAAGTCTACGATGTCTTTAAAGCCTGTTACTATGGCGACGGTCGATAAATGGACGGTAACAACAAAATTATGACTTGAATTCTGTTGTGGTAATGATTTTGAAAACGTAGCTCGTGCCATTTTATAATTATTTTATCAGTTTCGTATAATTACTATTTTTAAATGAGCTATGGAGAATTTTTAATTTGGTGGATATGAAATTGACGTATGGGCTCCCTACACAATAAAAACTCCACATTATGAATACGAATACTAACAAATCTATTTCAGGCTAACGCCCATATGCAATTGGTACATATAAATACAAATACATAGCATTTTAAAAGTAGATAAATTATACACTTAAATATATAAACAAATTGAAATAAAAGAAGGAATAAGTTAAATAAAGTTAATAAAGTTTTAAGTTTAAAAATATTATAACAAAATTAAATAAATATGTAAAACATGATATAAAATAACAGTTTCACAATAAACAGAGATTCGGCCCAGCTAGACCACATTGGCCCATAAACAATGTCTGTACAATTGTATATACACTTTATGAGATCATTGTTAATGCTAATGATCCGTTTTCTAAAACCATAAACATACTTACGCAATAGGGCGTCAAAAGTATGGATAGCATTACTAACAAACATGCTACTCACACTGTAGTATGCCAGGATCCGACTCTGCATATTGTTGTAGGCAACGTTATGTTTTAAATAAGTGCCCTTGTTAAAATTTACCCACCCGTAGTTGGAAATAATAAATTATACAACAATATGTATGAAAAAGATTTAGTTTAACACCGATGGAACAGTGGTGAAATTTACGGATAATGCTATTAGACGCAGATATCTTAACATATCTTCATCATCCTTTCTAATGTATTTAAACTAATGTTTCTCAGTAGCCCTTAGCATTAAGTAACCAAACGTTATCACGTATTAAAATCCTACGTATAAATTTACAAAACGGTTCCACTTAACGTAAAGATTTCTTTGGTTGCGCCATCTCCAGGGATCCAGATGAACGGGTATCGCCCTCGATAGTGGTGGCTGGGAATACGCCGTTGTAGTGTAAACAAACTTGATGCTGTCATTTTTCAGGACCAGTTGTAGTAGTGGGTAGCGCGTTTGTGACGCCGATGGTGAAGTCATAAAGACGTTCAGCTAAAACATATTACGGAATCATTAGTTGTGTTGTGTCATATTAGTTAATAACATTAATTGTTTTCTTTCACCTAGAAAAGTATGTTCTTGTGTTGTGTTGTGGAATCTAACTAAAGTCAAATATTTCCAAAAGAAAACAAATTTATTCCGAAATCATAGTGTACAGAGACGTTCTGGACAGTAGTTCAATCTAAAAAAATACTATTGTCTAAAATCAACTCTCGACAGTTATATTCCACATGATATCTGTACACAATCATGGCAATATGGCATCATATTAGCTGTGAGCAGTCAAATACATTCTCATAAAAGAAATAAAAATAATATGTTAAGTAAGCCGTTCTGATTACGAAACATATCGCCTTGCCATCAAGTACTATTGGGGCGATCACATGACATCCGGTCTCGCATTCTGGTAACAGCCCTTGGCGGGCTATACACAACAACCGCAAGAAGGCGCGTCAGAGTCTATTGAAATCAAACAATGGAAACAGTCCACTATTTTTTTCTGCGCATCTTTAACCGTGCACCTGAAGAACTTATAAGTTACTGTCAGGCTTTAGAGGTGACATTACATAAAAAAATACCGCTGCATCGTTTGGGTCCATGCACAGCATTCTGTTTTATATAGCCAAGATGGCGGATCAATTTGACGACCGGACACCAAATAAGAACAATGACATTCGACTAATGGTCCCAATGGCTGGCGTTTGTTGATGACGTGATTTATACGCACGGAGAGAGAGAGGGTCACGTTAGTGGCTTGTGTTGTCCTCACAAGGATGGGGAGTTGGTTACTGTATGTCGTTCACAAGACAGGCACTGTCACCGCGAATGAACTCATCAGAACATAGACGGTAACGATGACACGAGAGGGAAATCCGGCCAAGAAGCTGTTCTGTAAACTGAGTAAATTGTTTCCATTCACCGCAACCAGGTGAAGTGGCGCCACCTGGTTCAACAGCGTAACGAAGTAGCAGAAACAATGGCTGGACACTAAGGGGAGAATAGCTATCAGCAATGAGCGCTCTTGCACAGTATCGTGCAAACGCTTGAATAATTTTCTGATCCATGCATTGGTGACAACGACATCTGCCAGGTGTTTACCATCTGGCCTACGATCTGTGCATTTGAAATATCAACTCGTAGGTACATTGGTCGGGCCCTAGGAATTCATGCGTGCATAATCTACAGTTGATCCCGTCTACGTATTAATACACTAATGCTGGAGCATTGTAAGTACATATCCTCCCAGGAGCCGAGATCCACTCGACCTTTTCTACGTTCATTCGCTTGCTTGGACGAATGGACTCTGGTCTACCAATTAGACGACACATTGAAAAACGACAAAAGTAGGCATGCAGAGTTATCTACGTTCTTCGGTAAACGAATTAAGTAATCAGCCTTTCTTCCGGTAGCTCCACTGTTTAGTTATGCTCGATTTATCAGGAATTTATTAAATGATGCATGTAATGCAGCAACTGAATTTGAATGGCCACGAATAGGTGTAAACTTGTACGGTATGCAATAATACCCTCCTGCCCCACCTAGGCAAAGAAGAGGTCATTGTCGGCAGCTGTGCAAGATTCTGTGTAAAACACAGTATATACAGTAATATTTCCTACCAAACACCACCCGAGATTGGAACGAGCTGCATGAAACAGCTGTGGCAGCCGGCACTCTTGACACCTTTAAGTCAAAGTTGCCACAAACATAGATCCTTCACAATTAGATAGAGTAGGTAGGGTTATGGCTTTTTATTTTATTATTATTTTATTTATTTTTTATTTTTTTATTTTAGCATAGATATCCTCAATAGTTCTGATTTTGTTCTCGACATTTTCTTTTTTCTTTCCTGAACGATTTTCCTACCGCCCTGCAACCAATCAAAGTGCGGCCGAGTAATCGATCATAATGATCGAGGCAGCCCAACGGATGATGATAGTAATACTTACGACAGCAGCCTAGTCGATTTGTGATTTGTATTTCCACGATTGGGTGTTCAGCTGCTAGGTCGACCGCCCACCAGGCGTTGGTGTCTTCCCAAGTTTGCGTGCAGGAGCCGTGTGACCAATTCTAATCCCGGTTGCCATCAACCGCCAACTCGAGGCCTTTTCTGTAGGCAGTAATGACTTGCACCGCCGTCTTGTTCATGGCAATGTTGACGCCCGCTGCACCGCATCAACAAACACATGTCAGACGCGCCATATTGTTGAAGTTAGAGTCCCTATTTTTAACTTAAACATCTGTATACATCCGTATAATAAAATCCGTATCAAATGTTTGACTGGTTAAAACTACTTCCTTACGTTAATGTTCCTTATCCTCACGGTTTAGAGTATTCACTGTGATATGCTAGTTCGTTTGCATACTTGTTTCATTTTGTTACGGTGAAATTAACATACACATTATAAAATAAATTTCGACCCCGTCGGTTAGGACGTTGAGTAGGGAAATTACCGTATAGTCAAGCACAGTATCGTCAATGTTCAGCCAGGCTCGAATTCTCGAGTCTCGGGCGGTTTGTTTGTTTGTTTACTTTTCGTGCAAGTGCTTATGACTCCGAATCAGATACTTTGCTACAGGGATGACTAAAAGCCCATTCCAGCCAGAAGCAGTTGTCGATCATGAGGATGTATTTGGAGGAAAAAAAACTACGGCGCAATACCAAAGGACAAAAGTAATGCACACGTTTCTTGTTTCGTTGTCGTCTCGTGAACGAGCAGCAAGTTCAACGTGTCACGAAGTGGGTTGTGTAGAATTAGTCTGGCTAAAAACTAATGGGTTAAATTAGACAGGAACCCCATTGTATCGTGCTGCCATCACTCGATGCTTGAAGATTAAAATATTACAATAGGGCCATCTTGCGACCATAGTGTAGATCATTTAGTTGGCTGGTTAATAAATCTCTTTTGATTAGTTATTATATTAATTCTACGACTAGGAAAGTAGATATAAAAAAGGATTTAACCTAACTGAAGGTGGTGTTATTGTAAGTCACTATCATTGAATGTTTGAAGAAGTTAGTAGCGTGGATTAGGAAGTTTGTTTATTTGCGCCGGGCAAGTGGTAGATAATTGTTCACACCTCGTGCCTGAATATAACATTTGTTTTACTAAAATAACGTATTAAGTGGTGAACGTTACGATATGTTAGTACTACCATTGTTACCGTTATGATTCAGGGATTCTGATGGTATTAAATTTAGGGGTGATTGGGGTAAATTGAGGATTTTCAAGAGCTGACGATTCTATGTATATTATGCAAATATGTTTATTTTAAACCGAACGGTTTTGAATAGAGTCTGACGAAGGTTCTAGAGATTCGGGAGCGCAGTTTCTGGGATGGTCTAGTTTGTATTAAGTTTTGCTATTGGCTAGTTAGACTTCGGGCGCTTGGTCGCCATTAGAGTATATAAGAATATTACGGCCATTTTAAAGTCAGACGACTGTCGTTGCATTGCTGTTAGGGCATATGATCTTGTCTCCAAGACATTGGAACTATATCGACGAGTTTTGTCGTCCTTGTCTTGAAATGGTAACTTTTTCAATAGTTTAAATGTAAACAACCTTGTATTATGATTGGTTTGGATTGCTTAGAAGAATTGCCAGTGCCCATCGACATGGCACCACAAGATTTAAATACGCACTAGTTCTTCATTGCTCATTCAACAACAAGATTTGTTGTTGAGGCTGATATAGCAGCTTTCGGGTCGTCTCCAACTTAACGTGAAGACTACGGGGTGAGTTGTCAGGATGTGTGATCATCGTCACGTACCTCCTCCACTGCGTATCGTCACGCCGTCGTATACGTCTTCTTTCGTTGTGTGACACCTACTGATGCCTACTACATACCGTTGCGCCGCCTTATTCCCCCGCCCATCGTTGCGAAGCCCACTGATGGGTTCAAGACACTGTTGGACTTCCTGCTTGGTTACAGACGAAAAAGTGCAATTTATTTTTGAGAAATGATTTTTTTATACAAAATTCACCTGCTCTGACATAAGTGCATTTGAGTAGTCAGATTTCCCGATGTGATTGTAGAAGCTGTAGACAGTGAAATCGTGCATTGGTAGCTGATTTTACTAAGCGGAAGGGTATTTGGCAGCAATTTGGCTAGTTGACCCTTTAGCCGGATTACTGCCTGCATCCATTCGTAAATATTGACGGGTGTCACACATACAGGCATTTTTCGAGAGCTAGAAATATTATATTTTCACTAAACTCGACCAGCATGTCAATGAGATTATAACAACAGCAGATGAGAAGTTTAATAAATTTTATAGGTCACGTTTTCTTATAATCACACAAAACGTTAACATGGTCGCCAATGGGAAAACTAACAGTGTGCTAAGCCCTGACGCCTGCGCGTACCGTCACGCCGCCGTATACGTCTCGTTCGTTGCATGATGCCAACCGATGTCTACTACGTATCGATTGCGCCGCCGTATTCGTCAACCCATCGTGTGACGCCAACGTGTATCGTCACGCTGTCGTATGCGTTTCGTTTCGTTTCGTTTCGTTGCGCGTAGCCTACCTACGTTAATTTCGTATCGTTGCGTCACCGTATTCGTTAACCCATCGTGTTGACGTTTGTCGTCCTACTCATACTCTACCGACATACCGCTGTATTTACATCGTTGTGTTCATAGGTGGCATTTCCGCCTTGCAATTGATTTACTTCGGAAGTGCCGGGGATAAGTGTCGTACCTCCCGGCTTACGCCTACGATCCGGTGCAATGTCATTATCCCGATGATCTGTTAATCCTGACTACGAATCTTCGTGGGTGGGCAGTATTATTTTATTAATTACTTCATATTACACATGTATATATATGTTTATATGTATGATTCTGTATGAGATACTCGTGATACTTGTAGTAGTAATCATTCAAAATTGGCCAACTGAGTTTTTTCTATGATCTATTTGGTACATTGTTATACACACATATAGTTATTAAATGGGTATTCGATTTGGATTCCCACATTAAAACTCCCTGTGTTGCGTTAAACTCGTGTTCAACCCTTCTGGTTACACCTGGACCTTGTTTCGAGTCCGTCACTATTTTGCGCCGCCAATTTCCAAGAGCTGACATGTGTGACAACTGGGGGCTTCTTTCGGGGATTGAGTGAGGCGGTGACTTTTGGTGCACAAGGTTGGCCGAACATGGGTATGGCAGTCACTATACCGTATAGTATTAGTTCAGGGACAAGGCAATGCTAAACTTGTTATGAGACCTCCTCGAACTCTATCATTTTAAGGAGAATAAAACCGTATTTAGTCGCATTTAATCTATTGAGAAGTTATTAACTTGGTAAATGAATAATTACTTAATGGATAAAATGAAGTAAGAGATTCACTTGTTACGACGATTGACAGTAAGATAGACTAAATACGATAACGATCATTATTGCAGCTATTAGTTATCGTCTATAAAGCATATAGTTAAGGTATGCGCCAGCGATCCCAGAGTTAGTCCGGTAGTCGACTAGTGTACAGTCCCTAGCCGAGGTACCTTGGTTTGAAGTGGTCCCCCGTCGGCCTCATGCATTGGAGATTTCCTTGCAGCCAACCTGGTAGTATAGATGCATCACTAGGAGGTCTTGTTAGATCCTAGTATTCGTGTTGACCAATTTTATACGTGTTTAGAGAAGGTCCCCGTCGGCCTTATGCAGTGGATATTTCATTGCAGCCATCATAGTAGGATATATGTATAACTACATTGTAGAAGGTCCTTAATGATCTTAGTATTGTGGTCCGGCATTGACAAGTGTTTCTTTAGAAGTTGATAGATATGTCCCTCTAGAGTGTTTCCATGGATATTACCTAGATAGCTAGTAATAGGAATACAGTAATTGTAGTTCCCTTCATTATGGATTTCAACAGCTTATAGAGATAGGCGAGATGTTGAAATTAGAAGGAACTGTGCTCCTAGACTTTGTTCGTCATGAACAGGAGCAACAGCGTGAGGAGAGAGTGCTTGAGCGCCAGTGTGCTAAGGAAGAGCTTGAGCAACAGCAGGCGCAAGCTAAGGAGAAAGCCGTTGTTGAGCGTGAGGCGAGAGAGCGCTTCAGCAACAGCAGGCTAAGGAGAAAGCCGTTATGGAACGTGAAGAAAGAGCAGTTGAGTATGAGCGCCAGCATGCTAAGGAGGAGCTGGATAGTAAGATGAGGCTAGAAGAAATGTTGCATGAGAAAGAGGTGGCAACATTACATCTAGAAGCTGAGAAAGCTAAGGCTGAGGGGGGTGGCTAAATCCACACAAAGCTGAGAAAATTCCCGATTAGGAATTAAGATGCCCAAACTCCCCGAGTTTAGGGAAGCAGAATATGGTACATATGCTTATTTGACTCGTTTTGAACGATACGAAGAAAACGCGGGACGAAGTAAAGGGGATTATGCCTTAGGACTAAGCAGTCTTCTAACGGGTCGAGCACTGGACGTGTATTCCCGTCTCCATTTGGAGGACATGCAGTATTAACCCAAACTTAACCTATTAGCTAAATTCCTGCTTACTACTGAGGACTACAAGCGAAAGTTCTATAGTAGCAAACAAGGGATAGATGAGACTGCAGCTCAGTATCTAGGCAGATTGGATCATCATTTCAGCCAGTGGATCAACTTAGCGGGTATTGGCGAGACCTATGGGGAGTTAAAGGAGCTAATTTTGTGCGGGCAATTTTTGCATTCATGTCCACGTGACTTAGCCGTGTTCATTAGGGAACTGTCTCCATCGAACATGGATACCGTGAAAGAACTTGCAGACGTAGATGCTACGTCTCGTTCGGCCACGGGAATTAAAGAGATCATCCATAAGATGAATTATATACAGGATAATTTCCCTCATAAACTTGCCGTGAAGGAAACGGGAAAGTCGTTGTTTCGCCCCGATAGAGACTCCGTCCTGTTCCCCCCGTGAACCTATGAAATGCTTCTTGTGTTCACAACCGGTCATAAGGCTATAAACTGTTCCACAGGAAAACACCGCCAGTTCTCCCCAGGTACGTCATTGAGTGCATGCACGAGGCTGGAATCTGCTGTATTGCATTGGGGAAAAGTAACCACCTTTGTAGCGATGAAGCGACTATGAAGTGTGGGTGTAAATCCACAGTGGTAGGATGCGTGTGTAATCACACCTACCCTAAGTTACCGGTGATGAAAGGTCACCTAAATGAGATACCATTGGATGTACTTAGAAAGACTGGATGTAGCGGGATTGTAGTTAGGAGAGCTCTAGTCCGTCCAGATCAGTTTACTGGCCAGAAGAAGGTCATCGTTATATTGGACCGTTCGACTATATCAGTGCCAGTAGCTCGGTGCTATATAGAGGCACCAGTGTTTTCCGGTGACGCCGGTAGTCACGCCCTCGCCACTTGTTGGTTGGTAGGGGTGGCGCGTGTCGTTCAATAGAAAATGTTATTGTGTGGTGATACGAGAACGTGTTAGGTAGGACAGCAGCGGGAGATGTGAAGGTGGTGTCTTCTTTCCGGGAGATTCCAGCGTGTGACTGGATCGGTAGTAGGACCAGTCACATGCTTGACGAGTCCTGTCGATGGTGCATCCACATAGGCGCAGACCAACAAGCGAATCAAGATGACACAAGCAATTGAAAACACTTGCTTCCTTTGCGGTTCTGGTTTATAATCAGGGTTTTCCTTCTCTACAGTTAGCGAGTCCACTACAGGCTACACATTTATCCCTTGCGTGGGATATTGTACTTATCCTGAAAATAGACAGGTATTATTCAGTATAATATCAACGTGGCGTGAAGGATCTTGCCCGAGCTTCGAAACTGCTGTTAGAGGATTTGAAACCGAACTCTCTTAATTAATTGATTGTCCGACGTTCTGTACACAACGCCAACGCATTCCTCAAGTACGCGAAGTGATACTCTGCATACTAAATAATTGTTTGTTTAATTATAATAATTTAAATATCTTGGCCGTGTTTATTTACATTTACTCTTTGAATATGTGACCCGCCACAGCGAAACTGGTATTAATTCGCACAGATCTATTTTACACACGATCCAATAGTTGCCGTCTAAGTCGAGTCTCATCAATGTTGTGATTTTGACAGAAATGCATACCTAGTGGGCAAAATGACGTTGGAAAAACGCTGTTTCAACGTCATGTCAGACGTTGTAGCGATGTTGGAAACTAGTTGTATCTAACTAAAAGTTGAATTTACGTCATATTTTGACGTCGTTTCGACGTCAGATTTCCACTTTGGTCCAATGTCAGGTTTCAGAGTTGCATAAACGTCATGTTTCGACGTTGAGTCGATGTAGTGTTTAAAATTGGTAGCGATGTCGAAAACTGGACGTTGAAAGAGAAGAATATAAGGTATACTTATATTATCATCTTTCAACGTCCAGTTTTTTCTTGACAAATAGTCCAAAAGTAACAAAAAACCAACATATTAAAAACGTAGCCTTTTAAAAGTTTTCTTCCATTTTAGCAATTCATAATTTATTGTTGACGAGATTCATCAGTTAAAATACTTTTCAAATTTTCCATACACTAGCATATATTCATGAGTGGCTGAAATAATTTAATTTAAATCAAAAACTAGACACCCTATAAGCTTACAACTGCCATTGTTTTGTCAGGCACGACTGTGCATTCGATGATCCATTGCTGTCATTAATCATGATTAATGACGATTCCATGGATGTTGCTGTGGTGTGCACACGCAGAGTGTACACACAGTACTATAGTGCTGGTTGGAAATGTATATAAAGTCACGTATAAGTGCAGGTTAAAAACAGGTGTCGCATCTCTTAAACATTGTCTGGGGAAATGCCACCTGCCTGCAAGGCACTGTCTGAACGTTTCTAGAAAGGGAGTTTTTACTGTTTTGGCAGTTAGGTTGTCCCATGGTACTGTCGTGGCTATGAAGATGGAGTGCTCGTATGCTAGTATCCGGGAACTCTGGACCATTGATTGTCTGTGGAAGGGATGCCATCTGCGCCGAACGATAATATTAACTTAAGCCACCCTCTGGCACTGACTGATTCTACACAAGTGCCCCAACGAATTTATGTATTTTTCACGCCTGATCGACCAATTAGCTAAAATAATAAGTACTTATTCTTAAATACCATAACAAAAAAAACACCGATAAGAACAAGCCACTTATATCGCCACAAGCGATAACATGCCTGCGTCGCGCCGCCGACGAGCACCGCTCACCCTAACAATAACAAGGCATCGATTTTAAAGTTAGCAGGGTAATTTCCACAGAACGTCCCGACTTTATAATTATAAAACTCTCACAATAAAAAAACATACCCTATATTAATTTTAAAACAAGCTGAACGTCAACGCACTTGTAAATAACGATTTAATAGCCGATTTCGCTATCTTTCACTCCCTACCGCAAACGACCGACCTAGTAGTGACGTCACCGCCCACGTCGTGGGCGTCAACTCTTCCCACGGCTATCAAAAACACATATGGGTTCCATTATAACATCGCTCTATACGTACCCCACCTTCCGTATACACCACGTCGGGTAAATACCGATTCGTGGAATTGGTAAACATTCTAGACTCGCCTCCATCCATTAAACCAACGGCTCGGTCCATTCCTTAACAGTCAACCCTTTCTTACCCGACCACCGCCGATAGTCGGCGCTACTGCACTCACTTTCTTCCCACGTCACTCCAGACGTTGGAAGAGAGTGGGTGCAGTGGCCATTACTGCCACATCGATCTACAGCTAACGCCTACAATCAATTTTCACACTGTGATGACGTCATCATCGCCGGTTAAAAAAGCCGCTATGTTAGTTGCGACCTCTATCGCGTAACTCGTCAGTTGGTGGCTACTGACGCTTACTCCCCAAAGCCGTTAATCGTATCCGGGCCGTGTAAGTCGCTCTGTGGCCAACGCGTTGTTTCGCGTTTTCAGTACGAGATCAGACAGTGTATTAACATAGGCCAAGAGCGTGTCCTCACTTCCATGCCATGCAAATCAATGTACAATGTGTATGGTGTTCAGTGTGGAATGCATGTGGTCTGACTGCCTTTTTAGCGGCAAACTCTCTTATACGGCCAAACTACCTTTGTCGAAGGGGTGGCTGCTCAAGAAGGGAACGACTGTTTTATAATCGGTCCAAAATCGACCGTTGTCCATAGGTTTCAAGCATGTGGATGTTAGTTTTATGTCGTACACCTCTTCATATCATCAACATATAATTAGCATTAATATACAGTGTAACAACACTATTATGTTTAGGCCAAAGTCATCTGAATAGCGAAGTACCATATTAACAGGACACATCTCCTATACGTGGCTGTTGCGGATACAATTAGGGACCCTCCTAAGGTAACCATCGTTGTGAGTTGGCTGTATTACCGATGTGACCGTAATACGAGGTTCGACTTTACCTCATTTCCGTCGTGATTACTGTAGTCGTGCTTATCTCCCCGAAATATTCTAGTTACACACAAAATAGTCAATGTGTATTTAATGCCGTTTATTAGAACAAAGAAAGTGGTCAAATTGTTTTGAATAAACGCTTTTGAAGACATCGTTTCGGTCGCGAGGCAAACACCACACTAGATTGCATTTATTCGGCCACTTGTGTTCGTGAATGTTGCATATTATTTGGTAGTTTTGTCCACATACTGACCTGTAGAGACTCCCCCGTTGAGAATAAGCCGCACCGACATCATACACTAAAATTCAACATTCAATATTATAAAGCGAGCGTCGATAATTGTTTTCTTATTTATTCGTCAACGTTGAGCTAAAAACAAGGCTTCCCGTACAATTGCGGTTACATCACAGTGCTCAGCTGATGATAAGGTCTTATTATGTTCCGCTGATAACAACTGGTTCTGGTAAGAATATGCGGTTGATAACACCGGAGTCAAGTTACAATGTTCTGTTAATAACAACGGATTGTGGTTACAAACGGTTTCACTGCAACGTTCAATTGAGCCTGGTGTGAGCCCGGTCAGCATCACTGCCACTGATAATCATAACTGCCACGTTCAGTCTCGATGCTTCTACGTGACCTGTCATCATAACTGCCACTTTCAGTCTCGACGCTTCTACGAGCTCGGTTAGCATAGCTGCCTGCTTCAGCCTCGGAGCTCCGGCGCTGTGACAGAGATGAAGCTTCTCTTACGCATAGGGTAATCTGTCAAACACATAATACAACTGAATTATGTGTCATCGTATTCAGCATTGATCGGCCGTCACGGAAACTTTGTCGATATGTTTCCAGTACGAATGATTGTCGTTACAGATGGAACGGTAGCCATCTGGACACGTTGGTGAATTTGGTATATATTTTACTCAGTTTCTGTTGAGCTTAATGAATGTATAATGCGCTGTATAGTTTTATAATAGCTACATGGCTTGAAACCATGTTGGCCTTAACTTGTCAGTATAATATCTAACTAGTCACATATTGTTGTGTATGGAACGATGTATGTCCAATTGGGCACCCGTACACTAGCCGTACGCATACACATACACAAAAACACATACACATAAACACGCATAAACACACACGAACATACATAGGGTAAATGTGCCTATTGTCGGACAGTACTGTCTATTGGCAGTGCTGGTACAAGTACTCCAATAAAGTAACTAAGTAAAAGTAAAAGTAACTCCCCCAAAATACTTAAGTAACAGTAAAAGTATCCCCCCAGAAAGTACTTAAGTAAAAGTTAAAAGTACTTGTATAAAAGTACTTAAATAAAAAAGTACACAAACTATCTGGCCGTCAGATTATTCCAGTATGTGTCCATTATCCAAAATGGACACATACGCCAAGCAAAGTTTTTTTTGGTAAATACTCATACCACTACTACGTAATAATAATAATAAACATTATTTACTCACGATAATCAACGGATAAAAAATGCAATACTATACAACAGGAGAGAAGAATGCAAAGTGAATTAAACAGCATTACAACCGTTAACAGACCCGTATGGCATATCGTACGTTGTGCATTACCTTTTCAATGAGCCAGAGTAGTTTTCAACAAACAGCATTTTGTCACTGTCACTTCACTCTGTCTGATTGACTCAAAACAAATGCATCAGGATGTTTTTCACACTTCCAGGAGTCATAAAGTCAGCAGTGTGCAGGTAGCCACTAACTAAAGTTGGTATTATAAGATGAAGTGCTGGTCAAACATTCCCCAGCAATTAATCAGTGAATGAATGAGAAGCCAATGAGGCCTGTCCCATTAGCCTTGTGTGAAAAGGGGTTTTGGCTGAGGACTAAGTTTCAAAGGACCATTGAATCCCTTTGGACAGGCAGCAACCACACTGTGCCAATATCACCTGCTTGTAAACATCAGGGCTAGCACAAAAGAAGCCATGATTCCTCCAAAGTGTAGTCAGTCAAGGATTACCAATGCAAACAATAGCCCGGTGAAGCTGCTTCATCCCTGGAGTTATAACATAAACAGTAATTAAAAATATGGAAGTAGAAAGTAAAAAAGTACAGATAAATGTACTTCGTTATAAGTAAAAAGTAATCTCTAAAATGTACTTCGTTACAAATACATTAAAAAAAAATTTACTTAAGTAATGTAACGAAGAAAATGTACTTCGTTACATACCAGCACTGTTTATTGGACACTTTATCTTAAAATGTTTTGAATAGGACAACAAAACGATATAAGTATGAGTGACGCCAACTTGTGTCAGGCTTAGCATATCTTCTTTAATTCTATATGTTGGTTACGCCACCTGGCGGATGATATTGCAGCCTGGGTGACAACACGTGGACGACGCCGGACGCACTTGACAAATCGCGACATACAGTTTGAAATCGGTAAGAGGGGTGCAAGTGTCCGGCTGCAATATTCCTTATTAGTGTTTGATTAGCGTTACCATGAAAATATAGAATGACATTATGAATACATAGAGAACATACTGGATGCAGTTTTCTGTGTCAGTGACCATTCCATATATATCTTATGTTTGTGGCACAGTTATTAAGTTAGAATTTAGTTTCCGGACAAGGTGTCCGATAACTAAAATTGCATGAGGTGCACGTTTTGCACTGCGTATTCACGCAACGTAAAGCCTAATAAGTGACGCAAGTGGTGTGTCGTTTGTGGGGATTTTTGATATAACGTAACCAGAAACCGGACGCGGCGGATGGGCTGTCCGATAACCAACCAGTTGTTGGAGTTGTTGGCGAAGACGGGACACCCGCAGAAGAAGGGCGAGTTGTTAGATTCAATAAAACAGATCATCGAAGGCGACCAGCGGAAGACACCCTTCAACGACAATAGACCAGGCGAACCATGGTACCGAAATTTCATGCGCCGTCATTCTGAGATCGCAATCACGCTTAATCAAGAAATTATCGATCTAGACAACACACTAACGCACGGTGAATTGAGCAGTACGGAGAAAGCGGATTTGTTTCCACGTTTTTGGGCGTTAGTCAATGTCGCCATCACCAATGCTACAAAGAATGCAAGACAGACATGAGCCCGAAGAAAGAAGAGTTACACGAGAAGAGAGCAACGAACGAAGACACGAGGAGAGAGAAAACGGAGGACAAGAGCCCGAAGAAAGAATAGTTACACGAGAAGACGAAAGGGAAAACGCTGGACAAGAGCCCGAAAAAAGAAGATACAGCGTTGTAGGCAACAGCGGACGAAGAGAAAACGAACAGCGTCCCGTAGATAGAGGAACACTGGAAACGAAAATTATGAGCAAGGAGAACTCACAGTGTGATACCGCCGCCCACCTCTACATCAACCGCACACCTAGGTGCCAGGCAAGCTTATCGACGCACATGTTTTACCCACGTACCGACAATGAATTGGTGTCAGGCCGCAGGAAGAAGGAACAGCAGAACAATACCCGTGTGCAGTGACATCCGAGAAATGGCGGCAAATGTACAAGGAAAAGGAAGACGCAAAAAAGAAAGATGAGAAAAAGAAACAAGCCAAAACGGAAAAACGTGAGAAGAAGCGAAAATTAAATGATGAACTAAAAATTAAGAGAATGCAAGAGGAACGACAGGCAGAAAAAGAAAGACAAAGAAAAACAGCACAGAGAGCAGACAAATATAAACAAACACAAGCGAAAGTCAGCAAATGATCTTGAACACAACAGAAAAAGTACCAAGAAAAATCGTGTACCGTGTCTCAAGCAAGTGCCAAGTGCAAGTGTCAGTGTGCTACAGTGCTCACGATGTCGTGACAAAGTTCACGTTTCTTGTGTTGGGAAAGCACATCTTATGTATTTTGCGGGGTACGATGATATAGATGTCAAACATGTTGAGTACCACTGCACCAGCTGCTTCACCTTACATGAGAGCAGTTCACGTGACGTATCTACCAATGAATTTGATTGAAGTATGGATAGGCATCGGCTACATTATATCAATTATACTTAGCCTTAAGCCTACACTTGATCAACTAATGTTTATATTATTTGTGAACGCTTAGATTTGGAAATAAACCATTTATCCGTTTTAAATATTACTATTTATTCAACTAAACAGCGTCACTTTGGCCCATGTCAGTTATCGGACATGTATCGTCCGACCACTGAAATCGGCGTCCGGTAACTAGGAAAAATGTCATTCTGGATAGTACATTTTCTGATTGACAGATGATGTAACACAACTTACCCGTAGCGTATGTCATCGTGCTTCCTGTGGACGCAACTAAACCTATATGTAGAAACAGTTAATACCTAATTTAAACTTTTAAACTGATCTTTTAAACACACACACACGTATATATATATATATTTATATATACATATTATGTGTGTGTTTGTATGTGTATGCGTGCAAGCGTGTATGTGTGTGTGTGTGTGTGTGTGTGTGTGTGTGTGTGTGTGTGTGTGTGTGTGTGTGTGTATGTATTATGCGTGTGTTTGTGTGTTTGTGTGTGCGCGTGTGCGCGTGTGCGCGTGCGCGTGTGCGTGTGTGTGTGTGTGTGTGTGGGTGTAGGTATGTACAAATATATGTATATATAACTGATGACAGTAATAATTAATAACAATTATTGAATATAGTAGAAACAAAAATACACACTATCAGCAACCCAAGAAAGAAGGCACGCGATGTCGACAGACGCATCTTTGCTTGTAGACGGCAATGCAGAAGGAGACAGAGATAACGACGATGACGACCTCTAAGACTGCGCTCAAACTATACCGTGAACACTATATATACTCATCATGGATCTGGTCAACAAACAGTGCCTGTTTTGTGTACAAAGTTCTGGTCGGGTCGATTTCATCATCGGCTGTCTTCTAATTTTTGTTGACGACATTCATCGTCCCGTTTTTGGGTGTGTTTTCTTGTTGTCTGTATCTACAAGCTCGCTCGTGTGACATTAGTCCAATACGGGCAGCAACAATTCGACCACAGTGTCGGCACACAAATGTTGGCAGCTGTCCTGTTGGTTCAGGTAGTGTGCTCACTCGCTTGGGACATCGCTGTTGTCTACTTTCTGTTTCACAATTGACTGCTGCTTATCGGATGGTCGCACGTCCGTGAAACAGCAAACCGATGCAAATATCATCTCCTTTACAGTTGGCCAATAATAAATCGTTTCCATTAGCAATTTAATTTCTTGTGATAGCATACTGGATCAATCAACGATTGCGGCTTTAAACATACGCCTTTGAAAATGAGATTTGACGAGTTCGAAATACGAGGTAATTGTTAACTACAACTGTTACTTCCACAGGGGAATGACTCCAATAATTTATTAATTCATATATTAAGGAACTATTTAAATTGCAAATCGCTATTACGTATGTACTGTGTTCTTTCTCATGGCAAAAGTTGTACGGCTCCCAGCTTATTTTCAGCACAACACCTGTCAGACGATTACCAGACCCTTGTTATCAACATTGCTATCATGTTTGTCTTCCCGAATTAGGAATATAGAAATAGACCTTTGGTCACGTTTTTTGCATTGGGTTTCTTTCCAAAGGAGACACACCAAACTATGTCGTCTATCAAACCAAAATAACATCATTTTGGAGACAGGTTACTGGCAAAATTGTCGTGCTTTGCCACGATTTAACAATATTTACATTTAACACGATAGCCACCCACATAATTAACTCTCGATGGCAGATTGGCAAGGAAGCCGTTGGCTTTTTGAGAGTCCGACCCTTTTTATCTGTTTATCTCACCCGTCTGAGTTATGTGTCGATTTTATTTTAAACACATTCACGCTACTAGCACCCGCGCAGTCAGCAGATACTATGTTCCATTCATTTATAGCCCTCTGTGCAGTGAACAGTTTCTGATATCTAATCTACACCATTTCATCACTAATGTTACTTCTAGTCCATATATCTATTATTTATATCAATACTTTCATAACCATTCAAAACTTAAAAGCTTTTATCTGATCTCATCTCAATCTCCTGGTCTCTTGTGTCGTCACAATGACATTGTTGGTCATGATGATGAGTTGTCACAATGACATTGTTGGTCATGATGATGTGTCGTCACAATGACATTGTTGGTCAGGATGATGAGTTGTCACAATGACATTGTTGGTCATGATGATGTGTCGTCACAATGACATTGTTGGTCAGGATGATGAGTTGCAAACTTGTCATAATATATTGTCGTGAACATTGGCCATTTCAATGGCTTCGTTTTCAGATAGCTTTCAATGAAGTAAAGTCATCTGATACCCATGTTGCGATACTTCCGGATAATATCCGGATAGTTTTGAGACTTACGATCTCATATTTCCGGGAGTTTCCAGGATTTGGGAGTATATCCCGATCTCCTGGAATACAGGCAAATCTCCCGGATTTTCACTGAAAATCTGCAATAGCATACCCCCATCTTCAGGCCGTGCTGAACCGCTGAATTTCCAGCGAAAAATGTCCAATAGCATCCCCTCCCGTCTTCCGATGTCAAAATCCAAGACAGCGCGACAAGACCGGGCGACACGGGAAGCGTGCTGAACCGCTGCTGATCCCCCCGAATTAAAAAACATGTGGCATGTAACCTTGTATGCCTTCGAAAGAGCGTCAACAAAACGTGTTACGCTGTAGCGAAAAATCCTGCCGCTAAAAATACAGCTGCACCGGCCGTTAATGCGCATGTCCGGAAGTACAGTTTTTCGCGTTCAGACGTCAGGGCAATATATATGTTAGCAAGGGGCTATACGTACACAGACTAATTTTACGAACAGGTAATAACTAATTAATTTAACTTTAATCGAGCTAGCGCATTAGGGAAGACTGGGGATTCTTAAAATTGTTCTCTTTGTAATAACATTTCCATAATTCTTGTTGTTGCTAAATTTAACTAATGTATATCATGTAGGACCTATATACATATGTATATATATATATATTGATGTAGTTTTATTCAAAGTATAATATTTGAGTCGTTCAAAAGGTATATATCCTAAAGCAACCTGTCCCAACTATATACATACATATATATATATAATATAAGTATATATAAATGGGTAAGTATGTATTATGTCACAAATAAAATTGCTTTAATTATACTGTACCGAAAAATCTTGTCGCTGTAAAATACTGCCACACCGACCCAAAATGCTCATGTCCGCAGGTAGAAGTTCGTTGTGTAAAGAAATATTATGCCCTATTCTAAATGTATTAATATAATCACGGTCTTCAAGCTTTATTATGATTATCTGCGATGGGATGGGATGGGTGTAAATTTATTAGAATGTTGTTCATCTAAAACATTTGGAAGAAGAGTACATTGTGAAATATTTATAAATGCAAGCCAACTAATGTGATGTAAGTTGTATTCAGCACAAATAATCTACAAACTGCCAAAACACATATTTTGTGCTAACATAATTGAGGTCTGTTTAAATTTAAATATTTGAGCAAAACATAATAAATGTGTTCTTGTAGATGAATAACATAATTTAATATAATCCTGCAAGAATGATGATATATTCGCTCATTCACGTACCCATTTGGCATGTTTACTTCTGAACTCGACTCCACTAGGCTTTTGCTTACAGATAGGACAAAATTGAGGGACGTGACATCCAGGAGGACAGCGAGGGGTCAAGTTGGCCTAGGCAAGTTAAGTCAAGCGGTCAAGCGAAGTTAAGCTTTAATTGGAATTGAAATATTTCAAATAAGCATAATTAGAATTGCAATTGACACATTTTGAGTAAGTTGAATTAGAATTTAAATAAAATGAACTGAACCTCATTTTCTTCCAGTATGATAACATTTTATTTCCGATGTGGTCCTCAATCTATAAGTTTGCTGCTCTCGGTCCGGTAGGTGTGCTATCTGGGTAGCTAATTGGCTGGATTGTGGAAGTTGCCCATTGGCTAGTTTAAAATGACCAGTGGTTAGCCACTGTTTTATATAAAGGAGTTGTCAGAGAGAAAGGGAGAGTTGACAGGCACAGAGTGCAGTGTGCAGTTGAGACGGGTTTCCCTCCAGCTTAGGCTGGCATGTAAGGCCGAGCTGGCATTGGACAGGGAACAGAGTCTTTAGGCAGTGAATAAAGAATCAGATTGCAGGTTATTTGTAATAGTCAGTTTGTCTCATATATTTATAATTGGTCTCCTCCCCCATTGGTGCAGCATGTGATTTGCAAGCGAGAGGACCGCTTTGACAATCATTATCGTCATCATCATCATCATTGTGCAGCCGTAGTGTCCCATGGTTGGGCGAAGGCCTCAGCATGTCGTTTCCAAATCTGCCTGTCTTGCGCTATCCTCTGCCAGATGATGCCCTTCCAGTACTCGTCTAGTTCATCTCTCCACCGTCTCGCCGGCCTTCCTCTAAATCGTTTCCCTTCGTAAGGTATCCAGGTTGTGATACTCGATGTCAATTGGTTATCCCTCTTAGTCTGCTGATGTGCCCCGCTCAGGTCCACTTCTGTCTTCTGATTTGTTCTATCATGTCTATGACCTTTGTCGTCTGTCTTACCCAGGTGGTTTTTTTTTCTCTCTCGATATGTGATGTTTAACATACTTCTTTCCATCATGCTAGCTTGTTCTTTGCCCGGATGGTGAGTGCCTATGTTTCCGCGCCGTATGTCATCGCTGGAAGTACGCATGAATTAAAGAGTTATCTCTTCAAGCAGGTTCCAAAGTTACCCTTGAAGATGTCGTGGTGTTTGGCGAATGCTGTCCAGCCGGCGGTTATTCTTCTTTGAATCTCCTTGTCCTGGTTTTTGTTTGAGTTATGCCATATCCCACAAAATAAAGACGTTGATATAAAGACGGCAATTAGAGCGAGCGAGACTGAACGATTGGTCGCTTCAACATGTCTCTCTTTTTGTGTCTATTCTCATCACTTTGTTATTGATTTTGAATACCGAACAGCAGACGGCGTTATAAGGTCGGTTGGTATCTTTGCCTGCACCTTTGACGAACATGTGTATTAAATTGTATTTACTTAATATTTTATGTTACCAATATTTATACCATTTGATGATCTTATCCATTTGATGATCTTATCCATTTAATGCATGACCAATTCGTATCAATATATGTTAAATTGAAAAAAAGCAAATGTTTGGGTCTATGTATATCAATGTGTTAATAAAAAATAAAAATTTCCACCACAGTTAATAATAGTTTTTACAGTCGTTTATTACAATAACCTGACTGAAGACACAAACATTAATTGTATGGTGCGTGTCACATCAGATACGCATAACGTCGGATGCGTTTCACGTCAGATGCGTGTCACGTCGGATGTTTTCAGAAACGAATCCATTGTTTCAGAAACGAATCTGCTGATCTTTGACACTGTGGCAGGCTGTTGACTAATTAATATGTGACACACTACACACTGTGACATACAGGAACTTGAACGGCCACATGCAGTGGTGCAGTGGCTACCGCTAGAGCTTTGGACTCTCGACCGGGAGAAGCCTGGTTCGAATCCTGGGGTAAGACCACATTAAGGATTCGTCCGCCATTACCCACAGAAAACGTGCCCTTGACAATATCGTTTTTGTGTGATGTGTGAATTTTTTTCGAGCACTTTGACATGGCACATGTTAATCCAGTGAATACTGAATGTACTACTGTTGCATTAGATTGTTCACGAGGTAGCAATAAATATACGCTAGTCGCTCGCGTATTCGCACAGTCGCTATTTTGCAGCACGCACCAATTTTTTATGAAAAATGAGGTATGAGAATTTCACGAGTTTTCCACAGCACTAGTGTCAATGGAGGTTAAATATGCTGTGAAAAAAAAATCGTAAGAAAAAGTTTGCAGGAAATGAAGGAAACGTTATAATGGCCGCCTATGTAAAATTTAAATATGGTCTTACCCCAAATTAGAAATACGGCCCGTTTTATCACGAAAACCGCCCAAATGTGATTTGAGCGACGGGTGATGGTTTTTCGGCTGCATTTGGAAGCTGATGTAGACCAGAATACCGTGCAGCTATTGCATACTGTTAGTATTACGTCTAAAAGATGTTTTAAAAGTAATTAGTAAGCCAGTTATTAGGTAATATGCATAACAAATAAAGTGATAATTTAGGTGGTGTGAAGGTTAACAACTACATTCCAAGCATGTTCCATGATACTGAGTACCACGAAAGCTTGTGTAAAAACTGCACATGTGTCAGAGCGTGGAGTTTCTTTTAAATCTGCATCATGTGCGACAATATTGACATATTTCCAGTAATTTCCGGTAAGATGAATTTCGCCTCAATTGTATCATTTACATTTTTGTAAGTGACATCTATAAATGCGTGCTTCTTAACTCCAATACTAACGTGGGTGTCTCTGCTGTTCCAACTTGTCCTTCCTAATTATATGGGACTTATATATATCATACTTGGATCGCACAATAAGCAATAATGGGCAAGCAGGCAACATTTTGATTCCACCACCCCCCGAATGCAGCCCTAATTTTAGTGAAAAGTTGGCCACCATAGGAGGCAGGATGTCCACACACTTCTACCAATGAGGCATCTAGCACCTGTTTTTTACTGTAACATCCATACACTAACTGAGACAACAAGAACAATTGAGAATCTGCATAAATATACCCCGAATGTGACTGAGAATATCATAGCAGTGTGTGACTCCAAATATGCAGCGAACGCAATGACCCGAATTTTAGCCATAAAAATAAAAACTGGTCACCTAACAGAATGCCATATGTTGAAATTGTGTACATGGACTGGCATGCTATCATTGTTGACGGTCACGCACTTTTCAGCTGTAATATAACCAAATTATACCGAAGTTTGCAAAAGGCAAGGCTGCTTAAGCTAATTATAGGCTTACGTCAACTAGTCTGACAAGAAGTTGTTTTTATCAATGGTAATTTGTACGTTTTATCCGTATATGTAACATCGGAAATGGTTCTTAGTACCCTTGAATTTGGTGATGTTTGAATAAAACATGATTAGGACAATGGACTCGTTGATGTACTTGCAGGGAACCACAACTGTCAGCAACCTTTATCACGTGTTTTGGATGTCCCTGTCAAACGTTTGTTTCTTTCTGAAATTATCTATTTTGCCAGCTGTACCTCTTGTTTCCAATAATGTGTGTACATCATCGAAATATATAGTGGCCAAGTAATTGACGTGTGGCGGTGTTTGGACACTCTGTATCAAGCAGAGATATGCGCCTGTGAAAAAGACTGGTTATTTTAAGGGGGGTTAGGATGACAATTTGTGTGACGCAAGATATACGTTCTACTGGGCATCCCAATTTTGGATTCATAATGTATTATGTATATACCTCAATTTATACCCAGCGTTTTAGCCTGTGATCTACAATATAATTGTAGTTACCATCAAAAGACGCCTCTGTGCCTTTCAATATTGTGAATATTGCTGAAATGCTTGGCTTGTGCTTTTGATACCTACTGGTGTCGTACACGAGTGACATATAGTTCATGATTGCATCAGATTATTTAGCATAGTTTGTAGGCATTACGTTATACAAAAATTCGTGGATATGTGCAACTTGCATGTCCAATAAAATGTATGAATGAGTACCTGGCTATAGACAGTGGTGAATATATGTGTACGGATAATCTTCGCGCATTGATTGCAGCGTGGCTGGATGCTTCCAAGAGAAGTCGAGATGATGTTCGATTGGACAGGTCTGTCAGGGAGTAAAGCGCTTTGAGAAGTCCTGACGAATGGATATTGCGCTGTAATAATTTACCTTTACACATAGACTTCGCTCCTAGCGGTTAGTAGCTATAGTAATCTCAAAATTCTATGCACACTCCGCAGCTTTGAGCTACTAGAGACTAAGTATTGTTGTTATTCCTGAATACACTGAAACCTGACAAACGTATCAATACTAGGGTATAACTTCAACGACAAACTGGCACTGGAGCCCGACATCCCACAAACTTATAAATACTAGGGTATAACTTCAACGACAAACTGGCACTGGAGCCCGACATCACACAAACTTATGTTAATTACATATCAGTTTAAAACTAATATATTTTGTATTTATAAAAGCATTGTGTCTACCGGGACGTTTCTTGTAACTTTAAAACTTCTTGAATTAAAATGGCCTAACCCGACGACCTTCACCATCATCATCATAGGCGGTCTCCTCGTTTTCGAATTTGAAATCCATCGTCCCGTTTTTGTGAGTGTGTTTTCTCTTTGTATGTTTGTTTGTGTGACACTAGTCTGATACGGGCAGCAACAAATCGACCACAGTGTCGGCACACAAATGTTGGCAGCTGTCCTGTTGGGGCAGGTAGAGTGCTCGCTCGCGGCTTTATGCTTCGCCATTGACTGCTGATTATCGGATAATCGCCAATGAAACAGCAAACCAATGAAAATGTTATCACCATTACAATTGGTCGATAAAAGTCGTTTTTATTTAATGTAATTCCTCCTAGAAGAATACAAGCGTTTGAGATGAAATGTTACAGAAAAGTCCTAAGAGTGCCATGGATAACAAGAACAACCAATGCAGAGATCCTTAAAAAATTTGACAAAGAACTGTCAACTAGTGAACAGAATAAATGGACTAAAACTGAGTTATTTTGGCCACATCAAAATACATAATTCCTTAGAGAAAACAGTCCTAGAAGGCAAAGTGGAGGGAAAGAGAGGAAGGGGAAGACCAAGGAGAAGATGGGAGCAGGACATCAGCGACTGGTTGGAAGACGACATCGTGAGAGCAGGGAGACGAACGGCAGACAGAGCAGCGTATCGTGGGATCGTCCGGGCAGCTACGTCTCGCAGAGATATGCTGAACTGAAGAAGAAGAATTCCTCCTAATAAGATATTGGATCAATCGACGATTGCGGCGTTAAACACATGCCTTTGATGATGAGATTTGAGGAGTTCGAAATACGAAGCTGAGAACACGAGTAATCGTTAACCACAATTGTTCTTTTCCACAGGGTATGACTCCAACAACATATTAATTCAGCTATTAAGGAATTATTTAAATTGCAAAACAATATTACGTATGTACCATGTTCTTTCTCACGAAAAAAAGTTGTACGGCTGCCAGCTTATTTTCAGCACAACACCTGTCAGACGATTACAAGACACTTGTTATCAACATTGCTATCATGTTTGTCTTCCCGAAATCCGGACCTTTGGTCACGTTTTTCAACGTTTGTTTTCCCGAATTCGGAATAAAGAAATAGACCTTTGGTCACTTCTTTTTAATTGGTTTTCGTCCCAAAGACGGTGCACCAATGTTAAAGTACGCAATACATTTGAGCAAACTGTTTCGTCTATCAAACCAAAATAACATCATTTTGGATAAATTTTACTGGCAAAATGATCGTGCTTTGCCATGATTTAACAATATTTAGATTTAACACAATAGCCACCCGGATAATTAACTCTAGACAGCAGGTGGACAAGGAAGCCGTTTGCTTATCGAGAGGCCGATCTTTTTTTGTCTGAGTTATGTATCGATTTTGCTTTAAACAAATTCACACTACTAGCACCCACACAATCAGCAGATAATATTTTCAATTAATTTATAGTCCTATGTGACAATGAAAACTTTCTGATATCTAATCTTCACCATTTCGTCACTAATGTTAGTTTATGTTCTCTAGTCCATCTATCGATTATATCTATCAATACTTTCATGAGCATTCAATGCTTCAAAAACTTCTATCTTATCTCCTCTCAACTTCCTGGACTTTAGTGTTGTCACAATGACATTGTTGGTCATGATGATGTGTTGTCACAATGACACTGTTGGTCATGATGATGTGTTGTCACAATGACACTGTTGGTCATGATGATGTGTTGTCACAATGACACTGTTGGTCATGATGATGTGTTGTCACAATGACACTGTTGGTCATGATGATGTGTTGCAAACTTGTAATAATACATTGTTGTGACCACCGGCCATTTCAGTGGCTTAGTTTTCAGATAACTTTCAACAAAATAAAGACATAGGATGACTTATGTTGCGATACTTCCGGATAATATCCGGATACTTTTGAGACTTACTATCTTATCTCGTATATACCTGCAAACTCTCCCGGCATTGCCGGGTGTCTCAAGGATGTGGGAGTATAACCCCATGTTCGGAACGTGCTGAACCGCTGAATTTCCAGCGAGAAATCTCCAAACAGCACCCCCGCGTCTTCGAATCTTAAAGACTACAGTGAACCGGGGAAATTCAAACAAGAAATCTCCTACAGTACCTCCTCCCGTCTTCCGATGTTAAAATCCGAGACAGCGCGACGAGACCGCGTGACACGGAAATCGTATTGAACCACTAACGATACTCCCAGATTTCAACAAAAAAGTTGGCATGTATACTCGTATGCCTTCGAAAGAGCGTCAACAAAACGTGTTACCCCGCTCATCCAGTAACCCCATTTATTTGATTTACGTCGTGCAATGTTCGCCTCAGACAAACACATACAGTGAGTTATTTTGTCCTGAATAAACATCAACGTGAGGCCACAATTAGCAGTGTCGTTCCTATTGATAGCAATTAAAAATACGTTTAACCTCATTCGGAATTGTGTGCACACTGCGTGTGTACTTTATTGTATAGTCGATGTAAGTTATTTTACTGACATTTAAGTTATGTTCATTCCAGCCATAGGCCTATAATTTGTTTAAGATACTGTAATATAACCATCAATTGACCTCAATGTACCCAATGTTGTAATAACGCTAACGCGCTCAGTCGATACCACGTTTGCAGCTACGTTACAGTGTGCTGCTGTTTAAGGTTGTTACCAGTACGTGGGATCACTGCTTTTTGAAGAAAATTAAGACAACAGCGTAAGTTACGAAGTTCTTATTTGAGTTATGCCATATCACACGTATAGACAGATACTCAACACCATCGCGATGCGTTGATATAAAGACGGCGTCTAGAGCGAGCGAGACTGAACGATTGGTCGCTTCAACATGTCTCTATTTTTGTCTCTATACTCGCCACTTTGTTATTGATTTTGAACACCGAACAGCAGACGGCGTTAGAAGGTCGGTTGGTGTCTTTGCCTGCACGTTTGACAAACAGGTGTGTTAAGTTGTATTTACTTAGTATTTTATGTTGCCAATATTTATACCATTTGATGATCTTATCCATTTAATGCATGACCAATTCGTATCAATATATGTTAAATTGAAACAAAAAGCAAATGTTTGGGTCTATGTATATCAATGTGTTAATAAAAAATTAAAATTTCCAACTACATTTAATAATAGCTTTTACAGTCGATTACTACAGTAACCAGACTGAAGACACATACATTAATTGTATGATGCGTGTCACGTCGGATGCGCGTAACGTCGGATACCTGTCATGTTGGATGTTTTCAGAAACGTCCCAGAAACGAATCTGCTGCTCTTTGACACTGTGGCAGGCTGTTGCCTATTTAATATGTGACACACTACACACTGTGGCATACAGTAACTTGAACGGCCACATGCAGTGGTGCAGTGGCTACCGCTTCAGCCTCGGACGTTCGACCGGAAGAAGCGGGGTTCGAATCCTGTGCTACGGTGTCGAACCTTGGGCAAGTTCGATCCCTTTACGGTTGCGTTGCTCCAGTTCACTCAGCGGTATGAACGAATACATGGCTGTAGACAGTGGTGGATATACGTGTACGAATAATTTTCGCGCATTAATTGTAGCGTGGCTGGATGCTTCCAAGAGAAGTCGAGATGGTGTTCGGTTGAACAGGTCTGCCAGGGAGTTAATTGTAAAGCGCTTTCAGTAGTCCGGATGACTGGATACTGCGCTATAAGAAATTACCTTTACAAACAGTTCGCTCCTAGCGACTATTAGCTGTAATAAACTCAACATGTAATATACAGTCCGCCGCGCGTTTACCTATATTTCCGTGCTTTCAGCGTTGACCTACTAGCGACTACGTATTGTTGTTATCCCTAATACAAATACATAGAGATCTGAGAAACTTATCGATACTAGGGTATAACTTCAACGACAAACTGACACTTGAGCCCGACATCCCACAAACTTATAGATACTAGGGTATAACTTCAACGACAAACTGACACTTGAGCCCGACATCTCACAAACTTATAGATACTAGGGTATAACTTCAACGACAAACTGACACTTGAGCCCGACATCCCACAAACTTATAGATACTAGGGTATAACTTCAACAACAAACTGACACTTGAGCCCGACATCCCACAAATTTACATATACTAGGGTATAACTTCAACAACAAACTGACACTGGAGCCCGACATACCACAAACTTATAGATACTAGGGTATAACTTCAACGACAAACTGACACTTGAGCCCGACATCCCACAAACTTATAGATACTAGGGTATAACTTCAACAACAAACTGACACTTGAGCCCGACATCCCACAAACTTATAGATACTAGGGTATAACTTCAACGACAAACTGACATTTGAGCCCGACATCCCACAAACTTATAGATACTAGAGTATAATTTCAACTACAAACTGGCAGTGGAGCCCGACATACCACAAACTTATAGATACTAGGGTATAACTTCAACAACAAACTGACACTGGAGCCCGACATCCCACAAACTTATAGATACTAGGGTATAACTTCAACGACAAACTGACACTTGAGCCCGACATCCCACAAACTTATAGATACTAGGGTATAACTTCAACGACAAACTGACATTTGAGCCCGACATCCCACAAACTTATAGATACTAGAGTATAATTTCAACTACAAACTGGTACTGGAGCCCGACATCCCACAAACTTATAGATACTAGAGTATACCTTCAACGACAAACTGGCAGTGGAGCCCGACATCCCACAAACATATGTTAATTACATATAAGTTTAAACCTAATATACATTTTGTATTCATATAAGCCTATGCCTACCGAGAATTGTTGCAGTTGTTTTGTAATTTTATGAAATACTTGAATCAAAATGGCCTAACCTGACGTTATTAGTTTAATAAATAGCAGTATCCACGTAGGCCTTTAGCCATAGCGCCTAGTAGATTATTACTACACAAACGTAATATCTCGAAAAAAATTACGCTTCCGATATGAAACATGTTTATTTTTAAATTTTTATGTAATCATCCATATCAAAAATACAACAAGAAGAAAGGTCTGCCATTTTATATTTTGGGTGCAGCGTTAATTCGAAGCGTTCACTAGCTTGATGTGTGGACGTCGCAGCGTATGACACTCACGTAGCAACTTACTAGGAGCGAGTACATTCGCTCTTTGGGGATAGTATGTAGTAGCGAACTATTACGTGAAATAGGTTTTATATGAGCTATTCCGAACCGTTATTCCCAATCTGACTCAACGAGCAAGATCACAATACCATTCAGTAAAATGAAAACACAATCTACAGCGATGTATTTGATACTTTAACATCACATTATCTATATCCCCAAATTACTTTCCCAACTCGTTTCACTAGAACAAACGGAACAGTGATTGTTAACTTTTTTGTATTCTAAATAAATCTACATTGCAAATTACTGCTGGGATTTTCACAAACACTTTCTCAGACCATCAACCTTACTTTTTTAATTGTAGACAAGGCTCAAAGTTGAACCTCCTCCTAAATTTGTAAAAATAGATATACAAAGTGATGTAGCCATGCAGAAAGTCAAAACTGAAATTGAGTCAAATAAATTGTACAACAAACTACGTAAACAACAAAATGAAGATCCCAATAAATTACAACATAATAAATTATGTAATCATGCACGCTAAAATTATTTTAATGGTTAAAATAATGAAATGTAACCTTGACACTTGACTTTTTCCAGTCCATCATTCCCATTCTGATTCAACGAAGAACGGCTCTTTCAATTTCTGTCTATGCGCTAAGGGGATGATGGGTCTGAATTGCCAGTTTCAGCCTCTGCACTACGGTGATGACGGGTGTTGAAATTGCCGGTTTCAGCTTCTACACTGCGGCGATGACGGGTGTTAAAACTGCCAGTTTCAGCATCAACGTTTCTGGCCACTGTTTGAGTTGCATCTTGTGAAAAGAGACATATGTGATATTTAATTTCACAAAAGAGTTTCGTTTTGTTTTAAACTACATTGCATGATATATAGGAATTCGAAAGTTTCTGTCAACTGAGAAATTATATTGTCTACCAGTAATAATAGCAGCAGAAGTACAAGCAGCAGCCGCAGCAGTGGTAGAGAAGCAGCCGCATAATAGCAGCAGCAGCAGCAGCAGCAGCAGCAGCAGCAGCAGCAGCAGCAGCAGCAGCAGCAGCAGCAGCAGCAGCAGCAGCAGCAGCAGCAATTGTTACAATAATTGTTCTCCGTTTAGCAGGATATGCAATATGACATGTTAAAGGATAAATTGTAACAAGCTAATAGAGTATGTTGACATAATCTAGATACCCTTGTCATTTAGTGAAACTTCCATGTATATTTTTGCAAATGTAACTTTTTTAATCAATTTGTTTCAAGTAAGGCAACATGAAAGTTGACCTATTTTATGGCAGCTATATTGGAGTATAGGCTGCCATATTGTGTTCTTCGTCTGGTACAATGAAATAGATATGTGTTACGTTTGCCATAAACGTACGAAATTTGGCAGAGTTTAAAATTTTGTTCTTTCTCGGTCATCTGAAATAAACGGGGGCCATCGTGACCTGACACGTTTCATACTTTTATTACCAGTTAAACAACAGTTATGCCATACGCTTCATTCGGTTTATGTAAACTAAACAACGGAAATGAAATACCCATTTCAAAATGGTTGTCACTACCACAAAAACAACAGACAAACATAAATTACAGTTATCTATGTTTGATGCCATAGTGCGTATATAAATTAAAATTAGCAAACATCTAGGCCTACACAGAATTATCACGGGTCCCAAAATTATTATCTGTTTTTAATTAAAGTCAACAACTGCAGAAAGTTGTATAGACGTGCATTTATTCAAAAGCGCAACATTTTTTCATTTATTTCAAAATAATTCGGCTACAAGACAACATACCTGTATATACCATTTATATCACCATTTATGCAACAACATTCATATACTCGACACTATGTGGAATGGCGACATTAATGCAGCGAGGTATGTCATTTAAAGAGAAATGTACTGAACTATACTGATGAATTCGAGAGGGGCCCGGATTCTACACAAATGTCATTACAAGTATGCAGAAAGACATACCACCAGCAGGAGCGAAGCGAAGCAGGCGAATGATGTGGAGAGGCGCATCTTTGCTGGTTGACCGCGGAAGAAGACTGCAGCGACAACGAACTGACGGCCTTTGACGTAGTCTGCGAGAAACCGCATTCTCAGAGCGTCAACTTCGCTTAATATATTTTTTCCGTATTCAGGCAACGATCCATTGCAAAAGTTGAGTTCAAGGGACAGGTCGAATCGACTTCACCATTTTGATCATTTGGGGCATCCGCAAAACTTGGAATGTTTACCCGGATGTTGAAGACTGTTCCTCGTCAATGGTGACGAGGACTAGTCTTGCGTAGTTCTTGTAACTGTTTTTGCACCTTGAGTCCGCTATTTCTACACGATGTTTTTTGCGTAATGTGTCGAAATAAACCCATCATTGTCCATTTACATCGTTGAAATTGAGTGACTATATATCAGAATCGGAATAATATATAGTTTACCCCAAAACAGTATTTTTAACTTGATTATATTTAGCACACCCAACAGTCTTTCATAACATCTACTAAATGCAAATTACGAATGTTTGGTAACACAAGCAATGTACAAAAAACACACACCGTGCGTACATACACGGACACGCACACACGTACACACACAAACACACATGTATAAATATATATATATATATATGTATACACGCACACGCACACACACACACACACACACACACACACACACACACACACACACACACACACACACACACACACACACACACACACACACACACACACACACACACACACACACGCACACATACGCACGCACGCATGCCCACCAGCCTATCCACTTCTCATACACGCATGCGCGCACGCATGCACGCACACACACACACACACACACACACACACACACACACACACACACACACACATACACACACAATAAACACTGCAAAAGTGAACCAATTAACAGCAGCTTCTAGGCTGAAGCTACCCTGCAATCGAGCGAGTTTTTATCGAGTTTAGGAGGCCGGACTGCAGGCACTGTGAGTGCATTGGATAGAATACCCACAACATTTCACTTGCGAATTAACAATATAATTTATGATAAAACAATTTGTTTGGATTGCGATATTTAGTAGGTTATATATCATATTTGGCAGAAGATAAAGTTTGTGATAATATAATTGTACACAATGCAACGGAGGAGACGCTTGATTTTGGCTACGCTGGCTGTGGTGGTATATTACTGGAAACGGCGTGTAGTCAAGAGTAAATAAGACATTAAAAGTTAATGATCTGGTCTGATTCCTCCACAAAATTCAAAGACTATGCACGGAATTGGTAACTTTATAAACTTGCTTATCCACCTTAGCTCCCTGACGTAACGATCCATCTGTTGGCGACTTTAATGTGGCTTATCGATTCTGATATTGACTAATCCTTTTGCATTGATGCACCTCTGAGCTTGGTTTCCAATAATTTAGGCGCAAAGAAGTTACCTAACAAACTGTAGAACAGATGGTAGATGTTTTTCTGTTGACGTATGTTTCCCTCTGGCCAAAGAACTGTTTTTCTGTAAGCAGAACCAATGTGACCGTGTCATTTTATACGCCGTCCAAAGATCAACTTTAACAATGTATCCGTAATTAGAATGCCATTTACGCGCCCTGTGTGATAGAAGACACGTCCTTGTGGCAACTGACGTGTGTTGACGGTTAATATAAAGACTTTGTCGTCAGTTATAGAGCTTTGGATGTCAGTCGACTATTCTCTATATTCAGCATGACGCTAATTTCCTTTCTACTCCCTGCATTGGTATGTCTGTCAGTGGGAGACCAACAGAGACCAAGGTGAGGATAAATGTAGGAGAAAACTGCGGTAGCTGACCCACTTCGTCAGACTAGTGACATTTGTGACCAGCAACTGCAAAATGGGCTTTAAGTTGCACAATTATTAAATTGAGTTTTGTACCTTTTTTGATTCCACAGATCATAAGCGTTAATATTTTATCTAATTTGTTGAAATATATTCAGTAGTTCGTTTATTTATTGCTCAAATTGAAGCAAATGAAAAACAAAATTGAGAAACCAGGTCAGTTTGACTCACGGTGTCCATTGTTTCTATTCTACGGGTCCATAAATTATTGTCTTCGGTTAGTCATGGATTGTTTGTGAAGGAAATAAACTGGACATTGAAGAATTATATTATACGGTGGGCGTTCTTGCCAAACTAACCAAAATGATGGAACATGATCTAGACATATGTGGTTGGCCGTATCCAGGACAGGCCTATGCGACTTAATACCCGGTGGGCTCGTGTCCAGGATAGGCCTGTGTGATTTAATACCCGGTGGCCTCGTGTCCAGGACAGGCCTGTGTGACTTGATACCCGGTGGGCTCGTGTCCAGGACAGGCCTGTGTGATTTAATACCCGGTGGGCCCGTGTCCAGGACAGGCCTGTGTGACTTGATACCCGGTGGGCTCGTGTCCAGGATAGGCCTGTGTGACTTAATACCCGGTGGGCCCATGTCCAGGACAGGCCTGTGTGATTTCATACCCGGTGGGCCCGTGTCCAGGACAGGCCTGTGTGACTTAATACCCGGTGGGCCCGTGTCCAGAATAGGCCCGTGTGACTTAATACCCGGTGGGCTCGTGTCTAGGATATACCTGTGTGACATAATACCCGGTGGGCCCGTGTCCAGAATAGGCCTGTGTGACTTAATACCCGGTGGGCTCGTGTCTAGGATATACCCGTGTGACTTAATACCCAGTGGGCCCGTGTCCAGGATAGGCCTGTGTGACTTAATACCCGGTGGACTCGTGTCTAAGATATACCTATGTGACTTAATACATGTCCAGGATAGGTATGTATGACTTAATACCCGGTGGGTTCGTGTCCACGATAGGCTTGTGTGACGTATATACCTAAAATATCTTCGACAATGGTCATATTTTGTGACTTGAAAGTATGTTTTATGCTTAGCATACACCTTGATGATTGTTATTAATGTAAGCTCGTATGGCAAAATGCATTGTCTCGGTAATGTTAGATTTTTAAACCATGCAAAGCATTGATGAAACATTTGCTTTACATCTCTTGGCGGATTAATGAGAAGTTCATCAAACAATAATGAATCTACATATACAGTAAACGTGTGGGTATTTTCAATAGTATTAAAATGACAATGCTATTGAAAAATAAACTAACAGATGCGAATGTTTACACGTTACGTTGATAGCTACGGTGGTAAGGTTTACTTAACAATTTCTCTACCAAATTATTACATGGACACATTAGGCTAATATATGTATGTGACTTACAACCATAGCTTTTTTCGCAGACGAAACTTGTCGCCAGGGACATGGGGATTCGTGCAACATGCGGCGGGATTCACCTGAACGGAAAGAAAGAGATAATCACAAACCGACATTTCTCGGAGGAGAGTTCTTCTTCAAGACACGGCCCGTCCCTCGCTACCACTACACCGACTCCAGGGTGTACGAGGCAATCGCTAGACAGGTTGGCGCAGTGACTGAGTGGTTTCTGCTTTCAGATGACAATATTAGGATGATAAGTCGGGAGAAAGAAAGAACATTAAACAGAATGTGCACAAACATCAAAGGATGTGTGTCAAATGGGTAAAATCAGAATCCAAATGTTTATCTCTTTGTTTATTTCATCCTTGAAATGTTATCCCGAATAATCTGTCAGATGTGGCGAAATTAATTGTGCAACATAGGCGGCTTCGTGAAAATATAACCTTTCAAATATCGCCTTTTATTGATTCCTTATGAGGCGATCGGTACAGGTTACTATGTCGTACTTCTACACATGGTGGCGAGGTTCTGTGAAAATATTTGTAGCTGAAAGTCGAGCAGTTTTCGGTGTTTCACAACAACTTGTTTACGTGTGTTTAAGGAGACTTGCCGGAAGAAAACACAGGCGTACAAGGATGAAATCTTTGAACACATTTTAAAATATAATTGAAGAACGCAAAGTCGTGGCACCGCGAGAATCTGACATTATCAACATAATCATCAGGGTCATCACCGTCATCGTCATTATCGCCATCATCGCCATCATCGCCATCATCGCCATCATCGCCATCATCGCCATCATCGCCATCATCGCCATCATCGCCATCATCATCATCATCGCAACCATGACCATCATCACCATCATCGAAGTCACCATCATAACCTCATTGCCATCATATTCACCAACGCCATCATCTCCATCATCGCCATCATCGCCATCATCACCACCATCACCATTATTGCAATTATATTTATCAACACCATCATTCCCAACATATTCATCAACGCCGTCATCACCATCATCGCCATCAACATCATCATCGCCATCATCGCCACAATCACCATCATCGCCACCATAACCTCATCGCCATCATCACCATAATCTCCATCATCGCCATCATCGCAATCGACCAGTGCATAGCCAGCCGTCCGTGCTTCAGGAGCCGGTGGTGATGACGGGGAAGTGATTCTTCAGGACGGATGTTCCGTTCACCTTCGACTACCTTCGGTCGAGACTCACCGACTCACTAACGCCGTGGACCGTCGTACAGTCCAGCACCAGAGTCTTCAACGGTGGGTAGACGTAGACCTACGTCCGCTTTGTGCTGCCGTGTCGAACCTTGGGCAAGCTGGGCGTTGTTCCAGTTAATTCAGCTAAATCAATGAGTACCCAGCTATAAACAGTGGTGGACATTTGTGTACGAATAGTCTTCGCTGGATGTTTCCCAGAGAAGTCAAGACGGTGTTCCATTGAATAGGTCTGCCATGAAGTAAAGTGTTTTGATCAGTCCTGAGGACTGGGTATTGCACTATATAAGAACTTCATTATTTACTTTTTTCTACTTCCCTGTATAGACGGAGACCCAATTCTCAGAAGAGACATAGAAAGTGGGTTACGATCAAGTTATACTGCATAGTCGTATTCTCAACACAGTCTACCTTTACATGTTTAATTGTGCAGCCTTTTATATGTGCAAGTGTTGTAAGCCAAGGCACAACTGATGAACATCAAATAATTGTTTTTAATGGACTCGTATAACTCAAAATTATTTAATCATTGTTGCTTGCAGGTTGCTGAATAATTGTCCCCCTTTTCACTCAGCTTGTTCCGTTCTATCGAAGTCTACACTTTTTCACTCATCCCGATTTTCTGCAATTTCTCCAAAACTCCCCACTCTCGCCTCTCCATATTGAGAATCGGTTTGGCTTTTCTTCTTGATTGGAGGGTCTATCATATTGGTTGCAGGGTTTTTCATATTGGTTGGAGGGTTTCTCATATTGGTTGGAGGGTTTATCATCCAAGATCCGCATGGAAATTTTATATAATTCTCCGCTCTCTTGGGTAATGTTTTTACATGACATGGATGCCTGAATTACTTTATTTTGTTTCTGTCAGACACATATCCGACGAAGAATTTCGCCAACTACAAAATGTCGGACAGCTTTCGTCGAATCGCCATGAGCACTAGCGACTTATATCTTCTATCTTCTTACGATGAACTAGAACGCGCTGACAACGGGTCTCCTGTTTACATTCAGGTAGGAATAGCTCAGAGTGTGTGCAAGCGTTCTAAAGTCAACTCCATTCCCGATCCGACCAGGTTATGCGTAATACGTCACCACTTCCTGTGTTTGTACGATTGGGACCGTTTGCTTCGGTACGATAACCATCGATGTGGCATGATGAATCATTACAAGGAATCCCTATACGCAATTCACCTGGACATTATATTATGAAATATCTGTGTATAAACTGTTTCCGACTGACTGGCTGCTCCATCTTAGTCGGCATGAAGCAATAAGAAAATAAGGAAATAAGTAAGTAAGTAAGTACCCGGCTATATCATAAGTAAGCAAGTAAGTAAGTAAGTAAATATGCAACTAAGTAAGACGCTCCATCTAGGTAATCGGCGTTCTATGAACTGCGCTCTCGCGCCATTTTTGAGTACGACATAAATTACATGTCATATGTCAACTCTCCTGGATGAGGATTTACTCCATGAGTCTGTCTACCGGATAGATTGGCCAATGTTGCGGGACTTACAGGGAAGGTTCTCCTGGAGCGACGAACACACACACCTCGTTCTACTGGTAGGTCGACAATGTCCGCAATCGGCGACGTGTTGACCAATCGTCGGTCTAGGTTCCTGGTGGACATATTCTGCAAAACGCATGTTGCAATGACTCTGGAATTCTTATAAAGTCTCTTTGTGTGTGTTTTAGAATGATTTAATAAGGCGATCTGAACCAAAATTGTGCAATATTGAAAGGAAATAGTGGGTTTTCAAGAACATTTATACAATGTATAGCTTTGGAGGTATTCGTCCCATCACATAAGTTAGTAGCGTATAATTATGAACTTCATTTAGGTTTTCGCTGTATGATTAGTCCGAGGTTAGTGTTACTATCATGTAAGTTTATGTCTGTTTGTCTGTCTGTCTGTCTGTCTGTCTGTCTGTCTGTCTGTATGGCTGTATGTCTGTCTGTCTGTCTGTCTGTCTGTCTGTCTGTCTGTCTGTATGTCTGTATGTCTGTCTGTATGTCTGTCTGTCTGTCTGTTTATGTCTCTGTCTCTGTCTCTGTCTCTCTGTCTCTCTGTCTCTGTCTCTGTCTCTGTCTCTGTCTCTGTCTCTCTCTCTCTCTGTCTCTGTCTGTCTCTCTCTCTCTCTCTCTCTCTGTCTCTC